>JAVKOQ010000061.1:0-85000 GCA_031835245.1 Balamuthia mandrillaris | reverse complement strand
TATATTCAAAAAAAAAAAATTAGCACCGCATTTCCAAAGAAACTTAAAGAACTAACAGAAAGCACGAAAAGAAAGAGAGGCAAAGAAACAGCAAAGAAGTAACTAACCATGATAGCGTTTTTGTTGCTAATGAGGTTCTGAATTTGGGCCACATAAGCTTTGTTGTCTTTCTCGCGTTTCATCTCGTTCATAAATCTGCTAACCGACCGAAGTTGTTTAGCAGCATCTTCCAACGAAGATGAAGATGATTCTAGCTGTTCTTTTGCTTTCAACGGCGAATCATCATTCTTGATGTTCTCTTCGTCCTCCTATATTTTTGTATGAGAAACGAAAGCAACAAGAAACATAAGAAGCAAACGCAAAGTGAAAACAGAACTAACCTTTTTCCTCAACAGATCCTCCAACAACATTTGATAACGAGGAATGCGTTGAATGGGCATTATCAACAAACACTCCAACGATTGAAAGAACGTCTTTGGATTGCTCTCTGCTTTTCGAAGAAACTCATCAAAAGCCGGATAGTTCTCTTTGCAGTAGTTTAGCGTTTGGATGGCTTCATCGTAGTTGTTGATGTATTCAGGGTAAATGTGTTGAAAGTCGGTCTTTTGTTTTTTTGTCTGTCAATAAAGAATGAGAAGAAAAGAAGAAACGCAAAGCAAAACGTACGTGATTTATGAAGATATCAGCGACATTGTTGCTGTCAAACTGGGACTTGTCGGAGAGAGCGGGTCGAAGATAGGAGTAAAAGTCATTGTGATGATCTTTCACCTGTTCGATGTTGGCAAAGATGATGTCCACAAACTTGTCTGGAAGAATTGCTCTTGTTTTAAGAGGCTTTAAGTAAATCTGGACATAATGTTATGATCAATTTTTACCCCTTTACAGAAGCAGAAGTAGAAAGAAGAAGCAAGAAGAAGAACAAGAAGAAGAAGAAGAACACGAACAAGAACAAGAAGAAAGAGACGTACATCAACAATAATGTTTAAATAATTAACATAACTTTCTTCAGTGGATCCAATCTCTTGAGCGATGTTCCACTGTTTTTGCCTATTCACTGTAAAAGAAAAAGAAGGTTAGGAGAAGGAATAACTCATTCTCACTCAAAAACGCACACTCAAGTTTTTTCTGTTTTTGATTTTCTTCTTCTAGGTTTGTTGCAAGTTGTTGTTCGGGTGTTGACGGTTCTTCCATTAGCTCCTTCTTCAGTTGATCATTGGTGCTCGTTGCTTCTTGTACATGTTCATGGTCTTCTTCTTCTTGTTGTTGTTCCTCGTACTGTTGCTGTTGCTCTTCTTCGTTAATCTCTTGTCGCTTATGTTCTAGTTGTTTTGATTCTGGTTCTGGTTCTTGTTCGCGGACTTTTTGTTCTTGCTCTTGCTCTTGCTCTTGCTCTTGCTCTTGTTTCTTGCTCTTGCTCTTGCTCTTGCTTGTTGCTCTTGCTTTGCTTGCTTTGTTTGCTTCTTGTTTCTTGCTCTTGTTTCTTGCTCTTGCTCTTGCTCTTGCTTTTTGCTCTTGCTCTTGCTCTTGCTCTTGCTCTTGTGCTTCATGTTCTTGCTTTTCTATTTGTTCTGGTTGTGGTTTTTGTGCTAGCTCCTGTTCCATTTCTTGCTGTTCTTCTTTTTGTTCTTGGATTTCTTCTTGTATTTGTTCATTCTGTTGCGTTACTTCTGTTGCTTTCTCTTGGTGCAACGTTTCTTGCGTCCATTCTTCTTCAACGGGCATGTGACATAGCTCTGCTTCTCTTTTCTCATCCTCCCTTTCCTTCTGCTTTCTTTTTTCTTCTTCTGCTTCTTCTTCTTCTTCTCTCTTTCTTCTTTGTTGTTCAGCTGCTTCTCGTTCTTTTCTCTTTTGTTCTTCTAGTTCCTTTCGTTTGCGTTCTTCAATTTCTTTGCGCAGTTTCTCTTCCTCTTCCTTTTCTTCTTGTTCTCTTCGTTTCTTTCTCCTCCTTTCTTCTTTACTGCTCACACTATTCTCTAACGCGATGTCGCTCCATTCCTCCGTAGCGAATTCGTTTCGTACATTGTCTCTTATGTCTCCTCCGATAACTTGATATTTTGATGAATGGTTGAGCAGAGGAGGAACGTAACTGCCATCGAAGGACAGTTCGGTTGAACTTTCTGCCGTAGAAAGACTATGTTGCTTTTCTAATAGTAAAGAACTAGTTTCTTCTCTTTGCTCCTAATTGTTATATTCAAAAAGTAAGGAAAACCAGATGTTGGTTGGATCAAAAATTAGAATTTGAGAGCCACAAAAGTGGATCAAATTTTACCTCATAACCCGAAGGGCAACACAGGTTGCCCATGATGGGCGTTTCACTTGTACCTCTCCGCAAGCGCTACCGTTACAAGCTTGCTTCTATCGCCGTCTCTTTTTTTTCTTTTTGTAATGGTTGTTTTGTAATGAATTAATAAGATTGTCGACATTCATTTATTTACACATGACGACATGAAAAAGGAAAGAGCACCATTATTCCTCGGAGGGTGAGCCCTGATCTTCCGCTGAAGAGGATCCTAATAGACGTCTGTTGCGCTTCACGTACTTTTCCCATTCCTGCGATTTTAACCTATTAGATACGAGGAGAGAGGAGAGAGGAGAGAGGAGAGGAGAGAGGAGAGAGGGGAGAGGAGAGAGGAGAGAGGAGAGAGGAGAGAGGAGAGAGGAGAGAGGAGAGAGGAGAGAGGAGAGAGAGAGAGGAGAGAGAGGAGAGAGGAGAGAGGAGAGAGGAGAGAGGGAGGAGGGAGAGAGAGGAGAGAGAGAGGAGAGAGGAGAGAGGAGAGAGAGGAGAGAGGGAGAGGGAGAGGAGAGGGGAGAGAGGAGAGGAGAAGAGGAAGAAATACATCGTGCAGAAGGTCGCTAAAATCGTCCAGCTCAGCAATCAATAGCAAATAGTCCGTCAGTCGCTGTAGCTCCACGTCGGTGCTCCTGGTCAAAGCCGAGTTCTTGAACGGCCGTATTTGTAAGCCCTAGAGTTCGGTTGGTTGGTTGGTTGGTTGGTCCGGTTGGTTTGTTTGAAAGCAGAAACAAAAGATGTAGCGTACATTTTGAGGGTTGAGAATAAAGTTTCTTTTCAGGTCATCAAACTGTTGGCAAACCAAACAAAAAAAGCAGTGTTAACTCAAGAAGTTTTACAAAAGAAAAAGGAACAATCTACATGGATAGTGTTTTTGGGGCTATAGTACTCTCCGAATTTTCCTACGTTTAAAGGTTAAGACAAAAGTGAATGTGAGAGTGAGAGAGAGAGAGAGAGAGAGAGAGAGAGAGAGAGAGCTTATAACAACAAAGTAAATACCCCAAATGACAGCAAGCCCTTTGGCATCAAAAACAGTCTTGGATGAAACATTGTTCTCTCCCGGCGCCACGGTTACCATTGCGGCACGGTCCAAACTGGAAAAGATGAGACGCGTGAGCCAGAATAACAGGAGAGAGCGAGAAAAATTAAGAGAGAGAGAGAGAAGAATAGGAAAGAGGAAACAACACAAACACAACGTACCAAAGAGTGATTTTGTAGTTAGGGTTTGAGAATACGCCTAACTCAGTCATCTCTTTGAAACGATAAAAGCAGCGGTCGTCAATATTTTTGTTACAAAAATAATGTGAAGGGTATATAGAACGAGATGGTAACTTACTCAGTTTAATCCATTTCATGGAAGTGGCAGACCATATCACTATATCATATTTAGGATAGACTGCAGTCTATTTGCCAAACAGAGAGAGAGAGAGAGAGAGAAGGTTTGATGTACATTAGAAAGAATTGTACAAATAGGCAAGAGGAGAACAAAGGTATTACCAAGAACTCATGCAGGTAAGGGCGCATCAACTCCAATGGAGTCTATTGCCAATGAAAGCAATTGATGTGAGTAACTGAAGGAATGAAGGAGAACAACAACAAGAAGAGGAGAACAGAAAGTGGCCGTACCTCTGCAGGAGAGCGATGGTCGAATAGAGTGTAGTCAATGTCCAAAACCAGACAGTGCTTGCCCGGCCGAGGAGCATTCATTACTTCCACTTTCAACTGAAAAAAAAATAAGAAAAATAAACAAACAAACAAATAAGAACAATACTAAAGCAAATAAGAATAAGAAGAGATAACTAGCGACAAACGTTTTTTATCCGGTGTTCAATCTTTTGAATGTTTTCGGCCCTGTCCTTCAAAGCAAGGCAGGAAACAGGGTCGTACTCAAAGTCGTCCAAGATCTAATGGAGGAAGGATTCCAAAACGCATAAGGATGTGACATAGAAGAAAGAAGAACGAAGCACGAAGAGAGGGAGAATGAGAGAAGAGGAGGAAGGAGGAAGGAGGAAGAGGAAGAAGACGACAACCAGCAGGAAGAAGAAGAAGAAGAAGAAGAAGAAGAAGAAGAAGAAGAAGAAGAAAAGATGAAGAACAAACAAGAAGGAAAAAAAAAAGCAAGCAAGCAAGAAAGGAGGAGATGTGGGCATACGTCAAACAACTCTTCTGGTTCTTGCAACTGCTCAGCCTCAGGGGTGCCCATCATCATGATCTTAGCCGCCTTGCTCAGCGTCAACTCTGCGATCTTATGCTACACATAAAAGAAAAAAACGAGTAGCAGCCACAGATGGGTTGTTTTTTTGTCAACAAAAACATTTTCAAATGCAAAAAATAAAACATGAGATGGGAGACGTACGTCTTCAGAGGCTTCCTTTTTACCGACTTTGAGTCCCAACAGCTTTTGTTTCTTGATGAGCACGTTGGTGAGGCCCTGAAGCTTTCTCTTGAGGTCCCCGACCGTCTCCTCTTCCTCCATGTGGATGGTCAGCTCTTTGCCGCTCCACCGCACGTTCAGCTCCATCACTTTGGTAGTGGTGATAGTGGTCATAGTGGTGGTGGTGGTGATCGTCTGCTGTGGCTCTACCGAGTGGCTGTTGCTGGCGGGTGCTTCCATGGCTGTGCTGGTGTTCTTCTCTCTCCTTTGTTTTCGTTCTTTGTCGACATGAATCCAAGGAAATTTATTTCATTCCACCGGTTCGACTCTGGGGGACAGCAGATGTTTTTCATCGGTTTTTTCTGTGGCCATATTTGTCGACCACACTTCGAAATTTCTTGCTCGTTCCACCGGTTCGACTCTCGAGGACAGCAAATTTTTCTCGGGTTGACCGTTTTTGAACCAGGGAATTAATCAACCTACGATTGTCAGTTCTGGAATTGATCCCTATTATGTTAATTGTCGACATAAAATACAGCGTCGACATGAGACTCGATCAGCGCAGAGAAGAAAGAAAGAGCTGAGGAATGGAGGCAGCAACAGCTTCGGCAAGTGCTGCTTCGCTTCCGTCGTCTTTGCCGATGAACGGTAGCAGCTGCAACAGCAACAGCATTTCTAAACGAAAGAGAGAGAAGAACAAGAAGGCGGCCAAACGCAAAGGAAGCAAAGGCAGCGCCGACGGAGCCACCACCACCTCCCCAAGCAAAGGCTCTGGGGAAGGAGCTGCTTCCTCTGTAGGTTCATCAGCCTCGTCATCGGCTTCGCTTCAGGGAACATGTGATGGAGGCACTGTTGCTTTCGCGCCGTTGTTGACTGCTTCGCTGGCTGCATGTCAGAACACGCCCTTTGCTGCCAAAGCCGTCACCATTCTCGTCCTCTTCGCCCTCTTCCTTCGCTACTTGGTTTCCATTCATCCCTATTCTGGTGCTCTCTCTTCTATCTTTTTTCTTCTCTCTTCTCTCTTCTCTTCTCTAGTCTCTGCTTGTCTGCATCTCTCTCTTGGCTTCTCTGCTTCTCTTTCTCTCTCTCTCTCTCTCTCTCTCTCTCTTCTATTTCGATGGCGTACATTCTCTTAACCCATTTGTTTGTTGTGGAAAGGCATGGGCAAACCACCAATGTTTGGCGACTACGAGTGTCAGCGTCACTGGATGGAAGTCACGCTGCACCTGCCCGTTCGCGACTGGTACAAACAAACGGAGGAGAACGATCTGAACTATTGGGGCCTGGACTACCCTCCCCTCTCTGCCTATTTTTCTTGGCTATGTGGTCACGTGTACGATTATCTTTTGCTCCTTCTCTCTCTCTCTCTCTCTCTCTCTCTTTGCTGTATCAACCGTTCTCTGTTCAAGCGTTTCTCTCTGCTCTTTCCTTTGTGCCTCGCTTTCCTTTCACCTAATCTTAGTTATTTGCTTAGAGGAGCATTAATAGAGGCACCGTCCATGGCGCTGTTCTCCTCAAGGGGTTATGAAACAGCATCCAGTAAGCTGTTCATGCGGAGTACTGTCCTGTTGGGCGAGCTTTGCATCTATTTTCCAGCGCTCTATATGTTGGTAAAGACTTATTATCCTGATCGGCCATGGTTTAAGCAGGTGTGCATTCCTCCTTATTCCATCGCTTTGTCTTCTTATCTTCTGCCCTGTCCTTTTGAAGACTTACTCATTGTATTCTTTCTTCTTGTTTCCGTTTTTGTTTCTTTCTGTTCTACTCTTCTTCCTCTCCTCTTCTCTCTATGCAATAGATGGCCGCATTCTTTGTGATGTTGTTGCAACCTTCTTTAATGCTGATAGACCACGGCCATTTCCAGTACAATGCTGTAAGTTTGGGATTAACTCTTTGGGCCATTGTATTCGTGTTGCGGAGGCAAGACGTGCTGGGCTCCATCTGCTTTTGTTTAGCACTGAATTTCAAGCAAATGAGTCTCTATTTTGCCCCTACCTTTTTCTTCTATCTTCTTGCAGTGAACGTTAATCGCCACAAAAAGTACCTTCGTTCTTCCTCTTCTTCTCTTCTTCCGCTTCTTTCTTCTCTTCCTCTTCTGTAGCTCCGAATTAACGCTTTAATTTGATTCAACAGATGGCATAGTTGTTTGATGGTGCTCAAGTTGGGCGCTGTGGTTGTTCTTACATTTGCTGTATGTTGGGCACCTTTTCTTCATTCGTTGGAAGACATCCAACAAGGTGCTTTCCGTTCTCCTTGACATCTTTGAACTTTGGTCTTCATTGTTGGATGACTCTTTTGCTAATTCTTTACAAGTGCTTCATCGGTTGTTTCCGGTGGCAAGAGGATTGTACGAAGACAAAGTGGCCAACTTCTGGTGCGCGCTCTCTCCTTTACTTAAAGTGAATCGTTTGCTCTCCGTCCCTGCGATGGTCAAGCTCTGCGCTGTGATGTCTTTGGCGGGTTTTCTTCCTGCAAACATCCAACTCTTCTTCAACCCTTCTCCGAGACGCTTCCTTCTCTGCCTGTTCGCCACGTCGATGTCATTCTTCTTGTTCTCGTATCACGTCCACGAGAAGAGCATCCTTCTTCCTTTGTTGCCGTTGACGTGCTTGTTGTTGGACTATCCACGCTTTGTTGCTTGGTTCAACGTGATTGCTGCTTTTAGGTTTGATAAGATATCTTGCTCTTGCTCCTCTCTCTCTCTCTCTCTCTCTCTCTCTCTTCTGAGCTGATAATGAAACGACAAAAACAAAGCATGTATCCATTGTTGCTGAGAGATGGAGTGACAGTGCCTTACTTGGCGACCACCTGGCTGCTCTTCTATCCTCTTTCGGCTAGCCTCGCCGACGACAGTGAAACCAGCAGCAACCTGTCCTTCCTTTGGAACGGCCCAACGCTGCAAAAGTTACTTCCCTTGTGTCATGCTGTAAGATTCTTCTTCCTCGCTGCATCTATGCTTCTCTCCTCTCTCTGATGCTCTTTTCTATTTCCTTTCCTCTGTTCTCACTCCATGTCGAATCTTTTGTGTGTCTGTCTCATTTCCCCAGCTTTCGGGAGGTGGCGTGGTGCTTCTGCATTTGTTGAAGGCCACGGTAAGTCCGCCGTCGGCCTATCCAGACCTGTTCGACCTGCTGATGGCCTGTTGGTCCTTTGTTCATTTCTTCTTGGCCTACATCGCTGCCCAATGCCTACAATGGCGTCTCAAGAAAAGCAAGAAAAGATAACCACAACAGCGCTGTCTCCGCTCGTCTCCTCAGGCTTTGCTGGGTGACGGGAGAGGACCGCTTTCGCTTGCGCAATCGACAAACAAAAAAAAACCCTTTGCACACTTTGTCAAAACCCGTCAAATCTGGCCTTGGGTGGAGCACTACGCCAAGGCCAATATGCCTTTTTTTGTCCCCTGTACAACTACTGTAGCGCCGCAAAGGTTAGACATAAGCAGCGGGGAGTCACGTGTTTTTTTCCGCTGGGACAAAGGGGAAAAGCGTGACGTGGTGGCGTTGGTTTTTGTCTACTCCTGGGAGTTTACAGCACAACTACGGGGAAGCCAACAAGTTGCAATTTCAACTGTCTTCGGCCGCGTTTTGAAGCGCCTACAACTATGAAAGTTTTGCGTCTCTCTGCGTAAGTTGATTGGGCTTGCCGGAGGACAAATACATGGGGTTGGACCAAATAGGGAAATGATTCACAACCGTGATTGGCATTACGGCGCAAAATCGAACGAAATTCAAAAGGAGATGCGATCTCAAGTGAACATTTCCTTTTGCAGAGTTTCATCCGCTTAGAAATTTCCGCCAAACTATGCGATAATACCTAACCGGGACTTGTTTCCATAGATACCCCCATTGCTAGGCTACCACGTCAGTTTGTGTGCAAACGCAAGCAATAAAAAAAATAAGGGGGCGAGAGAGAGAGAGAGAGAACAAGGTGTTCCGACGGCCTCCTGCTATTTGGCCGCCAAAACCAGAAGCTTGGGTGGTGGCTGCAGGGGTATTGATTGATACTCGCGAGTCTTCATCGGGTTTGGCCTTGCTCCACTTCAAGAAGAAGGAACGAACCAAACCATGCCTCGCGATGGGTATGCGCCGCTCCCTCAGGACAGCCATTCGCAGGAAGAAATAGAGGACGAGGAGCAGCATGACGGAGAGAGGAGGATGGGACGGCCAACGACGCCTGGAGCGGAACGGGACCTGGAAGAAGCACGAGAGCTGGACAGCAACCCACCAGAGGTGAATTGCGTTCTGTCTTACTTGCAAAGGTATTCTTTTGTTTTTTTTTGGTTATTCTTCCACAAAGCTCTGACGCGCCTTTGGCCTCCGTTCTGCTACTTCTTGCCTTCTTCACAGGAATCGGCATCCATTTGCTGTCGGCTTCATACTCGCCCCGTTCTTTGCTTTTTTCTTTCTGGTTTTCTTCACAAAATTTACATGTACGCTCTCTCCTCCCCCTTTTCTCTCTCTTTCATCCCTTTACAACAAACCAGTCGGCTTTTCTTTTCTTTATTTTATTTTTATTTTTCTTTCTTTCTTTTCTTTCTTTTCTTTTCTTTTTTCATAAAACTAACATTTTACGTTTAACCACTTAAAGTGCCGACAGGAATAAAGACATGGCTATGGCTGCGGCTGACTTCGGACTTTGTGATCGCTGGCTCTTATTTCCTCATCCCGTTCGCCCTCGTTTATGTGGCGCATAAGAGGAAGGACCTCTCCGCCGCTTGCCTCATCATCTGGATGTTTGGTGGCTTCATTGTTTCTTGCGGGTTTGTTTTGTTTTTTCTTGTTCTTTTTCGTTTCTTACTTCCTTTTGTTTTCCTTTTCCTTTGTTATATTAACGTTTGTTGCATACCAAACGTTTCTGTGACCACATCTACAGAGCAACGCATGCCATAGCAATCTTCTCGCCATGGGTCAACATTACCGTCGTGCAAACGTTGATGAAACTCTTCACGGCAGGCATCAGCTTCGCCACCGCCATCGTTCTCTACAAACTCATCCCCGTGGCGTTGGTGATCCCCTCCATCGAGGACCTGGAAAGAGAGATCCGAGAGAGAAAGATGGCAGAACAACAGCTGCAAATGCAATACAGACGGTCAGTCATGCTGAGCAAGATCACTTCACAGATTCGCAAGTCATTGAACGCAGAGGACATTTGGAACACCACAGCTCAACAGTTGGCAGTGTTGTTCGACATTTGTCGTGTGTCCATTTATTTGCTGCACACCTCCAATGAAGAAGACGAAGACGCAGATGTGGAGGGAGCAAAGGAAGTGGCGGAGGAGGAAGAAGAAGGAGGAAGTACAACTTCCAGTGTCGTTGATTTCGACGTTACGACTGAAGAGAACATTTCTTCATCTTCTTCGTTGTCGTTGCGACGCGGCCGAAAAGGCAAAGGTAAGGAAATAGATAATGACAAAGAAGAAGATGGCGACGATGCGGTAGACAAACATGACGATATCTCTTTGGAAGCGGCAAAATCAAACAAAGTCGTAAGAACAACATCAGTTACAACTTACAGCGATGAAAATAAGAGAATACGTAACAGCAGCGTTCTTGAAAATAGAAAACGAAGTTATCCAACTTTGGACTTTCGTCGGCGCAGTGCATTGACGGACAGCCTTTTTCTACAATCTAATCGACCAAGAGCAGGTTCTTGGGGAGAGAGCACTTGTTATGCTGATAATATCGAATGCTCTCCCACTCTTCCTCGTCCTCACCCTCCTTCTCCTCTTCGAAAGACCCACAATAATAACAAACTTAACCGAGCGGATCTTGTCGCAGAGCATTTGCATCATCCCAACATGAACTCTACCTATAACACCCAATTGCCGTTAGCGTTGATTCCTGGCATGCTCACCTGCGAAGGTGTCGTTGCTTTGGACATGAGCTTCAAAAACAACACAAAAAAGTCTTCATCTTCTTCTTCATCTTCTTCTTCATCTTGTTCTTCTTCTTCTTCTTCTTCTTCGAATCCTACGATTGATACACGCGTCTACGATGCTTTTCGCACAATGAACGTCCTCTCTGCACTCTGCCTCTCCATTCCCTACTCCGATCACGCCAAAGCAGTCATCGTGCTGCAAGAATGTTGCGAGGCAAAGCAGTGGACGGAGGATGAAGTGAAGTTGCTGGAGGAAGTGGCGGTGCAAGTGGAGATCGGTTTGGCTCAAGCCAGATTGTTGGTGAAGCAACAAAAGCAATATCAGATGATGCGGTGGCAGAATGCCGAGTTAGAAGAGGCGAGAAGGAGCGCAGAGAAGGCCAACGAAGCAAAGTCAGAATTTTTGGCAATGGTCTCACATGAGATCAGGACCCCCATGAATGCCATCATTGGCATGTCTACAGTGTTGCAAGACACGGATCTCTCAGAGGAGCAGCGAGAATGCTCGTCGATTATTTCAACAAGCTGTAAATCGCTGCTTTCATTGGTGAACACCATTTTGGATTTCTCGAAGATCGAAGCTGGCAAAACTGTTCTTCAGGTATTTGCTTTTTCTTGTCATTCTCTATCTTATTTGTGGTTACGTTCAATTCCATTGACTTCTTTCTCTCAAGCAAAATCCATTTGACTTTCATCGATGCGTGCTGAAAGCAGTGGCGCTGATGACAGGCAATATCGACAAAGACAAAGACCTCAAACTTGTTTGTCACTCCATCCCTGCCGCTCTGCCGCATGTGATGGTGGGAGACAAACACAGACTTCGACAGATTCTCATCAACCTGTTATCGAATGCCCTAAAGTTCACTCCCAAAGGAGAGGTCTCCGTCAAAACAGAAGTTTTGAGAACGTGGAATGAATTCAAGGAAGAAGTATCAACGCAGAACGATGAAGATAAAGAAGTTGGGGGCAAAACGTCTTCGCTGCCAACAAAACACTTTGAGGTTCAGATATCAGTGAAGGACACGGGCATCGGCATTCCTCCTGATCGCATGCATTGCCTCTTTCAAATGTTCAGTCAGGTTTGTGCGTTTTTTTTTTTTTTTTTTTTTTTTTTTTTGTGAGGTCATCTCTGTCTTTCGTCGTTTCGCTTTCTCTTCTTTCAGTTCCTCTTTCTTCCCTCTTATACTAATAACTAAACGAAACATAAATGACAGGTGGACTCTTCTCTGACCCGCAAGTTTGAAGGAACAGGCTTAGGGCTAGTGATCAGCAAAAAACTTTGCGAAATGATGGGTGGCAGAATTGCAGTGCAATCAGAGGAAGGCAAGGGCAGTACCTTCACATTCACCGTTCACCTCGTTCAAGCCTCTCTCATGCAAGAATCCTCCTTCCTTCGTAAACAAAGCCAACGAGCGTTTCAATTCTTCACCTCTCACCACCAAATGGAGAATGACAACAATAACCGTTCTTCATCATCTCCTCGTTCTCCTCCTCTCCCCTCCTCTTCGTCGTTGTTGCCATATCTCTCATCTTCTTCTTCTCCTCACCCTTTCACCTTTTACGCTCATTCTCATCTCTCTCTTACAAAGGACATCCTCTTCAACCATCCTTCTCCCGCCACACCAATGTCGATGCGGTTGCCCTCGTCGACACGGATTCTTTTGGCGGAGGACAATAAAGTCAATCAAAAAGTTGCTATGCAGCTGTTGAAGAGATTGGGTTTGGTCAACGTGGACATTGTCAGCGATGGACAACAAGCTCTAAATGCCGTTATCGCTGCCAGTGCCTCTCCCACTCCCTATCAAGTGGTACTGATGGACTTGCACATGCCTACTATGGTTAGCATCCCTTTTTTTTCTACTCCTCTCTTTCTCTCTTGGTTTTTCTTACCTTCTCACATTTATAACACCTAAAATAAAGGATGGATTGACATCTTGTAATTTGATAAGAGACTACTTCGAGACACTTGGCCCAGAGGAAGCGCTTCACCACTCGGAGCCGTTCATAGTGGCATGCACGGCCAACCTCCAGAGCGGGGTGAAGAATAACTGCAAGCAGGCCGGCATGAACTACTACATCAGCAAACCCATTCGAAGCAAAGAGCTGGCCGTGGCTTTAGATCGCGCTTCCTCCTATCTGCGGCAGCACCAACTACCTCCGTCCCACCAGCAGCAACAACAACAGCCGCAACAAGAACAAGAGCAAGAACGACAGAATGAACGGCAGCAGAATGAGGTGGAAGAGAGTCATAAAGAACAGCATCAAAACGGTGAACTGAAGCCCGAAGACGATGTTACAGTTGCATCTTCTCGATCAGAGTACCACCGGTGAAGATGATTGGACTTTGCGTGTTTATTTTTATTTATTGTGTGTGAGCTTCGCATGTATAGTGTAACCTTACTGAACAGAAAAAAAAAATCAAACGAACAACTTACCTCTGTTTGTTGTTGTTGTTGCTGCTTTGCTCGTCCGCACCTCAATCACCTTATCCGAAGAGAGGCTCGGCTTCCGTAGGACGAAGCCACAGCAGGTGCCTCGCAGAAAACGCGATGGAAAAATAAAAAAAAAGGACGGGCTACAGAAAAAAAAAATTCGAAGCCAAAAAAGAGAACCACGTGGTCTCCCTTGTCGAATCGGAAAAAACGGTCGGGATCAGTCAACCGATGCGGTCGCCTCATTTGGAGTAAATCTCCAAATACCAATAGTTTAATTAATATTATCCTTACATGGTCTCGTAACCGTAGTAACTACCCGTATCCCAGCAACAAAACTGAAGCCCATCGGCCGTTACCGTGAGCGGCCAAAGTCAATTTTTTTTGAATTCACCGCTCAAAAAGTTGGTTGCAATAAGGGGCATAGCAGGAGGAGAAGGAGAAAGCAAAGTGAGAAAATTGAGAACTCGTTACAATTTTATTTTTTTTTTTTTTTGGCGCTGAGAATAAAAAGACTGGGAAGTTCCCTCCCCCAAAAACCCAACGTTTTAAAAAAAGAGGGAGAGAGAGAGAGAGAGAAAGAGAAGAAGAAAGCAATGCGTAGCGGGTACGAGCCGCTCTCCCAGGAAGAACGGGAGAAAGAGGGAGAGAGGGGAGGAGGAGGAGGAGGGAGGAGGAAGAGGCAGAAGAGGAGGAGGAGGAGGAGGAACTCAATGGCAGCTTGTCGGCAGCCGCTCGAGCGCGCTGCCTGAGCCAGGAGGACCTCGGGCAGGACTTGGAGGAGGGACGAGGGCAAGCGGAGGGCTCACCGCAATTGAATTCTGTGCTGGAGTATCTTCAGAGGTTACTTTTTTTTTCTCCCTCGCTACTTTGATTTTAGTCTTTAAAGAAAAATCAGTGACATTATTTTTCTTATTCTCTCTTCTCTCTCTCTCTCTCTCTCTCTCTCTCTCTCTTGATCTCACAGGCACAGGCACCCAGTGGCTGTCCTCTTCTTGGTCACTCCCTTTGTTACTTTTTTCTTCATCATCTTTTATAGCGATCTTCCTAGTACGTTTATCTGCTACCCTTTTTTTTTGGGTTTCATCGAACTCACAAAAAAAGCACACGATTTGAATCACTCACACAAAAATTTAAAGTGTCGAGTGGGGACAAGACCTGGTTGTGGCTGCGACACTCCTCTGACCTCCTCATTTGCGCCTGCTACTTTCTCATCCCATTCGCCCTCATGTATGTCTCCCATAAGAGGAAGGACCTTTCCGGCGCTTGGCACGCCATTTGGATGTTTGGCAGCTTCACCGTCTCTTGCGGGTATGTCACTTCGCTGCTTCTTGCATTTCTCCTCTCTTTCTCTCTCTTCGCTCTCTTTCTCACTCTCGTCTTCTCTCTCGTCTCTTCTCTTCTCCCACTCCACCTCCTCCCTCTGCTCTTTTCCTTCACATACTCATTTGTTCGTTTTTTTAAAAACACAAAACTTTTAGGACAACGCATGCCATATCGACCTTGTCTCCATGGGTCAACATCACCATCGTGCAAACGCTGATGAAACTCTTCACGGCAGGCATCAGCTTCGCCACCGCTATTATCATTTACAAGCTCATCCCCGTGGCTTTCCTGATCCCCTCCATCGAGGACCTGGAAAGAGAGATCCGAGAGAGAAAGATGGCAGAACGACAGCTGCAACTGCAATACAGACGGTCAGTCATGCTGAGCAAGATCACTTCACAGATTCGCAAGTCATTGAACGCAGAGGACATTTGGAACACCACAGCTCAACAGTTGGCAGCGTTGTTCGACATTTGTCGTGTGTCCATTTATTTGCTGCACACCTCCAATGAAGAAGACGAAGACGCAGATGTGGAGGGAGAGAAGTCTAGTGCGGACTTTGACCTTACCACCGATGAAGATGTTTGTTCTCCCTCTGCTTCTACGTCTTCGTTGTCTTTGAGACGAAGACGAAAAGGCAAAGGTAAACAAATACATGAAGATAAAGACAAGTATGATGAAGAGAAGGACCCCGAGGACGAAGAAGAGGAAGAAGAAGCAAATGTGATAGAAAAGAATGCAAATGGGAAACAGCGAACAACAAGAACAACATCAACAGTAGCGACCACCGGTCAGTATCAAAAAAGACATGAAGGCAGAAAACGAAGTTATCCCATCTTAGACTTTCGTCGACGCAGTGCAGTGACAGAAGAAATTCTCCCTCAAATGGGTCGGCCCAGAGCTGGTTCCTGGGAAGGAACAAACTGTTATGGGATCACTGCAGATAACGTTGCTTCTTCTTCTTCTGCGCTTTCTCTTCAAAAGCACGACCGCAGCAACAAGCTCAATAGAGCTGATCTTGTTGCAGAACATTTGCACCATTCCAACACCAACTCTTTTTCTACCGACAATATCCATGTGCCTTTAGCGTTGATTCCGGGCATGCTCACCTGTGAAGGTGTCGTTGCTTTGGACATGATCCATACCGACGAGAGTTCTTCCTCCTCTTCTACGTTTTCTCCCCATCCAGCAATTGATCCGCAGGTCTACGATGCTTTTCGCACAATGAACGTCCTCTCTGCACTCTGCCTCTCCATTCCCTACTCCGATCACGCCAAAGCAGTCATCGTGCTGCAAGAATGTTGCGAGGCAAAGCAGTGGACGGAGGATGAAGTGAAGTTGCTGGAGGAAGTGGCGGTGCAAGTGGAGATTGGTTTGGCTCAAGCCAGATTGTTGGTGAAGCAACAAAAGCAATATCAGATGATGCGGTGGCAGAACGAGGAGCTGGAAGCAGCAAGGAGGAGCGCAGAGAAGGCCAACAAAGCAAAGTCGGATTTCTTGGCAATGGTCTCACATGAGATCAGGACTCCCATGAATGCCATCATCGGCATGACAACGGTGTTGCAGGACACAGAACTTTCGGAAGATCAACGGGAATGTGCATCGATCATCATGACGAGTTGCCGTTCTTTGCTTTCATTGGTGAACACCATTTTGGATTTCTCGAAGATCGAAGCTGGCAAAACTGTTCTTCAGGTATTTGCTTTTTCTTGTCATTCTCTCTCTCTCTCTCTCTCTCTCTCTCTCTCTCCCCCCTCTCTTATATAGTCTAAATTCATTCTTCCAAAGCAATATCCATTTGACTTTCATCGATGCGTGCTGAAAGCAGTGGCGCTGATGACAGGCAATATCGACAAAGACAAAGACCTCAAACTTGTTTGTCACCCCATCCCTGCCGCTCTGCCGCATGTGATGGTGGGAGACAAACACAGACTTCGACAGATTCTCATCAATCTGTTATCCAACGCTCTGAAGTTTACTCTCCATGGAGAGGTCTCCGTCAAAACAGAAGTTTTGAGAACTTGGTACGAATCGAAAGAAAAAGCACATCCTCCGAAACGTAATCAAGCAGAAGAGGATGGAGAAGATGTAAGTAACAGAGTGGACTCTGCATTCCCAACAAAACACTTTGAGGTTCAAATATCAGTGAAGGACACGGGCATCGGCATTCCTCCTGATCGCATGCATTGCCTCTTTCAAATGTTCAGTCAGGTTTGTGCTTCTCCTTTCTTAATCTGTTCCTCCCCACTCTTCTCTCTCTCTCTCTCTCTCTCACTCACCATCCCTCCGTTTCTCCCTTTCCTTGTAACTAATTTTGTGTAATAACAAAAAAAAAAAATGTTAACAGGTGGATTCCTCCTTGACTCGCAAGTTTGAAGGCACAGGCTTAGGCCTGGTGATTAGCAAGAAACTCTGTGAGATGATGGGTGGCAACATCAAGGTGCAATCGGAGGTGGGCAAAGGCAGCACTTTCACTTTCACTGTTCATCTAGTTCAAGCCTCTGTCATGCAAGAATCTTCCTTCCTTCGCAAACAATTCCAACGAGTGACTTCGGCTAGTTCTTCTGCCGCATCCTCTTTCTCTTCTTTATTGCCAGAAATTTCTCCTCCTTCTCCCTCTTCTGCTTCTTCTCGTCCTTTCACGTTTGCTGCTCACTCCCATCTCACTTCCCTCACAAGCGACATCATCAACAATTCTTCTGCATCCTCATTATCTTCTGCCTTGAAACCTAAACCGATTCAATTGCCCTCGTCGACGCGGATTCTTTTGGCGGAGGACAATAAAGTCAATCAAAAAGTTGCTATGCAGCTGCTAAAGCGATTGGGCCTGTACAATGTGGATATTGTTAGCGATGGGCAGCAAGCTTTGGATGCCGTCGTAGCTGCCAGCCACACTGTTTCTCCCTATCACGTGGTCTTTATGGACTTGCACATGCCCACCATGGTTAGTATCTGACGAGGCTTTTTTGAGTCTTTCTCCTTCTCCTTCTAACTTTCAAAAATTTAAAGGATGGATTTACGTCGTGCAAGTTGATAAGAGACCATTTCACGAGACTTACCGCACGAAAAGATGAAGAGGAGGAAGAAGCAGAAGTGGAGCCCTTCATAGTGGCATGCACGGCCAACCTCCAGAGCGGGGTGAAGAAGAACTGCAACCAAGCCGGCATGAACTACTACATCAGCAAACCCATTCGAAGCAAAGAGCTGGCCGTGGCTTTGGATCGCGCTTCTGCCTATCTGCTGCAGCATCAATCATCGCAGCAACAACAGCATCAACAACGACAGCCTCAGCAGAGCGAGACGAAAGAAGAACAGCAACAAGAGAGAGATGACCCAGCCTCAACGGGGTCAGAGCCCCATCGATGAGCTAGAAGGGGAGACTATTTTTGTTTTTTTTTTTTGAATACTATTTATTTGTTGTTTTTTTTTTGTTATGTAATTTGAATCAAACGTGTGTAGACTACCCACTTTCCCAACCCAACCCAACCCAACCCACTTGACTTGCTCTCTCTCTTTTTTTTTCTCCTTATCTCTTAATAATGTCGACCTTACAGGAGCGAATAAAACAGGAAATAGAATACCCGTTGAGGAAACAAGAATTTTTGTTAAAAACAAAAGCGAAGGGGCAAGGACGTTAACCATGAAACGCAGGAGCTCAATGAAATGGCGGGCGAGGGACTGTTGGGGGTTGTTGCTGCTGGTGCCCCTCTACATGGTGTTCTACCTGAGCACGTACCTCAGCGAGGACTGCCCCACGGACCACGAGGACGGCAAGCAATGGCACACGGAGCTCTATCATAGGCGGTGGATGGAACAATGGCGACCCGAGCGGTTTCACAGCGATCCGGAGCGGTGGCGCTCTTGCCTGCAGGAGCTATACCCGGACTTTTCCTCCCCCTTTGACTACACGGAACGGCCTGTCCTGCTATTGGCGTGGCATCCGTTGGATAACTTTTTGTACATACATCAGGTTATCACTTTCTGCTTTGTCTGCATCTTCTTCCTCTGCTTCTTCTTGCGCGCATGAGAGCAAAAAAAAAAAAAAAGAGTGAGAGCTAAAAAGAAAGTGGAGAATAGGATTCAGTGAGAGACTGCGAAGTGCCATGCTTCCTAGCGGCAGACGTGTCGATGGAGGACGATGGCTGCATTAACGAGGTGGATGCTTTCATTTTCCACCCGCCGACAATGCATGCCCGACGATACAATCCTGCTCAAAAGCATCCATATCAGTATTGGGTTGTGTTCACCACCGAAGCGGAGGCCAACTATCCAATCCTGAATGGTTCTTTCCTCTGTCCCTCTCTCCGTTCCAGTCTTTTCTCTCTCTCTCTCTCTCTCTCTCTCTCACTTCCCTTTAAAAAGATCCAACATACAGAAGAATGTTCGATATCAACATGACATACCATCTGGCAGATGACGTTCCGTTCACGTACTTTATCGACAAGAACTTTTACACGGACCATTGGAAGCTCCAACCAAAGGTATCCCCTCGGCCCGAGAAGATGAGAGAAGAGAAGACCTAAAGTTTAACAAAAAAAAAAATTGGGTTAAAAAACAACACACAAGCATAGACTGCAGATGTGCCAGTAATGATGTTGATATCCAATTGTGATCCAAAGAGCGACAGGAACCAGTTTGTACAGGAGTTAATGACGTACATCAACGTAGATTCTTACGGTCAGTGCTTCCACAATAAGGTTCTCTTCGTCGTTCTCTTCTCTTCTCTTCTCTTCTCTTCTCTTCTCTTCTCTTCTCTTCTCTTCTCTTCTCTTCTCTTCTCTTCTCTTCTCTTCTCTTTCTTCTCTTTCTTCTTTCTCTTCTCTCTCTTCTTCTCTTTCTCTTTCTTCTCTTCTCTTCTCTTCTCTTCTCTTCTCTTCTCTTCTCTTCTCTTCTCTTCTCTTCTCTTCTCTTCTCTTCTCTTCTCTTCTCTTCTCTTAATGGCGCTTTCGCTTCGTCGTTTCCTTTACTCTTCGTGATTGGGTCTCTTTTCTTCACGTCCTCTGTTGCTTAGATATGTTCTTTCTTCTGCTTCGTTATGCTAAGTTCTTTCTTTCTAACCGTGAACCCGTCGAATAAATGAGAGTAGGACATACCACCAGAGATGAAGGATTGGCCGTGGTGGGAAGTTAAATGGAACCTGACCTCCCGCTACAAGTTCACCGTCGCAATGGAAAACTCCATCTCGCAGGACTACGTCACCGAAAAGCTGTTTCATTCTTTCATCGTTGGTACTGTTCCAAGTTGAGTATTCCTTCTTCGCTTCTTGCTGCCTTTCATCGTTCCGCAAATACGTCCCACGTTAAGTTTTTGCTAATGTTTTACTTCTTCCATAAGTCTACATGGGAGCTCCGAACGTTGCTGACTTTCTTCCTGCACCAAAGTCCATCATTAACGTTGCCGACTTTCCGTACGTTCTTCCTTTCTCCTTCTTTTTCTCTTCTTCGGCATGTAACTGTACTAAACTATGCAAAAAAAAAAAGGGATGTGCAGAGCTTGGCCCAGTACCTGCATCATCTGGATAAGAACGAGGAGGCGTATTGGGAGTACCTCCAGTGGAAGAAGGATGGCCCCTCTCAAAGCTTTCTCGAGCTACAAAATACGTCCCCTCGCACCGCTCTCTGCCGCCTTTGCAAAGAAGTAGCGAGGAGACAAAACAGGATCGCGCCAACCACTCACGCACACCGCACCTCTCCTCGAGAGCCTTAACTCATCCTGTGCGGGAAGAAATGATCAGAAAAGGAATAAGTTGCAAGATGAAGAAGGAAGATGGATGAACGTACCGAAGAAGAAAAAGAAGGATAAACGAGAACGTACCCTGTTGAACCCAATGCAGAAGAAGAACAAGAAGAACAAGAAGAACAAGAAGAACAAGAAGAACAAGAAGAACAAGAAGAACAAGAAGAACAAGAAGAACAAGAAGAAGAAGAAGAAGAAGAAGAACAGAAGAAGAACAAGAAGAACAAGAAGAACAAGAACAAGAAGAGGGGCGGAGAAGAGAGAAGGAGAGAGAGGGAGAGAGAGAGAGGGAGAGAGAGAGAGGGAGAGAGAGAGAAAGGAGAGGAGCACGAAAACAAGCCTATTTCTCTTCGGGTTTATTTCCAGGTGATTACGCTAAGCCAAAACAAAAAAAGGTGTTCCTCCTCATTCCATTGTCTCTTCGCTGGCACGTTCGACTGTGTTGTAGTTCAGCCTTTTGTTGTTTGTTTGTTAGGGACAAAGCACAAAGGAAGTGCGTGTATGCGGAGATGGAGAGAGAGAGACGTACAAAGCTTCGATGAGATCGACGTGTGTGAGCAACATCCTGCGGCAGCAATACCGCCTCAGTTGCAAAGCATCCAACGCATCTCTGGCAGGTTTGTGAGGTCGATGATTAGAATAGGAGTTTCCTCTTCTCAGCAAAGGGTAGAAAAAACAAACCCTTCATTGTAATCGGCTTGCAAAAGGCTCAGATATGTGTCCCATTTGTTTCCGATAACCTAATCGACCCAAAACAACAACACAAAAAAAAAACACAAAAACCGTTCAGGCTGTGATCACGCTTTATCCCCTCTGCCCACCCACCCACAAAACACAAACCTTGCCACAGGTAAAACAACGGATGGGGATGATCATCTTTGTTTTTTGTCGATGCTGTTGTTGCTCCTCTCCTCAGCCGATCGCAAGCAAACAAAAAAACTTGGAAAAAGACAGGAAACTTATCAAGTCACAGTAGATGACTCCTCAAAATTGGTTAAAAACATGTGACTCCTCAGAAAGAATTATTACATTATTTTACCGAGTCACTACAAATGACTCCTCGTTTTACCACCTCACTTCTTTTTGTTTTAAGTCTAGTCTTTTGACCCCTCGAAAAATACAATCCCAAAAATTCTTTGCATTCCAGGAGTGAAATGCGGAGCAGAGGCGTAACGGTGCCGGTGGTGGTTGCCGTTCTTCTGGCTCTTTCTCTCCTCTATGTTCCCTCTGCGACTTGGCACCGGCCAAAGGGACACCCCTCCGGCGTACCGCTGTCTCCTCCGCAAGCAGCAAACGGATCGTTCGCCTTGTTGCCTGCTGGCATAACGCATTACCTCCTCACAGGACCGGCAGAAGGCCCATTGGTGCCGTTCCTCTCTTACTTTGATCTATTTGTTTGTTAAGGTGGGGCATGGGCTTGTTTAGAACTGATCCAGTTGTCTCCTTCTTTTTCGTTCGTTCAACAAAACGAAGGTAGTGTTGGTTCATGGATTGCTATCGAGCTCCAAAATATTCAACAACTTGACCACTGCTCTCAACCACCAAGGATACAGAACACTTTCTTTTGATATCCTTTCTGTCTTCCTTTGTTTTTCTTTACCTCCTAGCTCTTTTTTAAACAAAAAAATGTTCCCTTCATTCATTCGTCTCACATTTGTATGGAAGAGGGCTCAGCTCAGCGCCGAATGCTCTTTACAACGAACAGTTGTTCGTGTCGCAGCTCGCCAACCTGCTGTTCAAGCTGCGCCTTAACCCCAAGGAGGGCAGGTTTCATCTCGTGGGACTCTCCATGGGCGGAGCCATCGCCACTGCCTTTGCTCATGGTCGGTTCTTCCATTCTTCATCCTCTTGCAATTGTTTTTTTTTATCACAACTTCTTTTAAGTGTATGGAGACAGGGTGGAAAAGCTTATCCTGATAGCCCCGGTTGGCGGAGGTGATCCTCCCGTCAACCTGGGGCTGTTGGGTTGGCTCCTGAAAGTGCCGTTGCTGGCGGACGTGGCGTGGAGCCTCGGCGGCGCTCTGCCTCTGCTTCGCAGCAACGCCGCCGCCGAGTTTGCAGTGTTGGAGGATGTTGTTGATAGGGACCAACTGCAACAATTCAGGATGAAGGTTTGTTGCCTCTTCATCGAAACAAAAAGGAGAAAGGAAAGACAATAAAAGAAAGAAAGAAAGAAAGAAAGAAAGAAAGAAAGAAAGAAAGAAAGAAAGAAAGAAAGAAAGAAAGAAAGAAAGAAAGAAAGAAAGAAAGACCTAAAAAACAACAAATAGGTAGAAGCAGGTATGATGGAACAAGTGCAGACATCAAAGGACTATCTCTCTGCCTTGTTTTGTACCGTCAAAGACTTTGCGTTCGATGGCTTCGGAGAGATGCTGAAAAATGTTGGCACCCACCCCAGGAAAGTGTTGCTGCTTTGGGGTTCGTTTTCTGTGTCCTCTGCCCATTCCACTATATCACAAAACCAACCCAAAAAAAAGGAGATAAAGACTATACAGTGCCGTATGCAAACAGTGCGGTGTTTAGGAGAGCCATGCCAAATGCCGATCTCGTCACGATAGAAGGTGGCAACCACTATGCCATCAGCTTACGCGCCAAAGAAATCAACGAAGCTATCATCGCCTTTCTTCAAGAATAGCTTGCAAACGAAACAAAACACAAACAAAATAGGAGCCAAAAAGGAATATAGAGCGAACCTGATTAAATAATATTTTTGAGTTTTAAGCATCGTAGCTCAAAATACTGGAAAGCCACCTCTCCATTTCCTCAACGGGGCGTCCCTTTCTGGCGGCGTAATCCTCTATTTGGTCTTTACCGATCTTTCCGACAGCAAAGTACTTGGCCTCCTCGTTGGCCAGAATGATGGCGCTCACGCTAGCTGTTGGCACCATTGCCAATGACTCGGTCAGTTCGATACCTGCTTCCTCGTTTGCCTATTTTGCGAGAGTAAGAAAAACAAACAAAAAGAAGAATGAGATGCATGGTTGAACTGATGGCCAACCTTCAAGAGAGACCACATAGTTTGCTTCTCGGTATGATCGGGTTGCATGGGATAACCAGGAGCAGGCCTAATGCCCTGGTACTTGACCTTGATCATATCCTCCGTGGAGAGGTTCTCCTCGCGGCCGTATCCCCAATACTCCTTTCGTACCTCCTCGTGCAGCTTCTCCGCAAATGCCTCTGCCAAACGATCCGCAAGCGCCTTGGCCATAATGGAGCTGTAGTCATCGTGTTCCGCCTCGTACTTGGCCACGAGGGCGTCGAGGCCATGGCCCGTTGTTACCGCGAACATGCCGACATAGTCGTTGAGACCGCTGGAGAGAGGGGCCACGTAGTCCGACATGCAACAGTAGGGTTCATCTGTGGCTTTCTTGGCTTGTTGCCTGAGGCCGCAGAGAGTGGCGATCTTTGTGGAAGAGGAGCGAGAGTCATCGTTGGCGTAGAGCTCGATGTCGTCGCCTACGCTGTTGGCGGGATAGAGACCCAGCACGGCCTCCGCCCGAAGGAGCTTGTCATCGACGATTTTTTTGAGCATTGTTTGGGCTTCATCAAAGAGTTTCTTCGCTTGTTCTCCTGTTGAAAAGTTTTTTGTTAAGTTCTGAAGCGAGGGGATGGAGAAAAGGAGGATAAAGCAGAGAAAGAACAAAGCAAGAAACGTACCAACAGTGGCATCCTCAAAGACTCTGGGGTAGTTTCTAGTGGGATATTTTCCACGAATCTGCCATGCCGCAAAGAACGGGTTCCAATCGATCAGCGGCACCAACTTCTCCAAAGGATAGTCCTTGATGACCTTTGTGCCAAAGAAAGTGGGCTTTGTGGGGGCAACGTGTTGTGCCCAGTTGAAGAGTGGCTTCTTCGCTCTCGCCTCGGACAAAGAAACATACTGCTTGTCCTTCTGTGAGGAATAATGCTCCTCGCGGAGCTCGTCGTAGAGCTCCGTGACATCGGCCATGTAGTCATCGCGCAAGTTCTCATCCAACAGACTGGAGACGACTACCACGCTGCGAGAGGCGTCTTGCACATGAACTACCGGTTGAGTGTAGTGTGGAGCGATCTTGACTGCAGTGTGCATGCGAGAAGTAGTAGCTCCTCCAATCAACAATGGAATCTTTTGTGAAAGAAGTAAGATGTTAAAACGATAAACAATGGTAGGGAGAGATGGATAGAAGCAAGAAACCTGAAGCTTATGTTTCTCGAACTCTTTGGCACAGTGCACCATTTCGTCCAAAGAAGGAGTAATCAATCCAGAAAGACCAATGACGTCCACCTTGTGCTCTAGGGCGGCCTTAATGATCTTGTCGCAGGGAGTCATCACACCCATGTCGATCACCTTGTAATTGTTGCACCCAAGCACAACACCAACAATGTTCTTACCAATGTCGTGAACGTCTCCTTTTACGGTGGCCATGAGAACGGTAAGCGCGCTCTGAGATTCTTCATCAACATTACCGGCCTCTTGTTGGCGAAGCCTTTTTTCCTCTTCCATAAATGGAGTTAAGTGTGCCACTGCTTTTTTCATAACTCTACATGATATTTGAAGCTTGGTTAAGTAACGGGGAGGGAGGGGAGTGAGAGAGCGGGGAGAACAAACCGCGCACTCTTGATAACTTGGGGAAGGAACATTTTGCCTGCCCCAAAGAGGTCGCCGACCACGTTCATACCTTTCATCAAAGGTCCCTCGATAACTTCCAAAGGACGAGCATAGGTCTTTCTCGCTTCTTCCGTGTCTTCAACAACAAAGTTGTCGATGCCTTTAATCAAGGAATACTCCAAACGCTCCTCAACAGGCTTTGTCCTCCACTCATCCACCACTTTGGCTTTGGCTTGACCCTTTTCGTTGTAAGACTGAGCAAACTCTAACAGCTTTTCTGTGGCTTCTGGATGTTTGTTGAAGAGCACGTCCTCTATGAGTTTCAACAGGTCCTTATCAATATCATCGTAGATTGGCAGATTTCCTGCGTTAACGATGCCCATGTCCATTCCCGCTTTGATTGCGTGATACTGAACATACAAAAGAAGAGTCGCATTGTGTTATCATCTTTGGCTTTGTCTTCTGGCAAACAGACTTGAATTACTTACCAAGAAACTGCTGTGCATGGCCTCTCGGAGCTTATCGTAGCCTCTGAAAGAGAAGGAAAGATTGGAAACTCCTCCACTCACCTGTAGTCACAGCAAACAAACTGCAGTCAATAAGTTGTGCTAAAAGAAATAAAGAAAGGACGTACTTTTGTGTAAGGAAGCGTTTCCTTGATCTGTTTTACAGCTTCAATAAAGTTGATGGCGTAGTTGTTGTGTTCATCTAAACAGAAAAGTAAGAACACTTACAAAGGAGAACTGGTAGAAGTATGAGAAAAAAATTACCAATGCCGGTAGCGATGGTCAAGATGTTGGGATCAAAGATTATATCGGTGGGAGGGAAGCCCGCCTTCTCTGTCAACAACTTGTAAGATCGAGTACAGATTTCAACTTTTCTTTCAGTGGATGTGGCTTGTCCCTCTTCATCAAACTTATGAGATAAGTTCGAATGTTAATTCGAAGCAAAAAATTAGTTTCATAGTTCGAGAGAGAGGGCATAAGAAGAGCACAAGAAGAAGGGAAAAATATAAAGAAACAAAACACATACGGCCATAACAACAACGGCAGCACCAAAGCGTCGGCAGATTTTGGCCTTCTCCAAGAAATCTTCCTCTCCCTCCTTCAAAGAGATACTGTTCACGATGCACTTGCCTTGGCAGTGCTTCAAACCAGTGATGCAGACATCAAACTTTGAGGAATCGACCATGATGGGAACTCTGCTAATATCCGGCTCTGAGGCCAACAGGCAGAGCATCCTTTTCATGGCAGCATGGGCGTCCAACATGCCTTCGTCAAAGTTAATGTCCAAGATCTGCGCTCCGTTTTCGATTTGCACCCTAGCAACATCAATTGCTTTCTATAGTGGTAGATTATGGGCTTAGTATCGCCTTTATAATACTGAATAATGGATGGAATTTTTACCTCGTATTGATTCTCTTTGATGAGACGAGCAAACACACGAGAGCCAGTGACGTTACATCTTTCTCCCACGTTCACAAAGTTCAGATCCGGAGTAAATGTCAGGACCTCTAAACCAGAGAGACAGAGCCTAGGCTCAAACACAGGGATCTTCCTTGGTGGCTTGTCCTTCAGATACTTGGCTACAGCAGCGATGTGAGGAGGTGTAGTGCCGCAACATCCTCCTGCAATGTTGATAAGGCCATCCATCGTGAACTCACTCAGATAAGTGGCAGTGGTATCAGGGGTCTCGTCGTAACCGCCCATTGGGTTAGGTAAGCCTGCGTTGGGATAGCAATGGACGTAGCAGGTGGCAATGCGAGCGATTTGTTGGAGGAAGGGCCTCATTTCAACGGCACCGAGAGCGCAGTTCAATCCGACACTAGAAAGTAGGTGCTGTTGAGACAAAGAGAGAAGCAAGAAGAAAAGAGAGGCGTAAGGACGATGTACCACAAGGGTTTGGCATGACAAATGCTGGTCCAAAAGGCTTCCACAGTTTGGCCAGAGAGGGTACGACCGTTTTTGTCGATGATAGTTCCAGAGACCTGGCATTTTGGCAAAAACGCAAAGTGAACTGTCATGAGACACAATGAATATATGGTGCAAGGAAAAGATACGCACAAAGAGAGGAATGCGAGGATAATCAGGCTCTTCGAATAGTTCCAAAATACCATAGAGAGCAGCCTACAAATAAAATGGTAAGAAATACAAACAAAGAAGAGGGATAGAGGAGGGCGATGATCAAACTTTGCAGTTCAAGGTATCAAAGACGGTTTCTACGTTGAGCACGTCCACTCCGCCATCTATCAAACCTCTGGCTTGTTCCTTGTATGCTTCAGAAAGCTCATCAAAAGCTATCGTTGAGTGAACAGTTAGAAAATCATGCAGTTAGGAAGTACAACATATAAGATAAATAAGAGAGAGCAGCAAAAGGACTCAGTAAACAGTGATGTCTACAGTGAATGTTCAGGAAGATAACGCAGTTTTGATTGAACATCATCCTCGTCCATTGTTTGTTGAGAAGAAGCAAGAAGCAAGAAGCATACGACGAGAAAACACAAAGCAAAGTACGTACTGACGTTCCTGAAGCCAGGATCCTCCACTTTGGGAGAAATGCTAGCCGTTCTGTTCGTTGGACCCAACACTCCGACCACAAAGCGAGGTGTGTGCGGATCCTTTTCTTGGATCTTCTCGACGGCCTTGCGGGCCACCTGGGCGGCGGCTTTGTTCATTTCGTACACCTGAAGGAGAGGTTCATTACCGTAAAACTACCGTCCACAGGCCAGAGAGAGAGAGAGAGAGAGAGAGAGAGGTTAAGGAGTGAGGCTGAAACGTACGATAGGTTCCAAGTGGTAATCATGCTGAGAGATGGAAGTGGAGTTGAAGGTGTTGGTGGAAACGAGGTTGGCGCCCGCTTCAAGGTATTTCTATTGTGACAAGCGCGTTAGCGAGAGGGAGAGAACGAGAGACAGAGAAGCAGAAGAGAGAAAGGCAGAGCGGAGCAGAGAGCGAGAGAGCGAGAGAACGAGAGAAAAGGACCGTGGTAATCTCTTCGATTATATCGGGTCGAGTGAGAGAGAGGAGATCATTGTTGCCTTTGAGAGGGTGCTCGTGGTCCTTGAAGCGCTCCCCTTTGGCACGTACGATGCGAGAGGATGAAAGCGAAAGCGAAAGCGAAGGTGACAGTGAGCAACAAATGGAGTGAAAGTGAAAAAGCAGAGAGAGAGAGAAGAGAGAGAGAGAGAGAGAGAGAGAGAGAGAGAGAGGAAATAAAGCACTACCTCGAAAGTCCTCCTCGGAGAGGCTGTAGGTTTGGATCATACTGCCCATGGCACCGTCCATGATCAGTATTTGCTTGTCCAACAAGGCCTTCAGCTTCAGTGTTCGCTCTATTCCGTTTTTGTTCATCATCATCGATGAGAAGTTGGATGAGAAAAACGAAAAAACAAAGCAAATAAAATCAAACTTGTCCTCGTCACACACAACGAAAAAAAAAAAAAAATAGATCAAATCAATCAAAAAAAAAAAAAGGGGGGGAGTTTGAAAAAAACGAGCGCACGTACCGTCCGTGAATTCCATCTTTTGTGTGCGTAGTGTCGTGTGTGCGTTCGATCGGTTGCAGGGGGGAAAAAGAGGAGGGAGGAAGAAAGAGAGAGGCGTTCGGTTTCTTGAAAAAGGAAGAAAGAAAGAAAGAAATTAAACAGCTTTAAAATAATTATTTTTTTTGTATGGCGTTATAGACCTCCTTAAAACCTGTTAAGGTAGGGGCGGAACGAATAGGAAACAAAAAAAAATAGTATGGCTGGGAAGAGAGAGAGAGAGAGAGCGAGAGCAAAAGAGAGAGAGAGAGAGGGAGGGGGAGCGGGTTTTGGTGTGTTTGCGCGCGGTTTGCTGCGGAACCGTGGTTTGAGTGTTGTTGAGAGAGAGAGAGACAACCTGCACGCCGTGAGGGATTCCTGTGGGTGGCAAAAAATCGATAAAAATTTAATGGTGA
This sequence comes from Balamuthia mandrillaris, assembly GCA_031835245.1. Lineage (NCBI taxonomy): Eukaryota > Discosea > Longamoebia > Balamuthiidae > Balamuthia > Balamuthia mandrillaris. The sequence goes on along the minus strand of JAVKOQ010000061.1, from coordinate 56,441 downwards.
ACTCATGGAAAAAGATACGCGAGAGTTGAACTGGGGAGGGAGGGGGAGGGGGCCATTTTTGGGGTTCGTGCACAGGATCGATCCTATTTACAATTATCATCTTGAACTCAGCTGTTGGGTCTCGTTTTATTGGCTGCTGGAGTTTAGTGTGTCTGATGGTGTTACGACCCGTGCCGCCTGGGAACATTCTGCGTGCCATATCCTCCATCCTTGGAAGCGTGGCCCCGCCCACCAGACACCATTCCCCTCCTAAAGAACGGGTCTTGCGTTTCTTCCTCGTGAATTTAGCAGCGTTGTGATTGGCTAGTTCACGATCGAAAATTACCAAACATGGATATTTTAACCGAACATTTTCCTTTTAAAGATATTATGACGTCAGATCCGGTGCAACCCTTCGCCGAAAAGAAGACTCAAGAAAAAGAAGAAGAAAAAAGAAGAAGAAGAAGAAGAAGAAGAAGAAGAAGAAGAAGAAGAACAAGAACAACAAGAAGAAGAAGAAGAAGAAGAAGAAGAACAAGAACAAGAACAAGAAGAAGAAGAAGAAGAAGAAGAAGAAGAAGAAGAAGAAGAAGAAGAAGAAGAAGAACAACAACAACAACAACAACAACAACAACAACAACAAGAATGAACATGACCGAATCCATAGTCTACGTCGACGGCGTGGGCAACAGCTACACCGTCACCTACAACCCCGCGGAGGGCTCCACCTCGGCTCACCTGCACTACCACGGCCTCACCCCTATGGAGAGCAGCAGCGGGGAGTACGACGGCGGCCCGGACGTCTCCAAAGAGATCACCCTGGCCCAGTGGGAGGAGCTCAAGAGGAAAGCAGAGAAGCTGGCGGCCCAGACGAGCGTACACCAGAAATACAGGATGAAGGGTACCTCCATCATTCGGCTGAAAGTGAAGGGCAGTGCAGAGGAGCGTTCGTTCTATGCAAGAGGGAAGCCAGTGACGGAGTTTGAAAAGTTTGTCGAGCAGCTTTAACTGCAGTAATATCTTTTCTTTGTTATTTTGTTTACATTTACCGTTTGCTTCATTGTTTTGTGTTTCAAGTAAAGACAGAGAAGCAAACAAACCTCTTTACCCCGTTTTAAGGAAGGGAACGGCGGGGTCGTTGCTGCCGCTGCTGTTGTTGCGGTTGTTGATTCTGCTCTCGATTCATGTCTTCCAAAATGTTATCCAAAGGAAAAGTCGACGAAGAAGCAGAAGAACTGGAAGAAGGAGAAACTAAAGCGGGCAAAGGCAACGCCATGGCCATCGATCTTCCGCGGTCTGCTGTTTGCAAAGATGAAGAAGAAGAAGATGCTGCAAGAGAAGGTCGTCTATTTGGTAAGGCTGGTCGTTTGTTTGTGAGCGAAGAAGAGGAGGAGAGTTTGATTTCGGAGGGTTTATTGACGATGGTAGGACCCGTTATGCGACCAGCGTTCTTCTGCCTCCATCGTGCTAGTTTTGCTTCGTCAGATTCAGGAGGACGTACAGGTTTCTGCTGTTGATTTGTATTCATAGAAGAAGTTGCGCAAGATGATGAAGTATGATGAGGAGGCACGTTCCGTCTTGTCTGAGTTGCTGTTGATGTTGGAGCTCTACCGTGGTGTTCTCTTTGTGATCCCATACCAAAAGAAGAAGAGGATGACGAAGAAGGAGGGATTGAAGAACGAAAAGTGGAAGTGGAACGAGTGGACGAAGATGACGGAGAATTGCTTCTAGGCTTTTTGTATGGGGGTTCTTGCTTGTGATAAGAACTGCTCGGCGCAACTTCTTCAGAGCGAGAGCGAGCTGCCAGCTGTGGCACTGTGCGCGTTTTTCTCTTTTGAGCCGAAGAGGAATCGCCGCTCCTTTTAAGACTACCGCCATCGCTGCTTCCATAGGAACCGTATGACGAGTAGGAAGAAGAGTGAGACGTTGAGTGTGCAAAGAGTCTGCGGGCTTGGTAAGGGCTTATGTCTAGTGTAACACAAGAGAACAGAACTACAAGTAAGCTACAAAAGAAAAGAGAAGAGTGGGAGAAGGAAAAGAATAGTACAGCAATTTTTTCGTTTGGCAAACTCTATAAGAGCAGCCCAATCCGAGTTCTGCGATAACAGAGGTGAGTGACCAACGACCCATAGAGCAAAACGTGCACGCGTCAGGGCAACATTCATTCTCCGAACGTCTGCCAAGAAGCCAATGTTTGTTCCAGAATGAGCCCTCACGCAGGAAAATATGACAATGTCCTTCTCGCAACCTTGAAAGCCATCCTAAAGGGATAATCTGTTAAAGAAAAAAATGTTGGTTGCTTCTCTGCTCTCCGCTCTTTTCTGTCACTTCAACTTCTCGGTTATGATGAAAAAGGATACGATTGTGTTGATATCCAACTTGCTGAAAGCGGGAGGATCGAGCTTCTTCTGGAAAAAATTCCGCAGGTGGTTCCGTTGTTGCTTGTAAGGCGTAATAATACCGATAGAACTGTTGCACTGCTCATAGAAGAGAAGTGGAGGGAGAAATAACAAGATATTGTTACAACAAGCAAGTCAAGAAGAGAGAGAAATCATAATTACCGCTATTTCTGGATGTAAAAAGCTAAGCTGGGCGAAAAGCTTCCAACATTGCTTTACTTCATTGACGTTTGCAAAGGAGGACGTTCTTTGAGATTCCGAGCCTTCAACGTCAAAAAACAGAAATGGGCCAAAGCGTGGGTCAGCGTGGTATAACTGGCAGTACTGACCTCCCTCCGAAGTGTCAATGTTTGGGCCGTCTATCAATCGATCGTAATAAAAATGCTTTGAAGGAAATTCTCTTTGGAATAGGTGAGTTAAGAATGGAGAAAGATACAATAACAGAGCAGAGACGACATGAAACGAGGGAGAAGAGAGGACATAGAGAAGAAAAGAGAAATAGAACTGGCAAAAGGAGAGAAAGAAAATAATGACTAAACCTAATCAAGGGATGCATTCGATACTGCACATTAAGCATTAAGACAGGATGATCAGCTGCCTGCAATCTTTGAAAAAGGCTTTGCTCATAGAGATAATTGGCTGCAGTCTTTGAAATAACCGTTGCTGGCAGCTGGGTGGGATCTCCCACCAAAATGCAGCGCCTACAGCCATATTTTAAAGGTATAAGCGTAGACACTTCTACCGCCTACATCAAACAGCCCGAAGCGTTAGCAACAAAACAAAGAGGCAAGAATACATAAAGAGAACAGAACAGAAGAAAACAAACCTGAGCTGCCTCATCAATGATCACCGTTTCGAATCCATGAGATAAGTTCGCAAAGCAATCGGTACCGCTATTATGGGGGGAAAAACATGAAGATAAACACTAATCACGGAAAGAGAACGAGAAGAACAACAATACTTAGGGGTTGTGGTACCTTCCACTCAATGTTGTCAGCACAACATCTGCTTGGTCTAATATTTCCTTCTCTCCTTCTTTTCGATGCAGTGCGGCCTGTTGGGTATCAGCTTCCACTTTTTTCTTTCGTTGATAGAGGTCGTCCTTTTGTTTGAACAGTTCGCGTAGCCGCATGTTAACATCAGCCTCTGTTGCTCGCAAGATGGCTTCACGTTCGGTTGTTGGAATGGATGACAGTTGCGCCTGTCTTAGCTCTTCTTTAATTAGCTCTTTTTCGGCCATTACGGTGCTTATCTCGGTGTTTTTAGAGTTGATCTCTTGAAGAATACTCTCGCGAGGTGAAGTCGGGATAAGTCAAGGCATCACATCCAGGAAAGAATCAAGCAAAAAGGAGAAAGCAGGGATAAGCAAGGAAAGATAAAAGATGAAAGAAAAATAGAAAGGATATAAGCTCGAAACTCCGCATCCACTATTTTGGTTTGAAATCTTTGTTCTAAGAGATTCTCGATGCTGATGTCCTGCAGAGCAGGGTTGGCAGAGCTGCCAACACCAAAGCGAACCATGTTGGGTCTCACCAGTTGCCCCTGAGCATTCCACACACCAGAGGCACATAACCGCAGGCATATCTCATCAACCGCTGCATTTGAGGGAGCACAAACAAGAATGGCTTTCTGATTTTTGTCCATTTCCTCAGTGTTTGTGGCGAGCAGAGCGCTTATCAGGCCCTGAATCGTTCTTGTTTTTCCTGTACCTTTATTTGCGGTAGAGTTAGACGAAACATTAAGCGCACAAGAGAGCAAGATGGAATACCAGGTGGGCCTTGCAACAGCACAAATTCGTCCAAAGCGGCCAACGATTGCTGTGGGTACCATTCAACAAGGAAGAGAATTGTTAAAACAACGAAAAAGTGGAGTAAGTGTGGGTTTTAATTCAAAAACGTACCTCAATGGCAACCAATTGGGATGGATTGAAAGCTTGCTCAAACACGGCTTTCAATCGTGAAGGCAACACGCGGGAGGGGCTACCATCGTAGTTGGATTGAGTGGGTCGAGTAGCGAGTGGATTAAGGATGACTGGGCTCAAAGTAAAGTATTGCATTGCTTGTAATGCTTGATACTCTCTGTTTGTGGTGCTAATGCGCCCTACCTTTTTTGTTTGGTTTGATATTTAAGTCTACACACAGTAACAAACAAAGGAATAACAACGGTACCTTTTGCAAAGGATAAACACTGTTTTCGCGCAACCACGAGTGAATCATCCTACCACGAGGGTGTGATGCGCTCAACTTGATATGCAAGATTTCAAGCGCTTCCTTTCTGTATACCTCTTTCTTTTCCACAATTCCTAAAATGTGGAGCCCACTCTTATCAGGTGCATAACTCTATAAAGAAAGATACTTGTGAGAGACTAACAAAAAGCAAAAGAAAAAGAAAAAAGAACCGTATTGCAAATGAGCATCACGTCGTTTTCCAAAAACTCGTTCAGGTTAACGGTGGAATCCAAAGGACGTTGAACATGGACCATGTGATAATTATCCACTCGGGACAGTTGCACTACCCTCATTTGACGTACTTCTGGGTGGGCATTCTCTGTTTTCTCCTGTTGCAGCGATGCTCTGAACTCTTCCAATAACAACGGCAGAAACGTACTTTTGTATTGAGCCACCGACTCAAAATGAATCGGCACCTTTGCTGTAATAGGTCGTTCCTTCGTACGACATTATGATAAGATTGAGTTTTTTGACAAAAAGAAAGGCAGGCGAAGAAAAGCCAGAAACCTACCTCTTGTTCTAAGTGAAAGTAGTCCCAACAAAGAACCTTATCGTGCAAAAGTGTCAAAGGAGGGGCCATCATCTGCTTAGCCAGCTGCTGTTCCTCCATGTACCGTCTTTGCTGCAAAACAGAACTAGCAGTAACGTTTGACAGCTCTATCACCTTAGCTTGTCTGCTGTAGGATGTGGCATGGGACCCTATCATCTGTGTCTTCTCTCTCTCCCTGTTGTGTATGTGCTCCGCCGTCACTTCTTTCAACAACTGTCTGCCATGAACCTGCTGTAGTTCCTCCGTCTCGTCCAAGTAGGAGTCGGGGTGCCATTTAGAGGAAGAAGTTTGACGATTTTGAAGCATGCTCCTCGTCATAGCCCATCGAGAGCTTCCTCCTTGTGTCTGTACATGCCCTTGTCCCCGTCGGGCAGCAGCGATAGATCTGGCGTTTCCGCGAAGGAGACGAAGCTCTTTGTTCTTTAGACTTGATTTTGGTAAAGCAGGACGAGCTGCTGTTGTTTTAAGAGAAGCTGCAGCTTTAGATGAGGAGGAAGAAGATGAGGAAGAGGTGGAGGACAAGGAGGTAGATTTTGGCTTTTTCTTTTGCCACTTGGCGAATTGGTCAAAGTGAAAATTAGAATCGATTACAGTAGATGAGGTTGAGGATGAAGACGACAATTTGGGTGTTGATGACGACGGTGATGAAGTATTGCCTGCGTTAAGCTGTTCATATTTTACACCCCACCCATAGTTCCAACCAATGTCTGTCTTGCTGTCAGTCGTTTTTGTAGACGTTGGCGTTTTCTTCTTGCTTGCTCCAAGCGAAGGAGGAGCGAGAGACGAGGTAGAAGGTGTTGATGCCAAAGAAGCAAGAGAAGAAGAAAATGACGAGGAAGAGGAAGAGGAAGAGGAAGAGGAAGATAAAGAAGACTGAGAAGAAGAGCTACCAGATGATGGAAACGAAGTATAAGGATTTCTTTGCACTGCTTGAAACATAGAGGGAATGGTTTGCTGCTTGGAATCTTTTTGTTTTGGTGAAGAAAGCGTTTGTTTGAATGGGGTCACCTCCTTTGGTACTGTAACAAGCAGTGATGACGGAGCTTCAATCGTTGAAGGAGCAGGAGCAGAGGTTACAGAGAAACCGGGAGAAGCTAAAGATGAGAAAGAAGAAGATGGTGATGATGACGACGATGACAAAGAAGAAATGGTAAGAGGAGATATCCGCTGCTGACTATCAGAAGAACTTGGTAGTTCACGCATGTTCCATTTTAACCCAAGAGTGCCAACCGCGCCTGGGAAGAACTCCGCCAACTGTAGAGCTTGTGTGTCGTTCAAAGAACCGTCTTGCAGCATGTGGATGCACGCCGCTCTGTAAGTCTCATGTAGCTCCATTTCATGCCTCCGTAATTCTGCCACAAACAAATACAGAAATGTAATGGGGAAAACAATGAAGAAAAATAAAGAGCTGCAGTAGCAAACCTATCAAAATCACGATAAGGCAAGCAAACCAGCGAGCATTAATGACGTGATTCCTGTTGGTTGCCAACTCGAAAAAGGATGGAAACCACGAGGAATGGCGCTCCAGCATGGCGATTGTGCGTTCTGGCGCTTCCTCCTCTTCTTCCTCCGACGTGTCTTTGATAGAGGGCATAGTGTGAACAAGCAGCTTGCTGCCATGCTTTTGAAAGAATTCTAAGAATTCACTTAGCGTCAACTCGTAGGTGGGCTCTTCCGCAAAGAACTATAGTTCACAAGCAAAGGAATTAAATAAAGATGAGAGAGAGAGAGAGAAAGAGGAGAGAGAGGGAGAGAGAGATTATCGGATTTACTTGAGAATTAGCAATTATATCTTCAGTTGTTTCTGCTAACAAACGGTAAATCTCTTCCATGGCGTTGTTGATAGCCAGCTTCTCCTCTTTGTCTTTTCCACTTGCGTGCTCTTGAATAATAGGTAGCAGCTTGTCTATGAAGAGAAACAAATGCTGCCAAGAGTCGTAGCAAGCTGATACGCCAACCTTTTATCAGTTCAAACAGATTAGCGTGATTTTCTTTATAATGTACAGTAAAAGTACTTCACCATTATAACGTCACGAAGAACGTCGCGAATGCCTTCTACCAGGGGCAGTGAATAGGTAGACACTAACATTTTCAACGTGTCCATAATAAGTCCTCCACCTCGACTATTACATATTGGTCAAATAAAACAATGCAACAAAAAACAACACTAATAAAAACACGCACCTTTTCAGGAGAGCTTCCATTTGAAAACGGACCTTTCGCTCCGGACTGACCAGAAACGAGAATAACGCATAGACCACGTTCGTACAGTTCAGCAGCTCTCTAACCAGGTCCGAACTCAACCGCAGATACGAAAGATAATTGGCCATCCGCTCACGATACCGCACCAGAGTCTCTCCACATCTCCGGTCACTCTCGTGCATAGACAAAGGGTCCTCCTGCTCTACATCATGCAGACAAGTCAAGTGTTTGCTATCCAATAGGGCCACATCATTGAAGGTGCAAAGCAATTGCACGTGCAGAGGAAATGGCATGTGCAAGATCCGTTGAGCTATTTCTTCGTTGTTGATACTATTGTTGCTGCTAAGGTTATTGGGGTATTCTGTGGCTCCTCCTCCTGAAGAGTCTTGTTGATCGTCATGCCCAACGGGAAGTAAAGTGTTCCACACTTCTGCGCACCAAACAAAGCCTCGCATCGGATTCACGTCCAACTTCCTCGCCAACTCTATTCGCAGCTGTGGGTCCACTTTCCCGTTGTCGTCTTGACTTTGCTCAAGCTGTACAAGATGGTCAAAGAAATATTGTCGCAAGTTTGTGATATCAGAAAGGATGATTTTGCGAAGCAGTTGCACGGCCACCTCCGAAAGACTCTCTTCTGTGGAGCAGCAGACCGATGTGACGAGTAAGGGTCCCCATATTGGAAGCGAACCCAACGGAAGTTGAGGAGGAGTACTTGAAAAACTGATAAACGTAAAATGGTCAGTATTTCCTTTTAATGGAATAGAGAAAAGAAGATGAAGGCGTAGGGAGAAAATAAAAAGCAAACGAGACAACAGCATATGAACGAATCGAGCATAGGAAAAAAAAAGAAGCTAGAGAGGCAGCGCACCTCAAAAGGATAAACTGAAAAATATGCTTGATAGCAACATGCTTCGCTCGTTCCGAAAATTGAGAGGAATTTAGGACTTTCTCATTGAAAACGTTAATAATGTGGTCCACCTCCAGCACAAACGCCGTTTCAAAGGCCACCAACGACCGAAGAAACGGGTGTAAGAACTCCAAACATGCAAAGAACGTTGTGTCATCGGCAGCAGCACCGACGCAGTAGCTAAGAGTGATGTCGCGAACAGAAGTTGCCGTAACCGCATGTTCAATCCATACAAAGTATCCTTTTATTGAAAGATCAGAAAGAAAAGAGAAAAGAAACCAAGAGTAATAAAAGAGAATTAGAACATAAAAGAGATGAGAATATAATGATAGAATGTCCTCTTTTCGCAAGAAGAGAGAAAAATACCTAAGGCGTCAGCAAGTACTTGCATGCACTTCAGACAATAAATAAATGTATACGACAGATGGTTGAACGCTATTTCAAAGAACCCTTTGAAAAATAACAAAATGTGTCAGTCCATTACCTGTTGCTCTCTCTCTCTCTCTCTCTCTCTCGCCCTTCTCTCGCTCATTCATTGGAAGTATATGAATACCAGGAAAAGCCTTCACAAAGCATTCCCGTATTGTGCCAGCGTCTAAACGTTGAAGCAGCTTGTGCAAGCCCTCCCAAAACGGTTCACGTTCGTGTGTGAATACATTAGCAAAAACTTGGGATGTTCCCTCCTCCACCATGTCAAGCATCCCAAACTCTAACACCTCTGTTGATGTAAGCAAATAGAATGTTTTAGAATGACAGATCAATCCAGATAGAGAAAGAATGAGAGAAAGAATGAGAGAAAGTAGAAATGGAAAGAAAGAAAGCAAGAAAGAAACGACAAGAAACAACAGAAATGGAAGAAGGTTACCCATGGCTCTCTGTAAGGTAGGTAGCACTATGGGCCACTCCTCAGGGGACACAAGGCCAAGCTTGTCTTCGACCATGCCACTCGCCCAGGCGCGCACCCTCTTGTCGCAGTGCAACAGCAGGAAGTAGAACCCGGGCGACTTGAAGGAGACCTTCCACTCCACATCAGATCCTTGCAGTTGGTTTACGCTCTGCAGCAACAATGACGAAGGAGAAGGAGAAGTAGAAGGAGTAGTAATAGTTACATCAGTATTGCTTCAGCAAGAAAGCGGGTCGATGCAAACCTCAGTGAATAATTGGTTAAGCTCAGCGCTTTTGAGGAGCAGCTCTGGCCGTTGAATCACCTTGTCAAAGGCTTTGCCGAGACGCTGCAAGTCGGCCTCTTGCTCCCTAAAGTCTTCCTCCCGAAAGGCCTTCATGATCGCCTCCAACGCTCTCGCCTCCTCCAACGGTTGTTGCATCATCGTTATTACAATTGCTACAAGCTGTGGGCGACGGGGCGCCGAGCAAAAACCATAAGATCAATCAAACAAACAAAAACGGGTTGGTTTTTTTTTCTGCTTCCACCGTTTGAACAAAACTCTCTTCCTCTGTTTTTTTTTTTTTTTCAAACTCTTCTTCTCTCCCTCCCTCTCTCTCTTGTTTTCCACTACAATGTACGCTCTTCTACTCTTCTTCTTTTCTCCTTTCTTTATCCCTTTATTTTTTATTGTCGACGTCTAAATTTTTCTTCGAATATTTTTACTTTTTCTCTCATGTCGTTTCTCCTATCCTCTCTCGTATCCTCTCTCATCTCTTTTTTTTTTTTGGATTCACCAGAACGAAGAAGAAGAAGAAGAGGAGAGGCAATAAACGCTGTCGCTATCTTGTCGTTGTTGTTCTTGTTCTTGTGGTTGATTTCGATCTTCCAGGGTCATCGTAGATGCTATTCGAAGCAGCTCCTGCTGCAAAGCGATCCGCTCCTCCTCCCACAAGGATTGTTGTTTGAGTTTGTGGGCCTTCTTCAGGCCGGTGAGCTGTTTGGCCGATTGTTTGTGTATCCCTTTGAGAGCGGACAATTGCGCCGCGCTCAGCTCCTCCGTTCCTATGCCTAACAGATGACTCAGCCGAAGGTCCAAGTCTTTATATTTGTTTCATGTTATTTTGTTCGTTTGGAGGAAAAAAACAAAAATTCAAAAGCAGAACGGTTGTTACATACCTTTTGCTTGAGGATGAAGACTTGCCAGTTTGTCTTTAAGATGCTTCTTGTTTATCATTTCATCTGCATGCAACGATGAAGCGGGCGAGGAGGAAGATAGCAGAGAAGACTGATTAACTTTCTGTAGCTGTGTCTCCATCTCTTTGAGGTTTGTCTGGAGAGACAATACTTGTTGCTCTAACTCGCTTCTTCTTTGTCGTTCTTGTCGAAGCATTCTGTTAAGCTCTTCTTTTTCAATGTCTCTATCTTTTTCAGTGCGCTGAGTGTTTTTAGTGTTGGTTGCATTCATTCGCTTGCTTGCTTTCTTTCTCCGCGCCACAATCTCCCAATCGTGATTTGTCGCTGATGCTGCTTGCTCTTTTCCTCGCTCTTCTTCATTTGCATCGGTCTTTTGTTTGTTCGTTTCGGGCCGCGTCCTGTCTTCGCATTTTTCATCTTCTTCCGTTTTGTTTGTTTTGTGCATTTGTTCATTTGTTGCGTCTTCACCTTCATCTTCTTTCTTCTCTTCATTACCACTTGCTTCCCTCTTCTGCAACGATTCTCGAGTTTGTTTCCTCTTTTGGTTCTTCCCACGATTCTTCTTCTTCTTTGTTGCTGTCGTTGCTGTTGCATCTGTTAAATGTCCCTTCATCACCGACAAGCTGGCTTGTTCCGCTTTCGCCTCCAGTTCAGCCCACTTTCGTTTCAGCAACGCAATAATCTGCTCTTCTGCCATTTCTTCTTTGTCTTCTCTACGTCTACCTTTTTCTTTGTCTCTTGCATTTTCTGCCCCTTCTGCTTGCACCAACTGTTGAGCCACGTCCAGAGCCGTTCGCTGATGCAAGTCACGGAGAGAGAGGTCCGAGCCATGTTCCAATAACAGTTGCACCAACGCAACGTTCCTACGACGAACAGCAAAGTGCATCGCCGTGTTGCCGTTACGGTCTTGCGCGTTGATGATGCGTCGAGAAAGGTGCTCTCCTCCTCCTCCTCTTTCTCCATCATCCTCTTCCGTCTTCCACTCCTTCAGGTGGTGGAGCAACGTTTTGGCGAGGTCGAGGCTGCGTTCGGAGCTGCAGTTGCAGACGCACATGAGAGTGGTCAGCCCGCTCTTGTTGCGCCGCGTGGGATCCGCGCCCATACGAAGCAGCTCGTGCACAGCTTGCTCATGACCTGCCATGCACCCAAACATCAACGCTGTTGTGCACATATGAGAAGTGTTTGAGAAATGAGTGAAACAGAAGAAGAAGAAGAACAAGAAGAAGAAGAGAGAAGAGAGAGAGAGAGAGAGAGAGAGAGGAGAGAAGAGAGAGGAGAGAGGAGAGAAGACAGAAGAGAGAGGAGAGAGGAGAGAAGAAGAAGGGAGAAGAGAGAAGAGAGAAAAGTGAAGAGAGAAGAGAGAAGAGTGAAGAATAAGGAGAAGCAAGAAGCAGAAGAAAAGAAGGAGGAAGAATGGCAAATAGAGAACCAGTGTCGCCATTGATGTTAGTGTGGTCTACGTCCATCCCGGTGGGTGCTTCCACGAATAGAGGGAGGAGCCAATGCTTCCCATGAGCGGCAGCCACCATCAGGAGGGTGTTTCCCACGTCGCCAGTGTTTTGGCTCGAAACTACGTTGGTAGACGAGACCCGTTGCAGCAGCTCTCTTGCTAGACGTACTTCCTGCTGTTGCTTCTCCTGGTTGGTAGCTTCGGCGGTCGTGTTGCTGCCGCTGGTGCACAGCCGCAACAACAACTGCCGTACTCCTGTTTCATTCATCTTTTTTTTGCTTTTCTTTTGATACATTCAGGACGACCTTGCACTATTACTTCTCTCTCCGCCGCTCTTGCAGATGGTATGAGGGTCCAGCATGGGGGGTCACGGCATTTTTGGCCGCTAACTTTTTTTTGTAACGAAGAAATAGAAATTCACACATCTGAAGAGCAAAAGAACCATGCAGCAGTACAGAGCCAAGCTCCGCCATTTATATGCACACATGTAGCGTGCACAACAGAGGCTGGAGCACAGTTTGAAGGGAGAGATAGCAAGACACCATATGCACATGAAATAACAGCACAAGCACTTCAACTCCACCACTGATGACGATGGCGATGGCGATGGCGATGGCGATGGCGATGGCGATGGCGATGGCGATGGCGATGGCGATGGCGATGGCGATGGCGATGGCGATGGCGATGGCGATGGCGATGACAGTCCTCCATCCTTTCTCATCTTTGCCATTTAACAAATAAAAAGAAAAGTTAAAAGAAAGGAAAAAAAGACATGAAAGAAATACAAAGAAACAAACAGGAGAGGAGAGGAGAGGAGAGTGGAGCAGAATAGAGCAGAGGAACAAACCACTTTTACAATGGTGTGGCCATTGCAACACCCTTGAGAGATGAAGACTCTGTAGTGCACAGAGAGCGTTGTTTTCTTTGTGGCATACAGGCCAAAAGGCTAGCTGAACTAGACTTCAAAAGCTCTGTAGTCTCCCAGGTACAATGAAAAATAATCCAAAAAATTTAGCTCACAATCCCACCCAAAATTTACTACGATTTTCCCCATCGCATACCCCTTCCTATGGACCACACACATTCTGTAATATGGACCGACAAGCAACCGGTCCGCTCTGAAAGCTGTCCTGGTCCGCACCGCTACAGGAAGCAGGAAATAGCAAGGACATATTTTGCTTGTCCGTTTCCCTTACCATTTCTTTTCCGAGGCATTACCGGAGTTCAGCGAGTACCAGACCACGAAAACGAAAAGTAGCAACAGTGCCTTTATACCAAAATATATAAAAGCTGCCATTCTCGAGTGCTGTCGGAGAAGCAGTTCTACGATACACAGGCAAAAGGAGCTACAGGACAGACTTGCGGAACACGATGCAGGGGGAGGCAAGTGTGAAGGAGCTTTTTAAAACGTTTGAAAAGGACGGCGACTTGGATGCGCTGAAAAAGGCTTTACTCGCCAGAAGTGAGGCTTGGAACGAAGACCTCTGCGCCTACGCGGCAAAGAGTGGGAACTTGGAAGTGTTGAGATGGGCCTGGCTGAACAACTGTCCTTGGGACGAGCGAACGTGCGCCGGTGCAGCCAGAAGTGGGAACAGGGAGGTATTGAGGTGGGCCTGGCTGAACAACTGTCCTTGGGACGAGCGAACGTGCGCCGGTGCAGCCAGAAGTGGGAACTTGGAGGTGTTGAGGTGGGCCTGGCTGAACAACTGTCCTTGGGACAAGCGAACGTGCGCCGGTGCAGCCAAAAGTGGGAACTTGGAGGTGCTGAGGTGGGCCAGGAACAACTGTCCTTGTGATGAGTAAACTCGGTCCAGTTAAATCAAGACCACGGCATGCAGCGGTAACTTTGTCTTTTGTCACACCAGCACAGAGATGTTGTTCAGTTCAACTTTTCACAATATAAACTGTTCATATCACGAAAAGAAAATAGAGAGCAAGAAGAAAAGAAAGGGTACGGTTTTTCGTGAGGAGAGCCAGGATGCTGGGCCGACGTTCCCTATGCACGCCTTTTGCCATCCCTGCATGCGAACTGCCTCGCAACAATCGCCGCTGTCTACAGCGCCAAACGAGCTCTTCTACTAATGAGATAACTTCCCGTCAGGCAGTGCTGTAAGAAGTATAAAGAGAAGAGAGCGAAGCAGAGAGGGAGGACACAGTTACATTAAGGAACAAACAGAAAAATGAACTATAAATAAACCAAAAATAAAACAACATAACACAAAGTACAAACGTAGAAGTTGGCTCACTCTCAAATTGAATGTTCTTCCTCCTCTTTTTCTTTTGCTTCTTCATCGTTTATAAGTGCCTCAATGAACTGAGAAGTTTTTTTGCAAAATAAGAAGAACAGAAATAGCAAGAGGCAAGGAAGCGAGAAAACAGAAAGCCATGGAAGAGAAAATAATAACCTTGAAGTAGTTGTACTTAATATCGTATTGCATGGCATACCAAAAGTTTACCTATGATAAAAATGAAAAATAAAAAATAAAACAAGGCAAAAGGAAAATAATAGACGGAGAGAGAGAGAGAGAGAGAGAGAGAGAGAGAGAGAGAGAGAGAGAGAGAGAGAGAGAGAGAGGGAGGAGGAGGGAGGAGGAGGAGGAGGAGGAGGAGGAGGAGGAGGAGGAGGAGGAGGAGGAGGAGGGAGGAGGAGGAGGGAGGAGGAGGAGGAGGAGGAGGAGGAGGAGGGGGGAGGAGGGAGGAGGAGGGGAGGAGGAGGAGGAGGAGGAGGAGGGGAGGAGGAGGAGGAGGGGAGGAGGAGGAGGAGGAGGAGGAGGAGGAGGAGGAGGAGGGAGGAGGAGGAGGAGGAGGAGATAGAAGCAGAGAGAGGGTTGAAACAGTACAGCAATAACTCTTCCACGTTCGTCGGCTCTTTGTCGGACATAATGATACCAAAGTGAAGGCAAATAAAGCATTTCTCCCGTCGAAGTCTCACATGGAAGGGGGTGGCCTTTTTGAAACGAGGATAAAGTCGCTCTTGCTTCTCTCTTTCTTCATTGTTGACCGGAAAGGGGTCAACTGCAATCCAGGGAACAAATGTTGGAGGATCAGAATCGATAATATCAAACGAAGAGTGGTGTGGAGAACTATTGTTCGTTGATGCTGCTGTTGTTCGTTCGCGATAGGACGCCACTCGAAGGTTTTTCTTTTCGGGTAAGAAGTACATGTAGGTCGGTGGGTAGAGAGTAAAGAGCTTCTCACCGGCGATTACACATATAAGTGTCTCTCCCCACTCTTCTCTCTCCTCTCTTCTCTCCCCTCTCTTCTCTCCTCCTCCCCTCTCCCCTCTCCCCCCTCTTCTCTCCCCTTCTTCTTCTCTCTCTCTCCCCTCTCCCCTCTCTCCCCTCTCCCCTCTCCCCTCCCCTCTCTCCTCTCTCCTCTCTCTCCCTCTCCTCTCTCCTCTCTCTCCCTCTCTCCTCTCTCCTCTCTCCTCTCTCCTCTCTCCTCTCTCCTCTCTCCTCTCCTCTCTCCTCTCCTCTCTCTCTCTCTCTCTCTCCTCTCTCCTCTCTCCTCTCTCCTCTCTCCTCTCTCCTCTCTTGTGAGGATTCTCACCAGCAGCAAGGCATAAAGATTGAGGCAGGTGAGCAACACTTTATAATAAGATGAACAAAACACAAAGAGAACCAGGTGATATGGCAGAATATGGAATGGTGGTGGTGTTTGAGCAAATCACCTCTAACAAAAGGGGAAGGACGGAGGTCACGACCTGCTAACTTCCTTGTTATTGCCAGGAGTCCAAATAGTTTCTTCATTATCGACTCGTCTGTTGTGGTAGAGATAGCCAGGGGGATGGTAGGCCTGGTCCGTTCCCGTTTTGTTTGGTTTGTGTGGCTTTTTGTAGATGATGTCTTTATCCTTTTGTTGCAGCAAAGTATACAAGTAAGGAGATAACATTAAGATAGAAGGGAAGAGAGGCGAGGGTACGGGAGACAGAGAGAGAGAGAGAGAGAGAGAGAGAGAGGGGGGAATGAGAGAATAAGAACGAGAAAGCAAGGAGAAGTGGAGGCGGAGAGAGAGAGAGAGAGAGAGAGAGAAGAGTGATAAGGAGAGGAAGAGAGGTAAAGAAAACAGCAGGGAGTAGAGAGGAAGAGGTCCAAACCAAGTCGGGGGTAGGAGGTTGGTCCGTGATGTGGTGCAACCACGCATGCCTGCAAGCACAGAGAGAAACGTTTAGGATAAACAACAAGAACAGCCGATAGAACGATTATAAAACAAAAGAATGGCACACCGCACCATTCCGGAGGAACTTGAGAGGCATCGTAACCGGAGGGATCAGCATACTCTACCCAACGATTTTGAACTTTCAAAGAAGAAGACCAACAACAAAGAAAAAAACAAGATGAAGAAGAAAGAAAAAAAAAGAGAGATCAGAAAAAAAATTTTTGTGATGAAGAAAGATTGAAAAGTGAACGCACTGAAATCTTCTGTCGGCGCCTCATAATATTTGTTACCAATACGATCCACGCCGACCATGGTGGACCCCACTTTGAGGTTCGAAAAGCGATAGAGTCGTATGATGCTCTCCTTCCATCCCAGGCGTTTCACCTCTCCCAAGAAAGTGGCCAAGCTCATTCTCTCTCTCTCCTCGTTGATCCGTCTACTACTTTTTTCTTCTTATTTTTGAGCGCTCAGGTTGCACAAAACGAGCACGAAAGGAGCAGCGCCAAATGTCGACAAAAATCATGACGATCGGATCGATTGATCTGTAGATTTAAAAAATTAAAAAATACAAAGTCACCCGCGGTCGTCGAACACGAGGTAACCGCACAAATTAAATAGATCTGCAGAGCCGGAATTACGCACCGCCAAAAAAAAAAAAAAAACATCTTTGCTGCTCAGCGCAAACTCCCACACACACACACTAGTTACTCCAACATGTCCACCAAGAGAACCGCCAAGAGGAAGGCCAACAACACCAAAACCGTAGCGTTTTCTTCTCTCTCTCTCTCTCTCTCTCTCTTCTCTCTTCTCTCTCTTTCTATTTTTTTTCTTGGCGCCTAATACATTTTGTGTTTCTTTGCTTGTTCTTATCGTCGTCGTCAAAATGAAGAAGGAGGACACCGCACAGGAAAACAAGCCCTCCCCGCCCAAGAAGGGCAAGAAGGCCGAGGGGGAGAGCAGCACCTCCAACTCCACCACCTCCTGCCCCTTAAGCCTGGAGGAGTTCCTTAACAAAGCCACCGAGCTGGAGACCGTCATCATCGGCCCCGGCCCTGACGACAGCAAGCAGGCCCACCTCTTCCTGG
This sequence comes from Balamuthia mandrillaris, assembly GCA_031835245.1. NCBI lineage: Eukaryota > Discosea > Longamoebia > Balamuthiidae > Balamuthia > Balamuthia mandrillaris. The sequence continues at coordinate 39,403 of JAVKOQ010000061.1, read as the reverse complement.
CCAAACCCCACAAGCACAGCACCGGCAGCTTCGGCTGGACGACCAGCGGCAGGAAGGCCGTCACCGTCGGCGGGGAGAACCTCAGCGTCCAGTTCACCATCAACATGACCGTCCTGGGCTCCAAGCAGAGCGGAGCCGGCAGCAGCAACCAAGATGAATAAAACAAATGTTTTTGAATAATGATCTTTGCGCCGCCTTAATTTACAGCTGCATTAGTATTTTTTTTTTGGGTTTGTTGTTTCGGTTGAGTTGCTCTTCTTGTTTCTTATCTTATTCGGAGTGGGCCAGCGACCGGCTCGTTTTCTTCTTCTGCGTTTTGCTCTTTTCCTCTTGCTCTTCCATTTCTTCGGACTCGTCCTCCTCATCGCCGTCGGCCGAGTGAGGCGAAGCCGTGGAGAGCTGAGGAGCGGAGAAAGAAAGGCCAAAGATGGCGTGAGCCTGTGTCACTCCCTCCCACACCTCCTGTGCTTGTTGGGCGTGTTGCTGCTCTCTTGAAGGACCCACCTCCATGTACCAACAGTACCTTTCCTCTTCTTCCACTTCCTCGTCATCGTCATATTCTTTGCCTTTTCCTTGCTGTCCGCTTCCTGTTCTTCCTCTTCTTTGCCTCCTTGTTACGTTGATGGCAATTACTCGGTCAGAGGAGTTGTCAGTTGTGACCATAAAGAGATCTTGTTCGACGGATGAAGCACAAAGACAAATGGTCTGTCTTGCTTCGTCCAAACGGAAGAGCCATCTCTCGTTGGGACCAGGAAGATCTCTTGTGACCAACCCCAATTCCGCTGTTTCATTGTTGTTGTTTGTAGATCGAATCGCAGACGAGGAAGAAACGGGGGAAGGCCGAGTAAGAGACAAGTATTGGCCGTGATAAGAACGAAGAGTGGCGTTATGTGTAGGGTCATAGTTGGTTCTTCTCCCTCCTGGCTCTTCTCTCAACTTGATGCAGCCACCTTCTTCCTCCTCTACCAGAGCTCTTCTGGTGAATTCCAGGTCCCAAATCTGATCAAACATGGGGCCGTTCTCTTCTTCCAGAGTTATGCAACGACAACAGAGATGACCTTCTTCGGTGGCGCTGAGATAGTTGCCTGCGCTCATTCTCAAAAAGACACGCCGTGGCTCTAACACAGGCACAATTCGTCTTCTCGGTGGAGAGTATGCAGCTTGATTGGTAGAAGAGGAGGTAGAAGAGGATGAAGATGAAGATGCAAAAGCAGGATTGTCTTCATCATCAGGAGGACCACCAATGATGTGGTCGTCGAGGGCGCTGGCGGCGTCGGTGGTTTGATTGTCAAGGTAGTCATCTTCTCCGTCATCCTCGCCTTCACGAAGAGAGAGCGTCTCCCACTGCTTTGGCACTTGTTTAACAACGCGATTGGGGCTATGTTTGGCGTAAAATACGTTAAAAAGAGAAAACGGGGGAGAGGGAGAGAGGGAGGGAGAGAGAGAGAGAGAGAGAGAAGCGTACAGTTTGATCCAACGGAAGATGTTCTTTTGCACCAAAAAGCTTCCTACAAGCCAAATCTTGCCTACGTCGCCTATAACGGATGCGCTTGGCACCATCAAAGGGGCGACGCCCGGTCGTCGGAAATCAAACACTAGGAAACGAATAAGAGGGATTTTTTTTTAGTCTTGTTGCAATCAAAGAGAGATAAAGAGAGAAGAACAAACCAGCAACACAAGCTTGAGCTTGTTGAATGTGGTAGGCATTACCACCAACGGCCTCCACGGCAATGCGATAGACACCATCGTAGGCCTTACCAGTGATGCCGTGACCGCCTTGAATGCCAATTATGCTCCAAGTTCCCTTCTTTTTCTCAACTTTAAAAAAAAGAAAAATAAATTCAAAGTAACGCATGTAGAAGAGGAAGAGAGGCACCTCGTTTTTCGAAGGTTTTCAGTGTTCGAGCAGTGAATAAGTGTAGCTTCAAATCGGTGACGGACCCTGTGTTCCAAAGCAAAAATACCACCAGTTTGGAATTGTTCTTAAGTGCTGCTCGAAACACCCGTGCCTGAAGCTTTGCAATAAGCGATTGCATCTTGATGGGGTCCATCATGAGACTCTTTTGGAACTTCATCGCTTCTTTCTCTTGTCGCAACGCTACTCGTTCAGCTTTGTCTTTTTTGCGATGCGGCTTTTCACGTGGCCATGGCTTTGCCTTGAAGGTTGCATGTGGCTCATCTAAGCAAACAAAAACAAAAGCAGAAGAAAATGTAAGCCCATTATCAATAATAAAAGCGAAAATGCACAGATTTAAGTTTTGAAATGTCGAGAGAAGAACCTTTTGCTGCTCGGTGTTGGTGAGCTTTTCTCCTCCTTCGGGCTTGTTGGCGAGCCAGTTTAGCCTTATTTTCAAGATGTTCTGCCCATTGCACAATCACCTCGGCAGCTTCAGGCGTCATTGGTTTACTGAAGTTGTCAGTTTTTCTCTTGATTAATTTCACCATCTTCTTTTGGGCTCGCCATCGCTGCCTTTCGGCTCGGGGCAGCTTTCCTAGTGGTCTCCGGCGTTCCATTTCCACAGGGCGTACTGGCGAGTCGCCATCGTCATCATCATCATCGTCGTCGTCGTCGTCGTCGTCGTCCTGTCCATCCTCACCATCGTCCTCATCGTCATCATTATCCTTTTCTTCATCTTCCTCTACTGTTTCCTTCTTATCTCCTTCTTGCACCAAAGAGGGTGCAACAGAAGCATAACTGGCCAATTTGAGCTCCTCCAATTCCTTCCGTAGCTCCTCTAGCTCTTTCCTGATCTCGTTCTTATCGCTATTGTACTCTTGCAAATGCTGCTTGAGGGCAGTAGACACAACTACTACCAACTCTGAATAGTTTACGCTCAACAGACCGGTGAGGGGGTCTTCGCTCACAACCTCTGGACACACTCTCTGCACTTCCTGAGCGATAAGCCCAATTACTCTCTTACCGCCTTCGCTCTCCCCGTTCAACTCTTCTTCATTTGCCTGTACTCCATTCTTCTGGTTGAACGGGTCCTTTTTCCAGCGATAGGTTTTGCCTTCCAGCTTGCTCACGATCTCCATAGCATTCATGAGGTCGGCAATGTTCGTCTTTAGGCGAATGTCGGAATACTGAATGAAGCCTTTGGCTCTTACCACTCCATCTACATGCAACGAACCAGAGATCTGATGTGTCTCCACCGTTGCTGTGCCATCCTCTTGTTTTCTCTTCTTGGATGCACCTTCAGTGGGTGTGGTGGTAATTTCTTCGACAGATGGTGATGGCGATGGTGGTAGAGGTGATGATAGAGAAGCATCAGGTGACGGAGTGCCCGGGATTTCGCTTTCCTCTTCGTCTATGGAATTGGGTTCGGTATAAACAGGAGAGGTAGCTTGCCGGAGAGCATCGGCAGCGGAACTTGCTCCACGTCTGCCTTTCCTATTAATTTTATAAATAGGGATAACGAGACGTAAGCAGAAGAACAGAGGTAAAGAAGACAAGAATGTTGTTCCAAAAACAAACGTACAGTTGCTTCCCATTATTGTGGCTAACAAAAGTGACGGTCCTACCCTCACACCGCCATCCATACCTAGAGGTCAGGACCACTCTGAACTCCCCTAATCGGGACAGCTTCCTCAGGTTAATCTCCACCACTCCGCTGCTCTCTGAGGGCCTGGGTTTGGAGCAGTCCACTTGAAAGGTGCTCTCTCCAGGGGGCAGGACTTGCCCGGAGGGCACGTCCACCATGTCCAGCCCCACCTCCCCCCACTCAAAGGGGAAGTTGCACTCAATCGTCAGGCGCAACTTTTTGCCAACACCCTTGGTCACCCTCACCCTGTCCTTGGGGGCCAGCGCGAACCACTGCCCGCCCGAGTGGCGGGGCTTGTGACTGAGGGTGAGTCGCATTTCCTTGGTGGCAGCCTCCTCAGGGGTTATAGAGGGACAGCTGAGAGGGGAAGACGGTTGGCTGCTCGTTGTGCTGCTGCAGGTGGCGCTCGTGCTGTTGCTTCCTATTGTGTAGTGGAGGCGAGAAGAAGAAGAAGAAGAAGAAGAAGAAGAAGAAGCAGAAGCAGAAGGAAAGGAATAAGTTGGTTGTTGGGTTTGTGGTGGTACAAAAGTTGGAAGAGGTTGTTGTGGTTGCTGCTGTTGTTGGAAAGTAGCTGGAGGAAAGGGAAGGATGTAAGGCAGTTGCGTGGAAGCGGAGGAAGAGGAGGAGGAGGAAGAAGAATTGAAGGCAGGATGATAGGGAGGAAGGCTGAAGGGAGGGAAGAGAGAAGAGGAAGGCTCAGGAACGGCCGGATCGGGATAAGAGCTGCGAGTCGTGGCTGAGGAGAAGGAGGAGGAAGAAGAGGAGGAGGAAGCGGGGGCGTCGTAGGCAGAAGGATGAGGTTCCGTGTGAAGTGGAGGAAAGAGACCTTTGGGAGGGGAGCCAGCCAAGGTGGCAAAGTCAATAGCGTCCGGCAAATCGGTCAGCTGGCTCCAAATGGAATCTTTTTGTTTTGGAGAGAGAGAGAGAGAGAGAGAGAGAGAGAGAGAGAGAGAGAAGGGAAAAAAAACTGTGAGCAAAAAAAATCCCAAGATATGGAACCTCCTCTTGTCAACAAGTACCGTCAGACGTAATAAGAAACTCTCTGCCGGTTGGCCGACCGTTCGAGCTACTTCTGTTAGAATCCTCCATAACGATGGGAGTAAACGAACGAGGCGTTTGGTGCGCGCGTGTCTGCAACGTCGTATGTGCCCTTGGAAGAACAACAACTGTTCAAGGAACAATTCAAAAAATAACCCCCCTACGTGCCCTAAAGGTTTCGAGAAGGCCCGCCCCCAAGCCGCTTTTGTTTTTTGACCTGCGGTTTCGTTGCCTTTCGGTTTCGTTGCTTTTCATTTCATTTTTTTTCCTTTCAGTCGACACGAAATGCTCCGTGACGACATGAAAAAACAAATTTTTCTTAGAAATATTTATGATGATTTAAAAAAAAACCACACAAAAGGCTTGGTCAAGGAGCACTAGGAAGCGGAGGCAGCGGGGTTGGAGGGAGGAAGATATTCCCTCTCGTCCAGATCGTCGTGAGCTAGGACGCTCTCTTCCACCCATCGTTTGTCCACCAAATGTTTGGCTCGTTTTGGTTGTTCGTGCAAAAGTCTTTAAACAAAGAGTCAGTTCGAAAAGATTCGAGGTAGGGGCGAGAGAGAGAGAGAGAGAGAGAGAGAGAAAACAGAAGAAAAACGAGAGAGAAGATGAAGAAAATAGTTAAGCGACATCATACTCTTTCAATCGTTTCCGAAGCAGAGGAAGGCGAGAAAGGTCAAATGGATCAAAGACAACGTGGGTCACGCTATGGTCCAGCACCGTGGACAAACGACCTCCATAGAAGCGAATGAGGTGAGCAACAACCACGAGTCCGTTATCCTCTATCACGCTGCTCTCATCTCTTTTTGTATCATCGCATCAGTTACATAAATAACAAACATAGAGAGAAGAACAAACCCAATGACGCGATAGCAATCCAAATAAACCACAAAATTCCTGAACAGAGCCCACCAAGGCCTCTCTTCCACGAAGTACTTCTCTTCAAAAGAAATGGTTTCCGCTCTTCCAAACTCGGTCAAAAGCTTTTCTTCTCTCTTCTCCTCTTCCATCTTTGCTATTCGGGCCGCAAACTCTGCGTCTTCAACGGTCAATTCTTCTTCCTGTTCTGCTTCTTTTGAAAAAGGGTCCTCCTTTACCCCTTCCTGTACTGTTTCTTTTTCTTCTCCATTGCCTTTTCCGTTCGTTCGTCTTCTCTTTCTTCCTTTGGAGGAAGGCTCTTCACTTTCGTGCCCTTCGTCTGGTGCAGCTTTCTCTTCTTCGCCCCCAGCTTTTTTTCGTGGTGCTCTTTTTCGTTTTTGTTTTCGCTTCTCTTCTTCCCGTTGTTGCTGCTCCTCCTCCAAAGATGCCCACTCTTTTTTCCTTTCCTCTAACTCCTTGTCAAACTGACGAAAAGCTTCCTGCAAAGTTGCTTCCGTGGCATCTTTGGTATAACTATCTCCAAATCTGTCAATCTCCAACAAAAATTTACTTTTGGTTTCCTTCGTAGTAAAAAGCATGTACCTAGAAAAGAGAGAAGACATTAGAGAGAGTTTGGTTTTTTCAACAAGTTTGTGAGTGGAGGAAAAGGGTGTGCGCTTACTTTGGTTCAAGCGGTACTTCTTTGTTTGCGTGAACGCAATCCAGCAGCCATTTATAATGCACTACGTCACATACGCCTCGTTGTATTAAGTTCTTTACTTTCAACGCTGCAAAGCAATTTTAGTGAATTGTAAGAGAAAGAGTGAGATGAGAGAGAGAAATACTTTCTCTAGCTGCTATGACACAAAACGTGGAGGCGGTGGGATGCTGTACTTTTGTACCTCCGTACTCATGAATCAGCGTTTCCAATTGTTGTTTGGAAAGGTCATGATCACCGCTCATAACACCTACAGAAATATTTAGGGAAACACAAAACGGAGCAAAAGAAATCATGATAAACAATAAGCAAGCGAAGAGAATGGGAAGCACATACAAAACTCTTTGGAGCGAAAGAGCAGCTGTTTTACAGCCACATGGCTCACGTCTGTATCTTGAAATTGTTTGCCAACGGTATGTACTTTGCGAGCTGCTCCTCGGCTTCGTTTTTTAACCACGCCATCTCCCTCTTCTTCTTGTTGTAACTTTCCAGCAAATCTCCTCTTTGCATACCGCCCTTCAAACTCTTTAGCTAATGTGATGATGCCTGTTCAGCAGAAAACTGTTTTAGCAGAGGAGGTAGAGAAGGAGGGAGAAAAATCGAAATCCAACCTGAAAGATCCATACAATCAAGCCAACTCTTGTCAGAGCGAATCATGACAACACGTGGAAAACGCAATGTGTAACCAGCCTTATACTTCTCTGTGACCACAAGTTGTGCGGCTTTCACTTGCAAAATGCGAGAGCTATAAGGACGACAAAGGCATGAACGCAAGGAAACGCCAAAGAACAAAAAAAGCTTACTGTTTTGGTTCAACCCACACATCAGGTCGTTCCTTCCCATCTTGAAGCAAAAAGCAACTTGGTGGAGATTGTTGAGAATAAGGCTTCCAATATTTTTGTAATGTAGTTTGCAGGACCTGCAACTCGTTATCTGTGTAACCGCTTCCCACTTTAGCCAAAGAGTAAAACCTGTTCGTTACGTAGGACAACGTGCCAAAAGGAGATGCCATGTGAGTGAAAGAGATTTTTAGCAACAAAAAAAGGAGAGTAAATACAAGGAAGGTCGGCCAGCACTATCCCGCTCCGCCACAACACCAAGCAAAAAATGCGAAATGGAACCGCCACGTCTTCCTAAACCAGTTCCATAATACCCTCCTTCAAAAGGAGTATTAAGAAACAATGGACAGATGTTAGCGAGGTAAAAGGACAACACCAGAATGGATACTAACCAAGAATGATGAGATCAAGATCGTCGCCAAGTCCTTCAATATACTCGGGCTTTATCTTGATCCACTTATCCTTCCGCTCGTTGGGAACATAGGTGGAGCTCATATCTTTAACCATGATACCTTCCTCCCTGTTCATGATTGCGGCATCCAAAGCATTGACTACGTCCTCCGTGGAATGAGCTTCCGTTTGTTGCACGACCTCTACTACTTTTTCTTGGGATTTAATGCAGCGTTTTAGCAAAGTCATACGCTGACTCAAAGTCAACTCCAACACGCTTTTATCGTTGACATATAGCAGGTCGAAAGCCATATCTGAGAAATGTACATTTTGTAGGCTGAGCGGCAGAAGAACGAGAAGAGAGAGAGAGGAGAAGTATTACAACAAAAGCGTTTGCCATAATGAGTTCCAATGTCCACGTCTTGTTGTAAACTCAGCGAGCCACTCGCTTTCTCACGTTCATATTGAGCTAAAATATGAGCGAGGAGAGAGGACAGAGAGAGAGAGAGAGAGAGAGAGTAAGTTTCCAAGAGTACGTATGCTAAGTGGTGGGTTTCACTACCCAAAGACTTCAATTTTCCAAAGTCTTCGAAGCGACCAGTCAATGAATCCCACACCAACAGCTCTCCATCAATAATGCATCTTTGAAGAAAATATTAAGAGCGAAAGGCAAACAAACAAACAAACAAACAAACAAACAAACAAACAAACAAACAAACAAACAAACAAACAAACAAACAAACAAACAAACAAACAAACAAACAAACTTGAAGGCGACGAGCAGCCGTGTACCTTGTCACTAATACAGATGCCAGCAAATGAGGAATCAAGGTAGGCCCATAAATGGCAGTGACATCGTTCGAATTTCTGTAACAAAAATTAATAAAAATGCTAGGCAAGCGAGGGAGCGGAGAGAGAGAGAGAGAGAGAGAGAGAGAGAGAGAGAGCAGGAGTAAGGTCGATTGCAAACCTAGAATACAGTTTGATGTTTTTGCCATCCTTATGCAACTGCACGCGTTCCCCATCAAACTTTGTCTCAATGGAGAATGGTTTACCTCCCATAAACTTGGTGACGAGCTCTGGTGATCTTCGACTTGCCAGCATCGGTTTCACTGGTTGAAAAAGGGACGCATTCTGATAGCAATAGTTGTCAGCATTACACTTGTGTATTCGCTCGCTCACTTCTCTCCCACCTCACTTTCTCTCGCTCTCGTCGTCATTGCTTTGGCAAGATTCAACTAACCTTAGAACTTAAGCGAAAGGTGGGGTCTTTAAGTTCCGCGCACACCTTACGTAGACTGGACGTGACGTTGAACAATTCAACCGCATCCGGATGAAAATAATTCAGTATCAACTTCTCTGACAAGCCCATCTTTAGCTCTTCACAGATAGGATACGAACAGAAATTTTACCATCAGCTGTCGTGCGAGAGAGAGAGAGAGAGAGAGAGAGAGAGAGCGAGAGAGAGCGAGAGAGAACGAACGAGAGCACCTTTGAGTATGATTCTGACCAACCATTTTTGCTCAACCGCAGTAGTGGACCGCAGTATCTGTTTCAATACTTTTACTTTGGCATCCCTATCATCAAAAAAAGTTAGTTAAACCGCAAGTAAGAGAAGAAGCAATCCTCTGACCTGTCTGTAGCAGCGTTGAGCTCGTCCAAGCAGGAGTTGACATCGGCAATGGAGAGGCTCCCTTTCTCGGGGCAACGTTTGCTCAAGGAGAGCTGGACTGCAGTGCCAAAGTCTCCTCCGTCAGCGAGTTGCTTGCTGGAGTTGGAGGCAGCACCAGAGGCAGAAGGCTTTCTCCACTCAATGAGACGACGTGCATCCTCGCTCTCAGGGGAAATGCCGAGTATCTGCACATAGAGTTTGCCCAACACAGACTCCTTCATGCCGTACGTTTGTCTTTCTTTGTCCAGCTGTCGCCCAAAGATGAGCACACATCAAATGGTGAGAAGGGTCAGAGAGAGAGAGGGAGAGGGAGAGAGAGCGAGAAGAAAGAAGCGCGCAGAGAAGAGAATCAAAACAGAATAACATGGGAAGAGAACGAGATAACACAAGCAAACAGAAGGTACTTGAGGCAGGAGCAAGCGAAGAAGAGGAAAGTAGTCGTCGTCATGGTAGTGAGAAAAGAAGGCCTCCAACAGCTTCGTTTTGGTGGCCTGCTTGGAGGCTTTCAGCGCACGTTCAAACAGCTGGCATAGCGCCGAGAAAGGGACCTTCTTTGCAAAGTCGCCGCTCTTGGCGTTGGCTGGTTTGATGCCCCTCTTCCGGGTGGCGGCCCCACCAGAGTCTTTGGAAGTGGGCTCATGTTCCTCCTCCTCCTCACCAACGCTCTCTTGCTGCACCTGTGGTTGGTACGGCTCTGTTCCGAGCAACTTTTCCTTGCCCTTGTCTCTCTTCTTCTTGTCGCCGCTGCCCGAGGCCGAGGACCCTTCCTGATTTAGGGTTAGCGTCAGCTTCGCGCTACTGCACAATTCCCCTCCCCCTCACAAGTTTTTGTTAACAAAAAGGGCACACGCTACCATGATACTGCACACAAAACACCACCAAGGACCAGAATAGATAGACAAGCAAAACCCTAGTTGACGATACTAAACGTTCATCCTTGTCCGCTACTCCTTTGTTTTATCAATTTAATTTAAAAAATTCCAGGAAAAATTTTCACATTTTGTTGCTATCTCTTGTCCTCTCTCACTTGTCCTTGGGATTGCCGCCACAGGCAAAAAATGTCCAGTGCGTGTGTTTTGCTTTTAACTGTTTATCTTCACAAAATTTTCAATAAAGACATTCGCCGTTTTTTTTTTTTTCTGTTTGTCAGACGGTGTTGGTCCAATGCGCGAAGGCGGGGCGATACTCTTCCACCGACACCACATGGGAACAAGGCAGGCCTTGCTGGCTGTAAAAGGTTTGATGAGAGGTTACCACGTCGTAGACCTGCCCTCCTTTTGCCTTGTGTTTCGATGCCATGCGGAAGATAGGGCTGATGATGGAGGAGGACCGTTGAAACAGCGTGGCAAAAGCTTGTTTACACTTTTCTCTCTCTGATTCAGGAATGAGAATACTCCAACACTTATCAACAAGTTCCTCCTTTGAGCGAGAAGGGAGAGGGAAGCGAGTTTCATCAGCTTTAACAAAGAAGAAGAAAAAAAGCGGGAAATAATCAACGAACCTGCTTCCAGCCATAAAGTTTGCAAAAGGCGTCATTGACAACCGCAAAGACTGCTCCACTACCCTCTCTTCGAAGCAGTGCAGTGGGCAGTGCTGAGTCCTTCAACACGAAAGGAGCGCTGCCACATCCTGTGTCCAACACAACGCCGTCGTTTCTATCGCTGCCATCGCTTCCTCCCCCAAACCTCCGCAAGGGAGAAGAGGAAAATGAGGAGTAAGGAGAGGTTGTGGAGGATGAAGAAGGCGAAGAAGATGATGATGTTTTTGAGGAGGAGGAAGAAGAAGAGAGAGAAGAGGAAATATCGAGAACAGTGTGCAGGTTAGGGACGGAGTGGCTGCGATGAACTTGGCCTGGACTTAGTGGACAGTCGCCGGACTGGTGGTCTTTGTCGATGACAGCAGGGACAGCAAAGGGAGAAGAGGTTGAGGAGAAGGTAGAAGCGCCTACAGTAGTAGAGCGGTGTCGAGAGGAAGGACCAGGACAGGATTGAAAGCCAAAGTGTTTTCTTCGGTCGTGGTCTTGCCCAGACGGTTGTGAAGGCCGATGGTTTGGAAAGGATGATGGTTGATGTTGGCGTTGGTGTTGATGTTGATGCGAGCGTAGAATGTGGTCTTTACATTTGGACATTTCGCCAACCATTTTGCTGCTTGTCTTTTTGAGCTCCTGATTGGAAGCTTTGAGTTGCCGAAGCTCTGAGAGAATAGAATTGAGGAGCAGGTCCTCCCTGTCCCCATTTGATGGTGAATCATCGCCCGCACCAGAGGAATGTGTATGTTCTTGTTGGAAATGAGAAGGAGGATAGTGATGATGGTGGGGGTTTTGTTCTCGATGAATGAGAACGCTGGGAGCAGAAACAAAGGCTGGAGAAGAATGATTGGAGGGGGCCACCACGGAGGGGCGAGGCGATGGTCGAGAAAAGTAATGGGCAAAGGAAGGAAGAACAGGAGTGTTAGAGGTAGAGGCAGGGGTAGAGGCAGAGGAAGTTTGAGAGGACGACTCTCCGGTTTGGATTGTTGGTGATGGTGCAAAGGGATTGGTGTTGGTGTGATTGGATGGGGAAGAGAAGGATGGGAATGGAGAGTAGGAGTGTCCGTTTGGAGGCGTTTCGTGCGCTCTCCGTCGCATTTCATCTGTACAACCTGCAAAGGTAGCAAACACACTGCCTTTTTGCTGCTTAGCTCCTATATTTAAGAAGAGAGAAAGAACGCAACGACAAGAGAGAATCTTAGGGAATCTTTCCGTGAGTGGATCTTTGTAAGAGGCAACGCAAACCTTGTGTATCAACATAAGCATCATCTGTGCGTGCGTGGCCAACCATTTTGTATGAGGCCAATCGCGCCACCGCCGCTTCTTCTTTTTGCTGCATGGTTGAAGCAGAGGGCAGCCACCGTTGCCATGATGGTTGGTTGCCGCCGTTGACCTCTCCATCCGACGAGTCGTCGCTGTCGTCGTCCTCTTCTTCTTCCTCCTCCTCGTCAAACGCTTCTTCCATGTTCATGCCGTCGTCGTCTTCCTCTTCCTCTTCTTCCTCCTCCTCCTCTGAAGTTTCCTCGTCCGAGTTTTCGGCTATCACCAGCTCACACTCCTCCTCTTCGGCCAACATGGCGGCCATCACGCTGGTCATCCTTGGAAAGACTTTGTCAAAACTGCTGTCGAGGGAGTGGGGACATAAGTTTAGTTTCCAAAAACAAAAAGGTGTATCAATAAGAAGCGATTGAAAAAAAATAAAGTAATGAGGTATTAAAATAACCACAAAAAAAAACATGGAGACTCGAAAAAAAAAGTAAGTACCTTTATATGTGCGGCAGAGACAGGAAACCAAGCACGCATCAAAAAAAAAAGCTGCAAAGTCGCTGGGTGGTCACCAAAAAAAAAAAAAGAGCAAAAGAGCGCGTGAGTCGAGAACCAATGTGTCTCGGGGCAAGAGACAAGGCAGGCAAATTAAAACAAAAAAAAAACGGGGAGGTGGTTCTTTTTTTGTTGAGAATGGAGAAAGAATGAAGGTGCAGCTGGTACCTCGTTGTCCTCTGCTCTCTCTCTCTGCCTCTCACTTGTAAAGAAAAAAAAAGCTGCGAAACGCCCGTCCGGTTAATTACGATTTAAGGGAACGAATTAGCCGAATGACCACTCTAAAACGGCGAATTTTATCCTTTCTCCCGTGTTCTAATAAGGGATGACCTAATATAGTACCTCATCACGGGAGATAATCGAATATCGGCAAGATTTCGGATGCCCACCAATCAGCAGTTGGTGCCCTCTTCATAATTGGTTTGTTTTCCTGATGAAATTAATTAAAATTTCCGTGATAAAATTTTGATTGCCACCCCTCAGGTTGGAATGGTTTTCCTTGGAAACGCTAACCCTAACCTAAAAATATAGAAAAACATAGAAAAACGCCGCTAAAGAAGGAAGGATGCTGCTGCGAGGTTGCGGCCGTTGTTTGGCGGCTTCAACTCGCGGCAACCGCCCCGAGCGACAGTCCCTGCCGCCGCTCCTCCTTCGAGCCAACCACGGCTTGTTGCGGCAAGCACCTACCGTACCCCCGCCTCGCCTCTCGACGGTCGCCGAGAGTAACGCGCGAGGCTTCCACGGCAGCGCTCTCGTCGCGAAGGAGAAGAGAGATGAGGAGCGGAAGGCCGAGGAGCAACAACCGCCGGAAAAGATGATCATGGTCCCGCTTCGGCGAAAGAAGAAGGTCAGCGGCGACACCTTTACCAAAGAGGCCGGAGTGCTGCTCACCACCCGTACGTCTCTGTCTCTGTCCTTCCTGATAACCTCCTAAGCCCGACCTCACGGGAACCATCCCCTCTCTCTCTCTCTTTCTCTCCCCCCATCATCACCCGCAAACTGGTGGCGGGCAGGCGGCACCTTGCTTGGTTTCAAGATCGTGGACGAGATCGGGATAGTGGTGGGCAGTTCCGTGAAGAGTCGCCACGTCTTTCATGACATTTGGGGTACGCCTTTTTTATATTTTTATATATATATATATATATATAAAAGCTAGCCATCCTTTCTCACCTCCTTCTTCCTCGCCTCTCCCTCAACAGCGCGGTTTAGGGGTATCATAGGCGGCGAGGTGAAGTCGTACTCTGAACTGCTGACCGACGCCACGGCGGACGCCACCAGCAAAATGCTGCGAGAAGCCGCAGTTACGTTTCATTTTTCTCGTCGTTTCTTTCTTTCTTTTCTCTTGCTTTGCTTGTTCTTGCTTGTTTGCTTGCTTGCTTGCTTCATCCATGCTCTTTATGTTTCTCTTCTTCTTCTTCCCCGTTCTTCTCAACAATTGTTGGACTAAAACGAAACGACATTGAAAACACAAAAATACTTCCCTGGTAATGTGTGGCAACAGTCGAGAGGAGCAAATGCGGTGGTGAGAGTGCGGTACCAAACGTCGACATCGGCGGATCCAACGGTCTGGTCTTCCTCCTTTTGTTACACGCTGGCCTATGGCACTGCTGTATGCATAGAGCCTGTTGATCGTTCCTCAAAGACGTCACATGCTACGGACGAAGACTAGGAACCTAGGGAAGGAGCACATGCACTGCTCTCTCTCTCTCTCTCTCTCTCTGTTGGTTGTTGTGCCATCAATTCCGTTTCTTCTGCAATGAAAAGATTTGTACAAATTCAGTATCGTACTGAGCATCCATCCGGCTCTTTGGGACCTATATGGATGATGACAGTCAGTTAGCTGAGATGGTAGAAAGCAGAAGAAAGAACGAAGAACGAATAAAGAGGAAGAAAGAAGAGAGTACGAACCCGTTTGCATAGAAATTGCTTTTGAACTTGCTCCAAAAAGAACTGCTGCGTGGTCTCGCAGCGCACCTCCAACGCAATGAAGATCTGGGTCCTTGGGTCGGAGAGCTCCGCCAACGACTTGACCAACGGGTCCACCAGCTCGCTTTTGAACACAATGTCAGAGCCCACGATGATGTCAAACACATCCGTTCTTGCCTCTTCGGTCTCGTCATTTTCCTCCTCCTTTCCCTCTTCCTTTCCCCTCATCGCCCTCAACAACGGCGCCGTGTCCTCTCCAAAAGCATACTCTTGCACCACCAATCGCTGCCTCGGCTGTCCCTCTCCGCCGACCTCACGAAGGAGGCTCACGTTGGCCTCCACGTTGCGGCGGAGCAAGGGCAGCACGCACTCCACGTCCGTCCAAAAGACCAGCTCCGCGCCCAACAGGGCCAACACCATGCCGGGCACTCCGCCGCAGCCAGCCCCTAGCTCCAGGCATTTCTTGCCGCGCACGTTAAGCTTCTTTTGTTGCTTGTGCAGAAACCTGCCCAACACGGTGCCCTGTTCGTTGTTTTGTTCTTTGTTAAGATGAGAGAGAGAGAGAGAGAGAAAGAGAGAGAAAGAGAGAGAGAGAGAGAGAGAGAGAGAGAGAGAGAGAGAGAGAGAGAGAGAGAGAGAGAGAGAGAGAGAGAGCGCGCGCGGAAGAAGAGATAGGAGGGAGAGTACGAACAGCTTCCCAGACTATATTTCCGGTGCTTTCGTGGTTCTGCGGCTGCCTCCGTAGCACAAGGGTCTTCCCCAAGATATTGTACCGCACCGCCGCCGCTTCTGTGGTTGCTGCCGCTCCTCCTCCTGCTGTTTGCATCTCTGTTGGTTTTATTTTTGGTTACAAAATTCATGTCGACACGAACGATTCACAAAAAAGTTTCCAAGAATTTTTTTCATACTACAGCAAGCAGAGTGAGAAGAGAAGAGAAGAAGAGAAGAGAAGAGAACGATGAAGAGAAGAGAAGAGGAACAAGATGTTGTACAGTTACTCAAAAATACAGACGAAGCCCAGAAAAAAAAGAAAGCTATGAAGGAAGCTTCTCTCGAACGCTATCATAGACGTCAAAGAATGTCTCCTGCCGTGCACTTGCCACAAAAAAATCCAGCATTTCGTCCACGGCATTCATGTGGCTCCTTTAATACTTTATGTCCTTTCTAGCTCTGCAGAAATGGTTTACAATATAAGAAACAAAGAAAAAGAACAGAAAGAAATGAAAAGATGGAACAAGCACCTTATCAAGCCCGTTCAAGAAGTCAGAGATTACCTCGAGAGGGTATTCGCCTTCTTCAGTGGGCTCTGCCTTGAGGGCAAGCTTTCCATCTACAAAGATAAAGTATCGCTCTGGGTGTGCCCAAAAAGTCATCATGAAGTTGTTGTTCATATCATCCACGTATAACTCCAAACAGTAATTCGTTCTGAAAAAAAAAACGGATGTTTGAGAGAGAGAGAGAGAGAGAGAGAGAGAGAGAGAGAGAAGAGCTGGATGGAAGGAAGAGAGGAGATAGGTACAATTGCTGGAAACGTTGGGCCACCGCGATGCGGTCCTGAAGCTTTTTATGTTGGTTCAGAACCACATGCCTACCCAACGGCCATTCATCCTGTGGATATGCTTGCAAGTCAGCTCCTTCAGAGAGTCCCTGCCTCTCTCTCTCCCTCTCCCTTCCCCTTCTCTCTCTCTCCCTTTCCTTTGGCCTCTCCTCTCCTTCTCGCCCAGAACAAACCTGCGCGTGAGCCTCAGCAATGTAAATGGTGATAAACGAGGCTCTATCCTTGAACTCCGCCTGAAGTGCGTTCACTTGCGGCACAGTCAGGCGGAACGGTGGTCACGTCCAGCTGCCAGCAAACACCACCAATGGCCGGCCGCTCTCCACGGAACGCTGTACGAAACTTGAAAGCAGTTTTGGATTGCCGTGCAGGTCGTGGAGCTGGCACTCGGGCACCTCCTGGCCGACCCTAAGAGGTCCATCTCCGGTGAGGTCGTACTTCACGTGGAGCAGGTCTTTCAGGAAGAACTGCATCTCGGGGTCGAACCTGTACGTGTATCGCGCGCTGAAAAACTCGTCGAGGGCTCTTTGTGTGTGTGTGTGTGTGTGTGTGTGTGTGTGTGTGTGTGTGTGTGTGTGTGTGTGTGTGTGTGTGTGTGTGTGTGTGTGTGTGTGTGTGTGTGTGAGGAGTGAGAAAGAACGATACATGGTGCATGCAAAGGAGAGAGAGAGAGAGAAAGCTTACTTATCGATGAGCTCCTCGGGAACACCAAAGTCCTTGAGCAGAGCAACATGAAACGCCAGCGTAACCTCAACCGTCCTACCAGAAATGTAAGTTAGGGAAAGCGAGAAGAGAGGAGAGAGAGAGAGAGAGAGAGAGAAGAGAAACCATGCGGGATCGTCCTTTTCGGTGTATTTGTCCTGCACTTCCTTGGATAGCCGCTTCTCGTTGGCCAACGCCAACAAGAACTGGAGTTGAGCCTTTGTGAACATGCGCTCCTCTTCCACAACAACGCAGCCTTCCAACGCATCCCCAATCCCTCTCTGAGGAGGGGAGGGAGGAAGAGCCCACCGCAAGCCTTCCTTCTTTCCTTGCCGCAGCACCTCCTCCCAGCCCTTCCATCTTGCCTTGTCCTGGCGGACTGGCAAGAGGAGGACGACGCCCTTCGTCCGCCCCTCCTTGCCCACCACCGGCGTGGCGTCGGCCTCCATTGGTACGATGAATGCCTGAAAGGACGGCCGCCGCTGCCTTCCTTCTTCTTCCTCTCCGCCTTCTGTTGTTGTTCGCCTTCCCTCGTTGGATGGAAAAATGAGCACCGCCGGAAAGAAAGGGCAAAGCGTCCAAAGACTGTTCGGGTGGTTGAGGCGAGAACCCATTGGACAAGTTTATTCGTCCTTCGTTTTCCCACCCGTTCCACATGTTTCAACAAAAAACAAAAACAAAAACTAAAGGGAAGAGAGAGCGAGAAGAAGAGAGAGCTTCAAAGGTTGCTCTTCTTGACGGGTGGTTGCTGCTGGCTGCGTTCCTTGGCGGCCAGATCCTTGCGAAGGATCTTGCCAGAGACAGACTTGGGAATGGCGGACACGAACTCCACCTTGCGCAGCTTCTTGTAAGGTGCCACTCGCTCGGCCACCCAAGCCATGATCTCCCGCTCCGTCAAGGAAGGGTCGCTTCGAACAATGAAGCCTTTTGGCACCTCTCCGGCCTCTGCATCAGGGCTGGGCACCACCGCCGCGTCGCTCACTTTTTTGTGTTTGAGCAATAGGGCCTCTAGTTCTGCTGGTGCTATAAAATGCAAGACAGAGAACGATGAGGAGAAGCGAAGAAGAAAGAGGATAACAAAGAAAGGAAATGCACGTACCAACTTGATAGCCTTTGTACTTGATGAGCTCTTTGATCCGTAAACGATTGTAGGTGAGGGAATGTACCGAACGACGCGAGAGGAGGGGGAGGGGGAGGGGGAGGGGCAGGGAGAGCGCAGAAAAAGGATATTGTCAACGATGTAAAAGTAACCTTTTTCATCTACATAGGCCACATCTCCCGTGTGCAACCATCCATCCGCATCTATTGTGGCTCTGGTTTCCTCTGGTCGACGATGATAACCTTTTCTCATTCCAAGTTTTTGAGAAAAATGCACATTTGAGGAGAGAGGTTGTGTTTCTTCTGGATTGTCTTGGCTCACCTTTCATCACTTGAGGTCCACGAACCCAAAGTTCCCCTTGTGTGTTGACGGTGTCAATGGATTGTTGTGTGGACAAATCCACAAGCATGCACTCGGTGTTTGGAATGGGATGACCGATTGATGCCAATATGTTCTGATTTGCGAAATGTATATAAACGATAAGTATGCAAAAAGCGAGGGGGAGAGCAATGTACAGGAAACTTGGCTGTGTTGGTTATAGCTACAGGAGAGAGTTCCGTCATGCCAAAGCCTTTGTAACAAACAACACATGAGAAAGAGCAGAGAGACAGAGTTGTTTTTAGAAAGATTACCTTGGGACATGACACAGCCGAGTTGGCGTTCAATCTCAGCTGCAACACCCTCGCCAAGCGCAGCAGCGCCAGAACCAATGCGCTTCAGACTGCTCAGGTTGTACTTGCGAGCGAGGGGATGTTTGGCCAGCGCTAGCACGATGGGTGGCACCAAAGCAGCGTTAGTGATCTTGTACTGCTCTATTGTCCGCAGCAAGAGCTCAAAATCGTAGCGGCCCATCACGACCATGGGTGAAGAGCCTAACAGCGTGCCGTTCATCACGGCCATTCCATAGGAATGGAAGAAAGGCAACAGGCCTAAGTTCACTTTGTCATCCGAGTCTTTTTACAGCAGAGGAGGTTACAAGACAGCAAAGGGGAGAAGGAAGGAAGGAAAGAACGAAAGGAGGATAAAACTTGACTTACCAGGGACCAGTGGATCCAAACTCATTGCTTGCAGAAGATTGGACACGAGATTGAAGTGGGTCAACATGACTCCTTTCGGAAGGCCCGTTGTCCCTTTAATTAAAGGGTGTCACTTTCACCATGTTCGAGAGAGAGAGAGAGAGAGAGAGAGAGGAGTGAATGAAGAAGGAAGGAAGGGAGGACAAGCAAACCACTGCTGTATGGCAAGGCAACCACGTCTTCCACAGGATTGACTTGCCAGTCAGGAATCGTGCCAAAGGCGCCTTGCTCAAGAAGCTGCACCCAGGTTGTAATCATGGCTTCATCCTGGGCAGGAAGAGCAAGTGGGGACTCTTTGGAAGACATGGTGAAGACCTGCTTTAAGCAAAGCTGTTTTGCCACAGGTAATGCCTTTGGCAACAGCGCGGGTATGGTAACCAAGTACTTTGCTCCTTTATGGCCATAAAACGTGAGCTTTGAAGAGAAGCAGAGAACGGTAGAACGAGAGAAGAGAACGAAAGAGAACTGGAGAGGTAGCGAAGAGAAGGAATAGAGGGGTTGAGAGAGAGAAGAGAGAAGAGAGAAGAGAGAAGAGAGAAGAGAGAAGAGAGAAGAGAGAAGAGAGAAGAGAGAAGAGAGAAGAGAGAGAAGAGAGAAGAGAGAAGAGAGAAGAGAGAAGAGAGAAGAGAGAAGAGAGAAGCGAGAAGCGAGAAGCGAGAAGCGAGAAGCGAGAAGCGAGAAGCGAGAAGCGAGAAGCGAGAAGCGAGATAAGAATAAGAAGATGAAGAACAAGAAGAAGAGGGGCACGTACCAGAGTCTTGAAGATGGTGTGTAATTTCATAGGAGGTGTACACAGGGTTTATAAAGGTGGTAATTGCCCCGAGATGAGCACAAGCGTGGAAAAATAAGGGATACTCGATGTGATTGGGAGCCAGTATCGCCACAACCTCACCTTTGCTCACCGAGTGAAAGGAAAAGAGGCCCGCAGCGACGGTTTCTACCTTCTCTTTCACTTCTGCAAAGCTGAAAGACCTTCCTGGGGAAAGAGAACGTTTAAAAAACAAACACCACAGCGGAAAGGAAGAAGAGGACGGACCGGTCTCAGCGTCGATGAAACAAGGGGCAGAGGGCTGGGTTCTCAGCCCTTCCGAGTGGCTGAACAAAAACCTGGTCAAGGAGCTGCGGTAATCAAGTTCCACATCGGGGTAAGGGCTGCGGTGAATGCTTGCCATCGTGCTGACCTCAAACGTGAAAATAAGGAGGAACGACGACGTCAACACCAAATTCCAGAGCAGCACGTGAACGAACCGCACATGCACGAGGCCTTAGCGAATTGCATCCATTTTGGTATTCTTAATCGCCCCTTTTTTTGTCTCTGGGGAGCTAGTTTTACTTCTCCTTGCATATTGAGTATTAGACTATTAGAGTTGAGAGAAAAGAACAAAATTAAGTTTCTCAGAAAAGATAAACAGCGTAGCATTCTAAAAAAAAATGTTACAGAAATCTAGAAAAACTTCAATAACTAGAGTTATACCCTACTTTTTCTTTTGTTAATCAAGCTCACCTTCACCTCAATGTAATATTAATCTTTTTTTTTTGATATACAAAGTGGTCCACTTTTCCATTGTACTATACCAACTCTAAGTCTTGTTCAGGACTATTTGCCTCCCCTTTTTCTTGTTTTTATTCCCAATGAGAAAATTAAATATCTAAAAATATAACATATTCTAAAATAAAAAAATAATTATGGTCCAATGAAAATATTCTAAAAAAATTTATAATTATTTTTTGATTGAAATAATTCAAATAAGAATTATTTTATAAATGAATAACTTATATGCTTTGTAACCATAATACAATACTGAAATATTAACTAATGACAAGTAAAATAATCTAGAATGAAAGAAAGAAATATATATACAAGGAGAGATAGGGATAGGTATTAGGGGAGAGTGGTATAACAGAAGGGCAGTACAGAAGTTGAGGAAGTAAGGTGGTAAGATAATGAAAAAGATGGGATATAATCACGTTGGCATCATCGGAAAATGTGTTGAAGTGGTGTCATAAATATCATTTGTGTATTGAATGGTTGATGATTCCAAAACACTTCAGTCCAAGTCACTTTTGGTTGTTCCAAGCCTTGGGGGGTATATGAAGATGAGGAAGTGGGATGGCCTCTGTGTAATCAAGAATTAGGGACATAATTGATGCTGGGGAGGCTTTGGCTTCTGCAAGATGAGCGTAGTCTTCTTTGTGATGTCAAACAAATTGTAAATGTTGAGTCCATTGCAGGGATAGCTGCCTTCAATCTGTATCCATTTTGCATGCTTTGAATAAGGAGACCAGTTTACAACAGGTATTACACTTGCCAAGGCGGGTAATCTATTTGGTGAAGAATGGCCAACAAAGGATTTAAATTATATTCACAATAGAAGAGAAAAAGAGATGATACTTACCTTAGGAAAATGAACATTAACAAAATGGGTCTTAAGAAATAGACAAAACCAGAGTATAATATCAAATGTCCTGTTTCTAACACTGCAGTCATATCTTCATAAATGGCCTCTTGAGTAAGAAAAACAGGCATGTAGATGGTGTTATCATTGGGCATGTGCTCTCCAATAGAATTAAAAAAGCTAGTAAGCCATGCTTTTGACAGGAGATGTGCTCTGCTTTTTCGGTGTTGTCCTATATTACCGTGAATAACTACTCAACAACCACCTCTCCAAAGTGAAATACATTGTTGAAGCTTGTTTTTGCTAATCCCATGCAATATTCAAAAAGCCTTATGACAGAGCAAATGATCATCTGCCACAAATTTGAGAAGGGTTACTGACGAAGAACAAGTGCCTGAGCTTGTAAATAAACAGGCCAAAATATGTTGACTTCTTGCTGTTTCTGTTGGCAGATTCCAAAAGTATTGACGAAATCCTTGAAAAGTACTCCATGGTAATATCCCCAAGCACTGTTGTTTACAACAATAACATCCCCAGGCACTCTTTATTTGAGTTGTAGAAGTTATATAGTTCGCCTTCACCATAAGAATGTTGGAGTGAATGGATGTGTGCATGTGTGTGCAATTCGAAGCTGATGGGCTGTTAGGGGTAAAAAATGCCTGAGGGGGAGTAGAAAAAGTGCAGGAAGTGTGCATGTGTACGCAATTCAAAGTTGATGGACTAATGGGGGCAAAAGAAGAAGATGCTTGAGGGGAAGTAGAAGGAGTTCTGGAAGTGCGCACATGTGTGCAATTCAAAGTTGATGGACTAGTGGGAGTAAAAAAAGAAAGAGTAAAAGACGTTCTTGAAGTGTGTATGTGTGCACATTGTATAGAAGCTGAATGAGTGTGATGCATGAAAGAGATTGAAAAATAATAAAGAAAATGTGGTTTCAAAAAAAATGACAAAAGTAGGGAAAATATGTTGAGAATTACTCTCAACATATTAGTTCCGTTGCCCCTTTCCTTTCCTTTCCTCTCTGTTGACATCTGTGACGTGGACCAATCGCCTGCTGCCACATGTTGGTAAAATCACCAACACTTATCTCAAGACTCCTCATGTTGGATCCGTCCCGGACCCTCAGCTCTCCTTTCTTTTGTATCTTCCATCCTTCCTTTCTCCCTTTTTCCCCTTTCTCTCAGTGTACTTTGAAGCAACATCAGAGATTCACTCTCGTTGTCCTTCCTCTATTCTCTTGAATACACTCCTTGTCTCATCACCAACTCTTTCCTTCCTAAGGTTGGATTCAATCAACATTTTTTTTGACTTACATAAGTGATTCAAATCCCCTCTTGTGCTACGCACATCATGGAAGCCACAGCAGCTCTCAACACCCTCCATGAACAGCTTCGCAAGGTACAACAGGAGTACCTGTGCATGCTCCAACAATCTTTTCAACTTGAGCTCGACATCCCCAGCTGTCCCAAGACTGAACGTGTTGCCAAAGAAGAAGAACAGCGCAAGTTAGACGAAGTCGCAGAACACACTAGAAAGGCCATGGAACGGTTACAGCAACGTATAGACAGCTTTGCTATTTTCCTTGCATCCACCTCGGCCACACTAGGCAATTCTTCCACATAGAACACTTCTGCTGCCGCTGTTTCTCCTCCCTTGCCTGTTCCACAGATCTCTCCCATACAGTCACCTCGTTCGAGTTCACCCTCTCCCATTGACGTTTCCATCAACAACACAACTGCTTCCAACAGCACACATGTTGCCTTTGTCCCAGAAACACAGAACAACACAACTACTCCTTCCCCTCCTACTCAGAAGAAAATACCTCGCCTTACCCCCGGACTACCTAAGTTCAACATCAGCAAGCACCAGGACCCCACTCTTCACACTATGGAACTGGAGTATCACCTCAACGCCTACAACTACCCTGAGGATAGATGGATGCAAGCCCTCATCACCACCCTTGTTGGAGACGGACGTCTTTGGGCCATTAGCGCTCTACAAGACCAACCATGGAACGTCGCCTGAGACCTCTTCCATCGGCACTACTGCCTTCCAGACATCGAGGCCACAACGATTGAGGCCGTCACGTCATTTCAACAGAAGCCTGGCGAAAGTGTTCATCAACTCATTGATTGGTATTCTGTACTCTGTAATCGTCTTCTTGACACCTTCTACGACTACCTCAAAGCCTTCTTCTTTGGACGAGCCCTTCTTCCCCACATCAAGTCGAAGTTCAAGCAACAGACTCTTCGCAACAAGCCACAAGACGTCATTGCTGCTTCCAAGCTCGCAGTCCTCATAGAAACAGAGTTTCCATAACGAAAGATAAAGGTCACAGCAAATCACCTCAAAGGCAATCACAGTTACCCCACACTATCGGTGCTGTTTGCACACAAGATCAGTGCCAAAAAAAGGCCCACAAGCTACAACGGCAGTCTTCTCCAGCTACATCTGCTACACCAGCCTTATCTTCTGCTCCCACAACAAGCAACCCCACGTCAACACTGCCGCAACAAACACGTGTGCAACTACCAGCACACCAGTCCTCTTCCAGGTCACATTCCCTCAACTCCATGTCTTCTACGCAACAACAGAGCAACGTACCCGCTCCTGCCGCTGAGCAGCAAGACTCTATTGGAGATGAAGAGGAGTATGACAAGTTCTATGAGTCACAACAGGCTCTCAACTCTATCACTGTCACTGACGATATGCCTGGACCCAACGACCCTATCTGTGCCCCAATGACCATCAACAGCCATCAAGTCACTGCTGTTATAGATTCTGGCACCAGCCACTCCTTTATGGACCCTTCCATTGTTGACTTAGTTCGTGCCAAAACCAAGCAAGCCAACTACATGGTCAAACTCGGACACCATGAAACCACCACTACATGTGCCACCGAAACAGAGCCACTCGCTATTGGCTTCAGCAAACACCATTTCCATCACATGTTCTCCATGTTGCCTCAACCAGATGGTCAATCAATCATCCTGGGCCACAACTTCATGCACAAGTCCGGCATGGGCATTACAGACATTCCCATCAACTACCCTGAGGAACCACTACCCTGCTCCAAGGACCACGACATCACCCGATGCCAACATCAATGTTTGGTGAATGCTGTCAAGGAACACATCCACAAGCGTATTCTCGAAGCCATCAAGAAATACCTCCAGGAGAATGAGGCTCTACCAACAGGACCTTCTTGTACCCTCCCTGAAGCGGTTCTACATCTGGACACCAGAGACCACCCTCCTGTCTTTCACCACCAATACCCCATCCCACACCATTTAATTCTCGTCATCGATCTGCAAGTGGCGGAATGGCTGCGTATCGGCATCATCATGCTCGCCCCACCCGACAGTCCCTGGAACTCTCCTCTCACCGTCGTACCCAAGAAGGACGCTGACAGCAACATCACCCAGTGGCGTGTCTGCATCGATCCATGCCTTCTGAACAAGCTCCTTTTGGACCTCACATACCCAATCCCTACTATTCACAGCATCATCTCCAAAGTGCAAGGCTTTTTCATCGCCTCCGCCCTCGACCTTATCTGGTCTTACACACAATGCCACATTGTTCCTAAAGACTGATTCAAAACTACATTCACATGGAACGGTTGTCGTTACATGTTCATTGCTGCCATTTTTGGCATCAAGATCGTTGCACAGCACTTCCAGCACCTCATAGACGTTGTCACTGCCGCTATTGCCAAGTTCACTTCCCATTACATCGATGATCTCGCTGTTGTTTCCCAAAGTGTGGAAGAACATATCGAGCACCTTATCCACGTTATCCTCACTCTCACCGCCACAGGACTCTGTATCCGTTAGGAGAAGTGTCAGTTCGGGTATAAACACCTCTGCATCCTCAGTTTTATCATTGACTGCAGCAACATCCTTCCTGACCAACGCAAGCTCTCCACCTTCGCACTTCTCGAAGTACCTTTCACCGGCAAGCAAATGCAATCCTTACTTGGCTTTGCAGGCTACCTTCGCGACTTCATTCCCATGTTTGCCCAACTCGTTCAGCCCCTTGACGCCCTCCGGTACATCAAGGATGTCTGTCTCCATTGGAACCAAGACTGCCAGAACGCCTTTGACGCCCTCAAGCGCATCTTATCCAACCCACGTGTGCTCTCACTCTATGACCCATCCTTACCTCTTTTGGTTGGCACCGAGCCTCCCAATTTGGTGTTGGTGCTGTCCTTTACCAGATCGGACCCAACAACAAGCACCGGTACATTGTGTTTGCGAGCAAGTCTCTCAACCCTGCCCAACGCAACTATCCTGCCACCAAATGAGAGATGCTCACCATCCTCTTTGCCATCCGCTCCTTCAGCAATTGGCTCTACGGCAACAAGTTCACAATCTTTTCCGATCATCCTACCTCTTCACTTCTAATAGTAAGAACTACACCCTCAACTATTGGGCTCTCCTCATCTCAGAGTACAACTTCAAGATCATCCACCGCCCTGGCGTTCACATGATCCTTGAGGACTGTCTCTCTCAGCTGTACCCATGCTCCTTCTGGGACAACGGTGGTTTTACACCTCCCTCCATCCCTCTTGACGCCCCTTGCTTGGCTCGGCACAAACCCCACAACCTCAAGGCTCTCGCCTTGGTTGACAACTCCCCATCCACAGCCAAATCCGCTCTTAACAGGCACATCAAGGGCAGACTCAGCAAGCAACTCCCTTCCACCTCTGAACAGAAACGCCTCCTGCAGCTGTTCCACACCGAAGGACATCATGGAACAGAAACCTTGTTTGTCAAGATCTGGAATGAAGGCTATTACTGGCCTAGTCTTCGTGCTGACTGTTCCCACACTTGCCTACAGTGCAATGACTGCCTTAAACACAACGTCACCAAACATGGCTTTCATCCCCTCAAAACCATCCACGCCACTTACTCCTTCGATTATGTCACCATTGATCTGTTTGGCCCACTTCCCACTTCTTCCAAAGGCTTCAACTACGTTCTGGTCACCACAGACATTGCTACCCAGTTCACTTCCCTCCACCCAGTCCATGCCAAGACTGCTAAAGACGTGGCCTGCACCCTCTATTAAGTCGTCTCTGATTTTGGTCTCCCTAAGATCCTTCAGTCAGACAACGGCACTGAATTTGTCGACGCGGTCATCAAAGCTCTCAAGACACTCTCTGGCTTTGAGCACCAGTTCATCTTGGCCTATCATCCTCAAGCTAACAGAGCTGCAGAAAGCCATGTCAAGCTGGCCTGCAATACCCTTAACAAGCTCATTAACAGTGATTGGTCTCACTGGCACACCTTTCTTCCTGCTGCCCAAGACGCAATCAACCAACACGTCACCTGTCATCACAAGTCTTCCCCTTTCCAACTGTTCTTTGGTTGCCTAGCTACTACTCCACAAGACTATTCTTCTTCCTCCTCCCAGCTTCCTACCAAAACTCTCCTCTTGGAGAATGCCAAGCAAATGCATGATATTGTCTACCTGGCATCAGCATCTTCTACTTGGAAGCACAGCTCCAACATCAAGGCTCAACATGATTCCTCTAAGCCACTCCGCGAATTTTCCACTGGTTCCAAAGTCATGCTACACAAGCCTCCCAGGTCTCCCAAGTCTCTTCCTGAGTACTCTGGCCCCTACACAGTCATCCACCACAATCATAGTGGTGCATATCTCCTCCAGGACAGCACCGGTGTTACCCTCCCGGACAAATTCAGCCCCAACCAGCTGAAGCTTATTGCCCCCCCAGAGGACTCTATTACTAATGAACTCCCGCCAGATGAGTACGAAATAGATGAAATCCTTGATCACAAAGGCCCAGTCAATAAGCATGAATACTTTGTTCACTGGAAAGACTACCCATATTCTGATAACCAATGGATCCCTGCTAAAGATGTTCATGCTCCCAAACTTGTCAAACGTTATTGGGACCTCCTCAAACAATCTTCTTCACCTTCCACTTCTTCTTAAGAGGGGAGTATGTTGGTAAAATCACCAAAACTTATCTCAAGACTCCTCATGTTGGATCCGTCCCGGACCCTCAGCTCTCCTTTCTTTGGTATCTCCCATCCTTCTTTTCTCCCTTTTCCCCCTTTCTCTCGGTGTACTTTGAAGCAACATCAGAGATTCACTCATTGTCCTTCCTCTATTCTCTTGAATACACTCCTTGTCTCGTCATCAACTCTTTCCTTCCTAAGGTTGGATTCAACCAACACACATTGCTAGGCTTCTTCCTTTTATTCCGTTGCTTCCTTCTCTCTTTCGTTTAGTTAGTTAGTTTTGTTTCGTTCACACCACACCTTTCCCTCTTGACACCCTTTGTTCCTTTGTTCCCTCTTTGAATAATACGTTTTGGCCCCGTCTGTTCGTGTTTTCACCCTTTCTAACAAATAGTGAAAAAGTGTGTGAATGGTATTTAAAAAGATAGAAAAACTAAACTGAACTGAAATAGTTCCAAACAGTATTTATTGTTGATTCAGGACAAGCTATTTCAGTGTACAATATCTTATCAGTTTATGTACAACTCAGAAAAACCACAGCATATTCAAGTCAAAACTCTAGCAGAAGAAAATAACCAATAGGAAAAGTGGTGTGGGAAATTATGAGGGGCTCTAAATTTTTTTTGCACACACACACACTACCACGTTTAAGTTGCAATTTTTTTTTACATTGCACACACACACTACCACGTTTCCTAAGCTCTTTTGCTTTTTCATCAACAACATGGCCAAGTCTACACATCTTACCATTGCTGAGTTAAAAGAAAACCTTTCAGAACAAGGCATTTCTTTTGACAAGAGAGCTAAAAAGGCGGATCTACAAGCACTCTATGAAGATGCAACCAACAAGGGGAAAGAAAAAGAGAATGCTCCCCATTTGCGCATGCATGCACACTTCCTCTTCTCTTGATTTGCGCATGTGTGCGCACTTCCTCTTCTCTTGATTTGTGCATGCATACGCACTTCCTCTTCTCTTGATTTACATATGCATGCGCACTTCCTGTTTTCTCCATTTGCACATGCATGCACACTTCCTCTTTCCTCCATTTGCGCATGCGTGTGCACTTCCTCTTTTTGATTTGCACATGTGTGCGCAACTTCCGCAGTTAATTAACTTATTTTGGTGTACAAAGGTTGGCATTGAAGTGTTTCTGAAGGAGTTTTATTTGAAATTGATCTTTGTTATACCACAAGTCTTTGTTGATGGGGAATAACCCTGCAAATCAAGAAAGAGATGGTATGTAAGCGACTCTGGGTTTATTCACATAAAAAAGGGGTGTGGACCAAAGTGTGTGCTTTGAATGTGCTGCAAGGAAAAAGGGAAAATAAAAAGGGATGAAAGAATTTGGGGTATCCAGGGAGAGTGTTGACAGGAAGTCAAAATGACGTGAATTGTTGGTTTTCCAACATCTTGGCCATGCAGCAACAACAAATAGCTTCATCTGCTTCACCATCCCTTCTGGAGAAAGCAAAAGAAGTTGAGGAGGCAGAAAAGGAGGAGATGGAGGAAGAGGAAGAACCAAAAGAGAAGAAACTACCATCACCCAAGCGCCCAAAGCATTTTTCCTTTTCTTCTTCTTCTAGTTTTTCTTCTTCTTCTTCTTCTTTTTCTTCTCCTTTATCTTCCTCCTTCCGTTCTGCAATGGCGCCTTTCCCTCCTTGGTCCTCGTTTGTGCTGGCTTTCATTCCATTTAACACATGGTTATGGTACTGCTGCTCTAAAGATGGAGCTGTTAGACAAAGAGAATAGAACCAAGAAAAGAAACAACAGAGTGACGAGAGCCCAATGTAATTTAATGCATGAAAGAGAAAAGGTAAGTGTGTGATTGTGTATGTTTGTCCTCGGTTTGTGAACTGCAACCTCGAGTGAAGAAAATGAAAGAAGAACCAATTTATAGTTAGGAAGGGAACCTTAAGGGCCAGAGATCGAGGGTTCGTCAGTGTAATTGCCAATTCTCAATTTCTGAGCTTGAAGAAACTTCAGAGGAAAAGACTGGAAACAACGAGTTGTACTTTGGTGTCAACAAGATTGATCGAAGAGGTGACGTCGGTTGTCGGCAGAAAAAGACCAAAGAGTCCGTTCCTCCATCTCCGCATGCGTCCTGTTGTACCTTGCAAAGGACAACGAGAGTGAATCTCCGATGTTGCTTCAAAGTACACTGAGAGAAATGGGAAAAGGGAGAAAGGAAGGATGGGGGATACAAAAGAAAGGAGAGCTGAGGGTCCGGGACGGATCCAACATGAGAAGTCTTGAGATAAGTGTTGGTGATTTTACTAACAAGTTGATCTTTGGTGTTAACCAGGTTGATCAAGGAGGTGACATCACTTGTTGACAGAAAAAGAATGAAGAGAAAGAAAGAAGGAAAAATGAGGAGAAAAGAGTTAGTTATGTTGGCAGTTGCCAACAAGGGAAAGAGAGAGAGAGAGAGGGAAAAAGAAAGAAAGAAAGAGAGAAAGAGAAAAAGAGAAAAAGAGAAAAGGGGAAGGAAAAGGAAAAGAGAAAGAAGAGAAGGAGAATGGAAGAAGGATGAAGGAAAGAAGGAAAGAAGAAGGGAAAGAGAAAGAGAAGAAAAGAGATAGAGAGAAAAAGAGAGAGGCAAATAGAAAAGAGGAAGAAAAGAAGGAAGAGAGAGAGATAAAAAGAGATAGAAGAAGGAGAAAAAAGCAAGGAAGAGGAAGAGTAAGAAAGAGAGAGAAAGGATGAGAAAGAGAGGAAGTGAGGTAGAGAAGAAAAAAAGGAGAAGAGAAAGTAAGTGAGAGAAAGTGAGAAAGAGAGGAAGAGAGAGAAAGAAAAATGAAGAAAGGAAGAAAAGAAAAAGAGGAAAAGAGAGAGAAAAAGAGAGATAAACAGAGAAATAGAGATAGAGAGAAAGAGAAAGAGAGGAAGAGAGGAAAAGAAGAACAACAAGAACAAGAAGAAAGAGAGGAAAAGAAACAAAGATAGAGAAAGAGAAAGGAAGAAAGAAAGAGAAAAAGAGGAGAGAAAGAAAAAAAGGAAGAAGAAAAGAGGAAGAAGAAAGGAGAGAAAGGAAAAAAGAAAAAGAGAGAGAGGGGAGGAAGAAAGAGAAAGAGAAAGAGGGAAGGAAAGAGGAAGAAGAAGAAGAGGAGGGAAAGAGAGAAAGGGGAAGGGAAAGGGAAAGGAAGAGGAAAAGGAACATGAAAAGAAAGAGGAAGAGGAAGAAGAAGAAGAAGGAAAGACAGGGATGGAGAGAGAAAAAAAGAGAGAGAAAAAGAGAGAGAGAGAGAAAAAAAAGAGAGAAAAAGAGAAGAAGGAGAAGAAGAAAAAGAAGAAGAAAAAGAAGAAGATGAATAAGAACAAGAACAAGAAAAACAAAAAGAAGAAGAAGAGAAAAAGAGAGAAGAAGAAGATAAAGGAAGAAAGAAAGAGGAAAAGGAAGAAAGACAGAGAGGAAGAGAAAGAGAAAGAGAGGAAGAGAGAATGAGGAAGAAGAGAAGAGAGGAAAAGAGGAAAGAAGAAAAAGAGAAAGAAAAAGAAAGAAAAAGAAAAGGTGAAAGGGAAAAGGAGAAGAGGAGAAAAGAACAAAGGGAGAGAGAGAAGGTCTTTTCCTTGTACACAATGAGTTGGTGGTATTCATTGGGTTGTTTCCTTATGCCTTATCAAAATACTTTTTTTCCCTTTATTTTATATAAGAAAATATTGATAAACTCAGAAATTTGAAAAAAGTTGATTGAGTATAGTAATAATTATTATTCTTTTATTTTAATAATAAAAAAATTTTTAGAAAAAATGTGGAAAAATAACAATATATATTTTAAAAAGATAAAAAACAAAAGTATTATCATATATAATTAAGTTTTTCCAAATTTCTGGGTTTATTATATTTTCTCACATAAAACAAATAAAAAACAAAGTAATTCAGAAAAACTTGAAAGCATTGAGTAAAAAGAAAAATATGATAAAAAAAAACCAAAAAAGAAACAATGACAAGTTCTTAATTAGCAAAAGAGTGATAAACAAGGGAAGATATTTAAAAATGGGAAAGAAAAAAAGGGAGTATTAGTTGGAGATGAAAAAAGTCCAAGGGAATATATATGGCCCTGTGATAAGGCCAGTAGGGGAATAGCCTAACGGACACCAACTCGATGGGCGTGTTGCCTGCCATCCACGAACTTTCGGAGCTGCTCCTTAAGGGTGCGGTTGTATCGTTCAACTATGCCGTTTCCTTGGGGATGCTCTGCCGTGGCGTATTTACGCTTGATACCAAGAAGAGTCGAAAGCTCATTGTTGAGTTTGTTAACGAACTCTTTTCCTTGATCAGACAGAAGCTCCTTCGGGAGGTCTGTGCTCGCAAAGATCTCAAGTAAGGCCTTCGCCACTTCCTTTGCTTGTTTCGTCTTTAATGGACGAATGTCCGGCCAACGTGTGAAGGCATCGATAGTGACCAAGGCGTATCGGTACCCTTCGGCCGTCAAGGGCAACTCACCGGTCCATGCAGACCAACTCGCCTGGCTTGTTTGCTATGATGTGACCCAACGGCCCGTCGGCTTTCTTCCGCGGAGCCTTCGCCTCCTGGCATTCCACACAGCCCTTGACCCAACATTCCACATCTTTGTGAATTCCAGGCCACCAGTACTGCGTGATGAGGCGGGAGTACATCTCTGTAAGGCCGAAATGCCCACCCGTAGGAACATCATGGAACTGGCGAAGTATCTCGTTCCTAAGCTCCTTGGGCACGATTTGTTGGACGGTTGCTTGTTTGACCTTAGCTTTATCAGGCCAAATCGCGCGTAAAAGATGTCTGTCTTGAAGGAAGCACTGCTCCATGAGTGCCAACTGACGGGGTGTCTTGCGTTGACATGCCTCCTCGTTGCCTTCAATGGCTTCGACGATCCATGAAAATTCATCGTCGTTACACAGCAGCTCAAGCCATGAGTCAGAATCCAACTCCGTATCCGGTATAACCTGCGGGGAGCCATTTGGTTGTGACTGTATCCCACGGTCGTCTTCGTCGTCTGACTGGCTGCCTTCCCCTCCGTCTTCGAAAGTAACCTGCTTGTGGTTCTCCGGACGAGTAACAGTGTTAACTGTACCGAGAGCGAATGGTTCACAGCTGAGACTATCGGCATTGGAATGTTCCTTCCCTGGTCGGTGGGTAACTCGGACGTGGCCGAATTCCTGCAGCTTGGCAATCCACCTCGCCAACTTGCCTGAAGGGTTTTTCTGGGAGAACAGCCACTGCAGCACCGAGTGGTCCGTGACGACACATTCTAGCTGCTGAAGAACGTAATGTCTCCAATGCTGTAGGAAAAAGACGACAGCGTAAGCCTCCTTCTCCATGGCGCTCCAATTGAGCTGCGGACCGGAAAGCTTCTTGCTACCATAGGCTACAACGTGGTATAGCCCATCCTCTCCTATCTGCTCCAGAGTTCCCCCGATGGCGTAATCGCTGGCATCGCAGTAGATCCGAAAGTCTTTTTCAGTGTCAGGATAGGCAGGGACAGGAGAACTGGTCAGAGCCTCCTTTATTCCTTGAAAAGCCTGTTCCTGCTCGTTGCTCCACACGAACTTCGTTTTTGGGCTCGTGAGGTCGGTAAGGGGCTTCACCATCTTGGCAAGATGATGGATAAACTTGCGGTAATAGTTCGCAAGTCCGAGAAAGCTTTGTAGTTGCTTTCTGGTGATAGGGCGAGGGCAATCTTGCACCGCCTTGACCTTGCTCTGTACGGGGCTAATACCGTCGCTAGACACCATGTGTCCAAGGTACTCCATTGTCTCCTTCACAAAGGCGCACTTGTTGACCTTCACGTAGAGTCGATACTCGCGGAGACGCTCAAAGACCTTGCATAGGTGAACGAGGTGGTCCTCAAATGTCTTGGAAAAGACGATGAGGTCGTCAATATGACTCCAAGAAAACTTCCGCTTGAATTCGCCAAAGATCTCGTCCATTCCTCGTTGGAACGTAGCCGGAGCGTTGGTAGGTCCGAAGGGCATAACCACAGGCTCAAACTGACCGGATTTCGTGACAAAGGTACACATATTTGCGGTACGCTCCTCCATAAGAAAGTGCCAATAACCGCATGCTAAGTCAAACTTGGACCGGGACTTGGAGCCGTGGAGGCAATTCAGTCCGTCCTCAACGTTTGGCATAGGATAGGAGTCTTTCACTGTCCGTTTGTTAAGCTCTCTGTAATCGATACAGAAGCGTGGTTTTCCGTCCTTCTTAATGACGATGATCACTGGGTGTGCCCATTCGCTGACAGATTTGCGAATGAAGCCCATGAGTAGCATGTCATCCGTGGCAGCATCGATGGTCTCCTGAACCTTGGCGCTGACCTTATGAGGCTTCACACGGATGGGGGTATAATCCGTAAGGACTATCTGGTGGGGAGGAAGTTTGACACTTCCCGGCTCAGGAAGCTTGTAGCAGAAGACGTCCTTGTATTCAAGGGCCAGCTCTAGAAGCCGTGCTTTCTGCCCGATATCCAGGTCTGCGTCATTCATGAGCTCTCTCAAGCCCGTCATTACCTCTTCCTCGGTAGAAAGCTCCACCAGGTAGATAACGTCCACGATGTCTTGGGTCTCCTTTGTGACTGAGGTGCACACTCAGTCATCATCAGAGTCTCCAGACGAACCTTCCACAGGTTTGCTCTCAGCGAAAAGCAACCAGTGTCATCATGCTTCCAAAATGTCCCAACTGATGAGAAAATCGTGAGGCATCAGATCATCCTCCGCCAAGACAGCAACAGTAGCCTTGACGTTCTCGCGAGTAGGCGTCCAAAAACGAAGAGTGATGTATCCCTTCGGCTTCACCTCATGGCCAGTGGCACTTCTCCACATATCTCCATTATGTAGGCTACTTATCTTCACTCCTTTGGGTAGAAGTGTTTGTCAGATAAAGCTATCGGTGGCACAGGAGTCCAGCACGGCCTCAACTGTCCTTCCTCCGGAAATCTTCAATGACATCCTCGGCAGACAACACGCGTTCTTGACGACAATATTCATCGATCCTGTCCTTCCACCAGCACTGTCCTTCTGGGCCGGCGCCTGGCTTTGGCTTCCAGACTTGCCCCTGTTGTCCCGCAAAGCACCGCCAAAAGTATCCTTCTTCTTGCTTTGGTCGACACGTTTCTTTTCCGAGCACTCTCTTGTCCAGTGCTCTCTCGACTTGCAGTTGTAGCAAAAGGGTAACTTTTTCTTCCCGTCATTGCCCGAACCGCTGTCGTTATTGTTCTTATCCCGCCTAGAGCTCTTTGACCGATGGTCCAAGCTCTTCTTCGCGTGTCGTCGTCCTTCCCAGTCTCTAGCGAGGTTCAGGGCATCAGCCATGTTAGCGATGTCCTCCCGCTGAAGGAATTTCTCCTTCAGGTCCGGAACAGCACCTGCAACGAACTTCTCTAAGACCTGAGTCTTGCTGAAATCCGTGAGGAAAGCCTCTTGCAGTGCTGTTTGCACTCGCAAGTTCCAAGCGTCCACAGACTCATCAACGTTCATCTGTAGGTTTCCAAGCTTCATGATCTTAGTGGTTGCTTGGTCATGATGCCAAAAGCAGTTGAGGAGTTGTGTTTTCGCTTCCGTGGGGGTTAATAGGACACCACCTTTCGTTCGTTCTTGCTCAAGGAAGCAGTGAATGACGTCAGCATTGTCATGAAGTTGTCCTTCAAAATGAAGGATGTAGTCCTGCTGACTCCAGCCAGCAGCAGTCGCATAGCAGTCAAATGAGGTCAAAAAGATGTTTGGGTCCTCGTTTGGCTTGCCATGAAAGGTCGGCAACGTTTCTGCGGTAAGCAGACTCTGTGTTAGCTGAACATCGCCCCAGCTGTCACCAGCGTTGTGTTTGGCAGTGCGTCATCAAAAATCTTGACAGCATGCCATGAGATTGAGCATAGGTTTTCTCTTCTCCTTCTCCTTTTCCTCTTCCTTCTCATCTTCGCTAGATGACGAAGAGTTGGACCCAGAACCAAGACCACCAGCCATCTTTCCTTTATCCGCAAGTTGAGCCTTTAGAAGATTTTGCAGTGGAGAGATTGAGTCGTTAAGAGCCGCAAAAGCTGCATCGTTGCGTTTGTTGGCTTGTTTGGCTTCATAAGAGAGGTCATCTGCAAAGGTTTCCAACTTAAGATTAAGATGGTCGACACAGTCAGACAGCGAAGCAGCGTCGCTAGCCTGCTTAAACAAGAGCTTGTTGTGGTCCGCTTGGCTTGCATGAAGCTCAGAGAGGGCCTGGTCTATGGCGTCTAGCCTGTCAGTGGGAAGAGTTGTAGTAGTAGGGGAGGGAGTGCCAGAAGCTTGAGGGATAGCACCACCGGAAAGTGGACCGCTCTGTGCACCAGAAGAAGGGGTTGTACCAGACTGTGGCGAAGTTCCTGACATTTTGTCACCGAACACTGCTATGAAAGCGCTCCAAGTTTCCTCCGAAAACCCTGAATATCCAAAAATAGGTTGATAACCCGAAAACCGAACTTACCAAGAAAAAAGTAAGCCGATGTCGCCAAGTGTGATAAGGCCGGTAGGGGAATAGCCTAACGGACACCAACTCGATGGGCGTAGGGAAAAGACCTTTAATAGAATGAAAGAAAGAAATATATATACAAGGAGAGATAAGGATAGGTATTATGGGAGAGTGGTATAACAGCCCCTCAAGCGTCAAAATTCACAGAAAAAAAAGAGAAAAAACAAATCGTAGAACAAAGGCTTAATCTCAGAAGATCGTGGAAACAAGTCCACTCTGCTCCTTACAATACCTCGTTCTTTATATAAGTCGTCTGCAAAGGATTTAGTCCTTTCCGATATTTGAAATTACTATTTGGGCACTTGGGTCCGCCAGAATGAGTTGCCTGGCAGAGCTCCACAGTCCAAGGGAATTGTATGGCACACAAACGGCCCCCAAGAGGGCCGCTCTATCGTTGCTACGCCTAAACATGGAAAGGGCGTATGTCGTCCTCGCTAGCAGGGATTCTGGCTTAAAGGCGTTCAGCCATAATCCTGTAGATGGTAGCTTCTCATCACTAGCTTTTCAACTAAACGAAAATACCAATTATCTGACTGTTCCTCTCATACTGAGTCGAATTGCTGTGAGGACAACGAATCTGAAAGAATGCATCAGTAGGGTAAAACTAACCTGTCTCACAACGGTCTAAACCCAGCTCATGTTCCCTATTAGTGGGTGAACAATCCAACACTTGGTGAATTCTGCTTCACAATAATAGGAAGAGCTGACATCAAAGGATCAAAAAGTGATGTGTAAAATAATAATAGTTAGTTTGTTAGTTGGATAACTACATCGCTAGTTAAAGAAAAAAATAAAAATAAATATAAACTAAAAACAGAAATTTAGTTAATATAAATAGTGTAAAAAGGGGAACATTAGTTAGTATATATATTATTATATTATATAAAAAGCAGAATGCTAGTTAGAATATATAATGTAAAAAGTGGAACGCTAGTTAGAATATATAATGTAAAAAGTGGAATGCTAGTTAGTATATATAATGTTTGAAAAAGTGGGATACTAGTTAGTATATATATTGTGATAAGGCCGGTAGGGGAATAGCCTAACGGACACCAACTCGATGGGCGTAGGGAAAAGACCTTTAATAGAATGAAAGAAAGAAATATATATACAAGGAGAGATAGGGATAGGTATTATGGAAGAGTGGTATAACACTTCCCCCTCCCAGGCCAAAGTCACTCTATGATTGACTGTCAGGCCGATAATCATGATACCGCTCTCCAATATGCCTGGACCAGGTCTGGGGCGTTGATAACATTACGTTCAGGCTCCCAAGAGTTGTGGCGGTTGGAGAAACCTTTCCACTTCAACCTATATTCAAGTCCTCGGTTGGTATAGCGGTGATCAAGAACTTTCTCTACCTCGTACTCGTCATCAGCAAGTTCTCTATCTTCGTTGTCACGCGGGATGAATCGTTTGACGTGGTTGAGGTTTACCACTTTATCCATTTCAGGACCAGCAGTATTTCGCACCTTGATCGTCTGTGGAGAACAGATTTCGATAATCTTGTAGGGTCCTCCTTTCCACCTATGTCGAAGTTTCTGTGACTCGCCGATGGATGTGGCTTTTGAGTGAACGAGAACCAGGTCGCCAACCTTAAACTCTTCCTCCGGCGTGCCATGCTGTTTCTCCGTCTTCTCTTTCTGGGCGTTGTCTACTCCGCGGGCTTCTTCTGCAAGTTCACGCTGTGTCTCCTGCAGTTGCCTCACCCACAAATTGTCGGACAAATGTGTTGTGTCCACCAAACCAGTGCTGTTGGACTTCCTCCCAAACATAAGCTCGTAGGGGGTAAATCGTCATCCTGGCAGCGGCACGTGGCGATAGGAATAAAGTAGCATAGGAAGGTATGCACTCTAGGCTTGTTGCCTGCCATCCACGAACTTTCAGAGCTGCTCCTTAAGGGTGCAGTTATATCATTCAACCATGCCGTTTCCTTGGGGATGCTCTGCCGTGGCATATTTACGCTTGATACCAAGAAGAGTCAAAAGCTCATTGTTGAGTTTGTTAACGAACTCTTTTCCTTGATCAGACAGAAGCTCCTTCAGGAGGTCTGTGCTTGCAAAGATCTAAAGTAATGTAAAAAGCGGACCGCTAGTTAGTATATATATATGATATTAAAAGTGAAACGCTAATTAGTATATATATAAAGTAAAAAGCGGAATGTTAGTTAGTATATATATATATATATATATATATATATATATATATATATATATATATATATATATATATATATATAAAAAAAGAAATACTAGTTAGAATATATGAAGTAAAAAGCGGAATGCTAATTAATATATGTATAATATAAAAAGTGGACCACTAGTTGGCATATATATTGAATGTAAACAGCAAAATGCTAGTTAATATGTAAGTTAAGATATATTGCTATGAAGTGAAAAAAGATACATCGCTATGAAGTGAAAAAAGATACGTCGCTATGAACACTTGGCCGCCACAAGCCAGTTATCCCTGTAACTGGAACAAGGACTAATTGGTGGTCTCTCATCCTTCCTCTGAGCTGAGGAAGGGATCCGAGGAAGAAGACTCATCATTCAACCGAGGCTCAAACACCCTGTAGATGCATGGCGGGAAGTGTGCTTGACAGTAGAGCTCACCGGGCGGCATTTGGTACATATGCAGTAGGTACTTTCTACAATTTCGCCTGGAGAGGTTGATGCTTGCTGGTTCAAGTGTTAAATGCACGGGATTAATGCAACACGGGTTGTGACACAGGTGTGACACTTCCAACCCATGAACAAGCACCCTCATGCAGGTTCCTGATGTCGTCCTGTGGTAACTTTTCTGACACCTCTAGCTTCAAATTCTGAAATAATGTATCTGAAGGATCGAAAGGCCATGCTTTCACAGTTTGTATTCATACTGAAAATCAAAATCAAATAAGCTTTTACCCTTTTGTTCTACATGAGATTTCTGTTCTCATTGAGCTTATCTTAGGACACCTGCGTTATCTTTTAACAGATGTGCCGTCCCAGCCAAACTCCCCACCTGACTATGTCTTTAACCTGGATCAGCCGCAATGGCGAGCACCCCGACTTTAACACCAGAAGAAGGGAAAATAAGCGAAATAGTGTCCGGAGTAGTGGTATTTCAAGGTCTGATCATGACCAGGTGTGGCCTTCCACTTATTCTACACCTCCAGAGCCATTTCACAAAGCCGGACTAGAGTCAAGCTCAACAAGGTCTTCTTTCCCCACTGATTCTGCCAAGCCTGTTCCCTTGGCTGTGGTTTTGCTAGTGGGAATCTCGTTAATCCATTCATGCGCGTCACTAATTAGATGATGAGGCATTTGGTTACCTTAAGAGAGTCATAGTTACTTTTGCTATTTACCCATGCTTGGTCGAATCTCTTCTCTTTGACATTCAAAGCACTGGGCAGTGTTAGAACCTGAGCATAGAACCAAGACA
The DNA here is from genome assembly GCA_031835245.1 of Balamuthia mandrillaris. Lineage (NCBI taxonomy): Eukaryota > Discosea > Longamoebia > Balamuthiidae > Balamuthia > Balamuthia mandrillaris. The sequence continues at coordinate 362 of JAVKOQ010000061.1, read as the reverse complement.
GGAACCAAGAGAAAGATGGGAGCCAAACGTATCTAATGAGAGGAAGAAAACAAGTGTGTTTGTGAGTGTGTTGTTTCTTTGTTTGTTCGTCTGTGTGTTCTTGGTTGTGGGAAAAGTATTTATAGTTGAGAAGACAACCAAGGAAGGAAAGGGGCTCGGGGTTGAGGAGTGACTTCTTGGTTTCTTTGTTCTTAAGTTCTAGGCTCAGGAAAGTTCCAGGGAAGGCAGGAGAAAGATCTTCGGAATGGCTCGGTGTTGACATAAAAGATCGATGATAGCTGACGTGAGATTGTCGATAGAAAAGAGAAAAGAAACAAAGAAAGAAACGAAGAAAGAGTTGGTTATGTTGGCAGTTGCCAACA
>JAVKOQ010000060.1:0-233317 GCA_031835245.1 Balamuthia mandrillaris | reverse complement strand
TATTACTACTACTACATGGGGCTCTTGTCACTCTGTTGTTTCTTTTCTTGGTTCTATTCTCTTTGTCTAACAAATGTATACACACATGTACAATGCTTACTTTTAATATATAGATTGGTGTTGCTCTCAGAGCAAATAAACTTCTTATTACTACTATACACACATGTACAAATAAAAGAAAAGGAAGAAAAGGAAGTATATGTGTGTGTATATTGTATAAAAGATGAATTATTGTTGTAACGATCCCTGCCTGTCACCAAGGCCACCTTCAACAAATACATCATATTAAGGGCTCTGTTGATGAAATTGTCACAACCTGGCCTTGGGTTGTGCCAATCCGTCTCTTCTCATACAACACTTTCAAAGGAGAGATAAGATTGGGGTAGTTCTTGGTTTGCTCTTATTAGAAAGACCTGCTTCATGTGTACAGTTTCTCTCTCTAATTCCGTTATTCTCTCCTTTTTTTCCTCTTTTCTCTTCTTTTGCAGTAATGCAATACTTAGAGATTCCATTGATTGGTTGGTTGACATTATCTTATCAATCAGACCAAGATCATGCCACATAACAACATATCTGTGTTGGATGTCCAGAGTAGATATCTGTGAATAACTACCTTTTATGGGAATTATCCATGGATATCTGTAGATATCCACTTTATCCTATTGGCAAAGAGTGTGTGATAAGGCCGGTGAGGGAACGACTCAACGGATACCAACTCGTTGTGTGCAGGGAAAAGACCTTTAATAGAATGAAAGAAAGAAATATATATACAAGGAGAGATAGGGATAGGTATTATGGGAGAGTGGTATAACACTTCCTCCTCCCAGGCCAAAGTCACTCTATGATTGACTGTCAGGCCGATAATCATGATACCGCTCTCCAATAAGCCTGGACCAGGTCAGGGGCGTTGATAATGTTACGCTCAGGCTCCCAAGAGTTGTGGCGGTTGGAGAAACCTTTCCACTTCAACCTATATTCAAGTCCTCGGCTGGTATAGCAGTGATCAAGAATTTTCTCCACCTCGTATTCATCGTCAGCAAGCTCTCTATCTTCATCGTCACGTGGGATGAATTTTTTGATGCGGTTGAGGTTTACCACTTTATCCGTTTCAGGACCAGCAGTATTTCGCACCTTAATTGTCTGCGGAGAACAGATTTTGATAATCTTGTAGGGTCCTCCTTTCCACCTACATCGAAGTTTCTGCGACTCGCTGATGGATGTGGCTTTGGAGTGAATGAGAACCAGGTCGCCAACCTTAAACTCTTCCTCCGGCTTGCCATGCCGTATCTCCGTCTTCTCTTTTTGGGCGTTGTCTCCTTCGTGGGCTTCTTCTGGAAGTTCACGCTGTGTCTCCTGCAGTTGCCTCACCCACGAATCGTTGGACAAGTGTGTTGTGTCCACCAAACCGGTACCATTGGACTTCCTCCCAAATATAAGCTCGTAGGGGGTAAATCGTCGTCCTGGCAGCGGCGCATGGTGATAAGAATAAAGTAGCATAGGAAGGTACACACTCCAGGCTTGTTGCCTGCCATCCACGAACTTTCGGAGCTGCTCCTTAAGGGTACGATTGTATCGTTCAACCATGCCGTTTCCTTGGGGATGCTCTGCTGTGGCGTATTTGCGCTTGATGCCAAGAAGAGTCGAAAGCTCATTGTTGAATTTGTTAATGAACTCTCTTCCTTGCTCTGACAGAAGCTCCTTCGGGAGGTCCGTGCTCGCAAAGATCTCAAGTAAGGCCTTCGCCACTTCCTTTGCTTGTTTCGTCTTCAATGGACAAATGTCCGGCCAACACGTGAAGGCGTTGATAGTGACCAAGGCGTATCGGTACCCTTCAGCCGTCAAGGGCAACTCACCGATCAGGTCCATGCAGACCAACTCGCCTGGCTCGTTTGCCATGATGTGACCCAACGGCCCGTCAGCTTTCTTCTGCGGAGCCTTCGCCTCCTGGCATTCCACACAGCCCTTGACCCAATGTTCCACATCTTTGTGAATTCCAGGCCACCAGTACTGCGTGATGAGGCGGGAGTACATCTTTGTAAGGCCGAAATGCCCACCCGTAGGAACATCGTGGAACTGATGAAGTATCTCATTCCTAAGCTCCTTGGGCACAATTTGTTGGACGGTAGCTTGTTTGACCTTGGCTTTATCAGGCCAAATCACATGTAAAAGATGTCCATCTTGAAGGAAGCACTGCTCCATGAGCGCCAACTGACGGGGTGTCTTGCGTTGACATGCCTCCTCGTTACCTTCAATGGCTTCAACGATCCATGCAAACTCATCGTCGTTACACAGCAGCGCAAGCCATGAGTCGGAATCCAACTCTGTATCCGATAAAACCTGCGGGGAGCCATTTGGTTGTGACTGTATCCCACGGTCGTCTTTGTCATCTGACTGGCTGCCTTCCCCTCCGTCTTCGAAAGTAGCCTGATTACGGTTCTTCAGAAGAGTAACAGTGTTGACTGTACCGAGAGCGAATGGTTCACGGCTGAGACTATCGGCATTGGAATGTTCCTTCCCTGGTCGGTAGGTAACTCGGACGTGGCCGAATTCCTGCAGCTTGGCAATCCACCTCGCCAACTTGCCCGAAGGGTTTTTCTGGGAAAACAGCCACTGCAGCGCCGAATGGTCGGTGATGACACATTCCAGCTGCTGAAGAACATAATGTCTCCAATGCTGTAGGAAAAAGACAACGGCATAAGCCTCCTCTCTGTGGCGCTCCAATTGAGCTGCGGACCGGAAAGCTTCTTGCTACCGTAGGCTACAACGTGATATAGCCCGTCCTCTCCTTTCTGTTCCAGAGTTCCCCCGATGGCGTAATCGCTGGCATCACAGCAGATCCGAAAGTCTTTCTCAGCATCGGGATAGGCAAGGACAGGAGAACTGATCAGAGCCTCCTTTATCCCTTGAAATGCCTGTTCCTGCTCGTCGCTCCACACAAACTTTGTTTTTGGGCTCGTGAGGTCGGTGAGGGGCTTCACCATCTCAGCGAGAGAGTGAACTAAAGACTCTTCCTACATAATCAAAGTATGCTGAATGAAAAAGGAAAAGCAGAGATAAGCAATGTGGGAGATTCACTTTTGTTGTCCATTCTCTATTCTCTTAAATACACTTCTAGTCTTTGAATCTTTTAGTTCTTTCGTTGGACTTAACTAACAAAGTCTTCTGCTGCCCAATATGCCAACCAATGCATTATCTTCTCACTTTGTGAGTTTGTTATGCTGAGTTGTGAATAGCAAGTTTATATATTAGGAATGCTTAGTGATTACCAACCCAAGGAAAGAACGTTTGATGAATGCTATTCGTTGTGGTGGACTGCCCATTGGAAAAAAGTGGGGAGCCATTCAGCAGTCTGAGGAGGATAGTAAGTGCCCTGCATGTGGTGCTGAGGAAGAAACAGCAGAACACTTCCTGTTAAGATGTCCAAATCTTTGGGAAGATCGCTTTAGAATCTGGAGTGTGGACAATGGAAATGAAGAACAAGTTAGAAAGCTGATTATAGAGGACTGTACAACAAAGCTCTTGTCAAGTGGAAAGAAATGCAACAGAGCTCAAGAGATGGAACAATGTAAGCAAAGTTGTAAAAGAGTCTGGAGATTATGGGCAGCAAGAGCAAGTTGGAAGCATGGAAGTTCTTCTGCATTTTATCAATCTTTGGAAGTAATGTAAAAGCAAAGAAAAGAGAAGAAAGGAAAGGGAAAGAAAAAGGATAGCAAGATGATACAAAGTTAGTCTGAAATCTCATTCAACACCTTTCACTTGTGAACTATCATAACAATTGGAAAGGCATCGAGGATGAGGGAGTAAGAGAAGTAAGAGTACACTATGTATGTACAATGCTTACTTTTTATGTATAGATTGGTGTTGCTCTCAGAGCAAATAAACTTCTTATTACTACTACTACTACTACTATATTAGGAATGAAAAAAAAGCAACTAAAATCAAGACATAATACCTTTATTTAGTTACCTATTTGCTATACACTTCTCAAAATTTCCATTGCTTCTCAAAATGTCATTCAACATCAAATAAAGTTATCTATTAAATTATATTTATTATTAAATGGATTTTAAATGTTTAATGTTCCTTTTCTCTTATAGTCCTTGCTGATATTTTTCTTTGTTCTTTTATAAATCTTTTTACTAGCTTAAATACCTTCCTTTTTTGCTTTTTCTTCTTTTCCTTTTACAACAATACAACACAAGATACTATATTGTCACTTATGTTGAAGCTATTGGCAACTACCAACATTATATAGTCACTTTAAGCAAAAAGCTTAATAGGTCAGAGCACTTGTTCATAAGAGTAAAGAGGTTTGAGTTCAAATCCCAGCTTGTTCAGTCATATTTTTGACAAATCAGGACCTATACTTAGGAAAATGGGAAAAAGTGTACAGCATTGCATTATCTCTAAAGTGAAGGTATGTGTGAAGCCAAATGAAACTAAAGGAGTCAACCAAAATGTAAAAATGCCCCTTTTTGATAATGATCTTAGACTCCTTGAGTCTTGTTTTTTTTTCTTTATCAACAGTGTCCTTATGTTTATAAGATTTGAATATGCAAAGCCATTTTGTGATGGGTTTGAAACTTGTTTACCTGACTTCCCCTAGTTCTTTGTTCAACCAGTTCATAACTTCATTAACATGGCATGCTGATATCAACCTGGGACACCAGTGTGACTCTACATCTGAAAGAAAAAAGTCACAGCAAGAAAAAGATAGAGAGGAAGAAAACAAAGAATAACAGCAGTAACTTACCTTCTTCTGGTCATAGTAAAACGTTTTATTTGGTGTAAATGCAATGATTGGTCTTGGCTTGGGTTTCGCCGTTGCTTGTACAAAGGTAGGGGGGGTCGTCATAGGAGTTGCACGTCAACAGTTGGGCTACGAAACGGAGGCATGAGTCTGCACTGTCAGGGGGACATCCGCTACGTACGCAGAGGTAGAGGGAGTTATTGAGCTCGTCTTGGGCAGCATCGTGTATGTCGCGGAGGGAAGGACACGTCTTTAGGAAATGTTGTTCGTCTTCGGTGGCGATATGGCACATTTGGCATGTTGTGTCCCCGGTGGTGCTGAAGTGGTGGTTGTTGCGTGCTAGGGGGAGGGAACCAGTGCGAAGGCGTGCTACTACAGATCTACCAAGGCCGTTACAGCTGTCAAGATACCATGAGGTTTCACGGGACCGCTTGGCCCAGCGTCCTTTGCGAGAGATTTGTGAGAGGGTATGCGAGTCTTCAGAGCGGTTCATGCGTTGTAGTTCATCACGTACGGAGGCCCATGGTACGTCATGGAGGCACATGTGGGCGAGGCGTTCACCGAGGATGTGTACTGTTTCTTTCCACCAGCTGCCTTGGCGGAGGATGCAGGAGAAGAACCATGTGCCATGGAAGGTGTTCCAGCTAGAAGTAGCAGCGGTTTTCCAGAGGAATTTAGCACGTTTGGCTCGCCATATTTGGTGAAGGGTGGGCCAGCCGAGCTCATGGAGCGCGAGGGCGTTGGGGGCCGCGCGATTAATGCCGAGGATTCATTTGGCGAGGCTAGTACGGACTTGCTCCATGCGTTTAAGCGCAGATTTGCAGGGGAGGTAGACTTTGGCGCCATAGAGTAGGATACCATCAATGCATGCACGTGCTATGGTGGAACCTGTGCGTCCGTCAAAGCCGTTAACTCTGATGCCAGCAGCTGTCATGGTGTTAGCTCGGTCGGCGGCCTTTTGTTGGGAGTAGGAGGCCATTTTATTTCAGTGCCTGGATGATTGCACGAGTAGGCCAAGGTACTTGAAGCACGAAACGCGCTCTAGGGGCTGGCCATTGAGGTGGAAGTTAACACGGGAGCGCGTATTTACAGCCATCACTTTGCTTTTGGATGCATTGAAGGTGTACCGAAAGGTGTCTGCACACTTATTGACGTTGTTGAGCATGGCTTGGAGCGCTTTGGGGTTGGGCGCAGCAAGGACGATGTCATCAGCGTAGAGGAGGGTGTGTATGCGGTGGCCATCTATGAGGACGCCGCCAGCTGTATTGGCGGCAGCGACGATGCTATCGAAGAAGATGGTGAACAGAGTGGCAGCGAGGACAGAGCCCTGTTTGACGCCAATGTTGATGACAAAGGGTTCTGTATGGAGTCCGTTGACGTTGACGTAGGACGTTTGCCCGTGGTACCACCGTTGGAGCAGGGCTACGAGCCACTGGTCAACCCCTTTGTCAAGGAGGCTTTGCCAGAGGCCAGCATGCCACACTCTGTCATATGCTTTGGATACGTCAAGGAAGGCGAGGTAGGTGGGGCGGTCAGCGCGGCTGTCGAGCAGGTACTGGAGATTCCATGCTTGTTCGGCACAGCCACGGCCTGGGCGAAAGCCAAACTGTACGTCTGCCAGCATGTGACATGTGAAGAGAGAGAGAGAGAGAGAGAGAGAGAGAGAGAGATGTAAGAGAGGTCCAACAGAGGAGAGACCAATGAAGAGAGGTCCAACAAAGGAGGAGAGGTCCAATAGAGGAGAAGAGGTCCGATCGACAAGGAGAGGTCGAATGAAGGAGAAGAGGTCCGAAGAGAGGTCCGACAAAGGAGGAGAGGTCCAATACAAGGAGAGGTCGAATGAAGGAGAAGAGGTCCAATGAAGAGAGGCCCAACAGAGGCGGAGAGGTCCAATAGACAAGGAGAGGTCCAACGAAGGAGCTTTCTGGCCACTGAAGCACATCATAACAATATACACTTACAATTGTAAACATGACACTTCAATCTAATAGGCGCCGTGTTTTCCCTGTGTTTCCATTTGGAGCCATATGCAGAAAAGGAGCAAGAAGATGATGGCCACCATCTCTATTCAACCCGCTCTTGGTGCGTACGAAAAGCCCATCTCCGATCTTGTATGTGACCTCCGTGCACGTGCCTGTCACGAATTTGCTGAGGTTGCGAAGGCGCCTAAAATAGAGGAACAACGAGGACAGCACAATCGTACAGGAGGCACACCGCGCTTGCAAATTCACTTCTCATTGTCACAACCCGACCTTGCCAGACTCCTACAAGCCTTCCCCCTCCGATGCCACTCTTCCTTTACGGAGATGTTTTGGGATACCCCTAATCGCACGTTGCTGCGAAACAATTGGTGGTTGAAAGTGCGCGATAACTCTCTCTGGTCCTTAAAGATCTGCCAACCACACGAAGACTGTTTGACCTACACCGAACTCAAAACGAAGGAACTCATTGTTAACAAGCTGAAGGAACTCTTGCCTGACGTTGAGAACCCCAAAGACCCTCACTCCTTGTGTAAGACCTGCTTCGCCTACCTCGTCACTACTCGCTATACACTGCTAAAGGACGCAGGCTACTCCCTGTACGTGGATTGTACTCGATTAGCAAAGAAACACTATCACGTCTTGGTAGCTCTTAGCATCAGCGACACGCATGGGTTGGAAACTAAGGATATACCACAAGTTGACTCCTTTCATCCTGTTAAGCCAGTTCGAAGCAAAGTGCTGGAATGGTTGTATTTCCACAGCAAGGACAATCTTTGGCCTGTTGCCCAACGAACGTGTGTGAAAGGAGACAACAACTACAAGCCCGTGGCCTATTACCCCACCGATCCGCTTGCGACTCCCGCTGTTGAAAGCACAAGGGAAGTAATAAAGGGGTCTTAGTGTTGAAAAGAACCAGATAACCTTTTGTGGGTTAACTTTTCTGATAGACTGAGAGAGAGAGAGAGAGAGAGAGAGAGAGAGAGAGGAATACCGACGCACGGAACAAGGGGAGCGTCTGGCCCAGCGGCCGAAGCCTGCAGGAGCAGACAAAACCAAGGTAGCGTATTAGTGGGCAAATACATTACCCCTGAAATTGCTCCGCGTCATGCATGACCGGTGAGCAGGAGTGGTTACAGAGTCCACAGTCAGGCGGCGCAAAGATCATAAGATCTAAGGACAACGAAAAAAGAAATCAAATGACATTAGTCTTTTGGGCCAATGAGCATGTTTCCCGCCAAAACAACCCTTCCTTCTCCCACGCCTTTGAAGGCAAAGTGGTGGGTTGGGGTGTGGGGTGGGGTGTACGGAATGGATGCTCATGCTGCTGCTGCCGCCAATAAACTTTTACCCTGGATCCAGGAGTGCGCACATTCATGACCACCTACAACGGCTGCGGGGAGGTCACCGAGTGGGGCAAAGCGGACATCAACGAGATAGGCAAGCTGTGCCACCGCCTGGACCGCATGCAGAGTAAGGGCACCAAGGGCAACCACAGGCAACGGCGCCGTCTCCGAAGGGCCGCTGCTCGGCTTCGCCAGAGGATCCGCAACCTGGTGGATGACCTCCACAAGAAGCTCGTGTCTTGGTTGGTCAGGAACTTCTCTCTCATCCTTCTGCCAGAGTTCAGGAGCCAGCAGATGGTGCGGCGAGGCCACCGACGCATTGGCTCACGAACGGCCAGAGCCATGCTCACCTGGTCCCACTATCGCTTCAGGCAGAGGCTCCTCAACAAGGCCAAGCAATTTCCGTCCTGTACGGTCTGCCTCTGCGATGAGGAATACACCTCCAAGACCTGCGGCAAGTGCGGCCAAGTCCACCACCAGTTGGGGGGAAACAAGACCTTTCGGTGCCCCCAACCCGAGTGTGGCTACCAGGCCGATCGAGATGCCAACGCCGCCCGAAACATCTTGATCCGCTTTTTTACTTTACAAGCACTTACCACCTCCTCCTCAATACTTTCTCACTTCTTCGTTGGGTTCATCGTGGAATGTTGCACTACTGTGCTCGAACTCCCGTTTGTAGAGTGCTAGGGGAGCTTCAAAATCTTTCCACTTCTTGGGCAGGTCAAAGTTTTTTAACTCTTCCAGCGTAAGTGCCGTCATATCTTCGTAAGTTTTCCAAGCTGCAGAAAAACGACTTTAGAAAACAACTTGGTGACGCACAAAACAACAACCGGCATTTGAGGAAGAGCAAGAGGAAGGCTGAGGTTCATCCATATCCACTTTCTTTGTTACACCTTGGAAAAAAAAAAAAAATAAATGCCGTGTCGTCATGAGCCCCTTCCTTGCTTTCTGGGTCATTTCACATTTTTCCCCTTTGTTCCAAGACCTTTTTTATTTCCAACTACTGGCTTTATCCATGCAAGAAACTTCTCAACGGGGAAAGAAGTAATGTTGGCAACTCCTAATACTTAACTAATTCTTTTGTCACAACCCGGCCTTGGGTTGTGCCAATCCCTCTCTCTCTCACAACGCTCACAAAGGAGAGATAAGATTGGGGTGGTTCTTGGTTTGCTCTTATTAGAAAGACCTGCTTCGTGTGTACAGTTTCTCTCTCTAATCCCTGTTATTCTCTCCTTTTTCCCCTTTTTCCCTTCTCGCGTGGTAACGCAATACTTAGAGATTCCGTTGATTGGCTGGGTGATGTCATCCTATCGATCAGACCGAGATCGCGCCGCGTGACACTTTTCTACTCTTTTTATTTTCCTTATCAATCCTTTTTTGTTGACATCCAAAGTCATTTCTTCAATCAATCTTGTCAACATGGAGGATTGATTACCTTGATGTTTGTTTCTGGCTTTTTTCTGAAGTTTCTTCAGGCTTAGATATGAACAAATGTAGCCTTGTTAACAAATCCTTGATTTTAGGTTCTTAAGGTGTCCTTTTTTTATTTTAAATTGGTTCTTTTTCATTTTCTTTTTTCAAGTATGCGTTCATATAAAGAATACAATACACTTCTTCTTTTGATGCATTAAATTACATTGGGTTCTTGTTACTCTTTAATCTCTTGGTTCTATTGTTGATAGGAGATAAACCCTGTGAATCAAGAAAGAGACAGCACCTAAGCAACTCTGGATTTATTCACATGAAAAAGGAGTGTGGACCAAGTGTGTGCTTTGAATGTGTTGTGAGGAAAAAGGGAAAATAAAAGGGTGAGAGAATTTGAGGTATCTAAGGAGAGTGTCAATGAGAAGTCATAATGAAGTAGATCATTGGTTTTTCAACACTATTCTTTGTGTTTAACACTAGTGATGTGAAAGCAATGCCATAGTCAGCTTCTTTTTGAGCTTTGCTACATCAAATGGTTTGATAGCTTTTTTTTCATTGTTCAAAACCAAAGTTAAAGTTAAAGCTAGTAAAGGGTACCATGCATATAAGTATTGCTAGGAAGAAAAAAAAGGAAAAGGCACAACAGAGTTAATATATTACAAGGAACAACAAATTGTGCAAAGGAAAAGAGGAAAATAATTTCGAATTATGAAGATGATGGTGTGATATGGCTAGTAGAAGAAAAGAACTTTAAAAAGAATGAAAGAAGAAATAGGATAGGTTTATTGGCATCCACTTCCCCTTTCTCAATGTTCTCCTTTTTCTCTCTCTCTGTCCTTTTATGCTGATATTTTTCTCTTCTTTTTTTGATAATTCCTTTAGCTTAAATACTGCCTCTCTTTGCTTCTTTCTTTCTTTCTCCTCTGGAGACAAACTTGCAATACTACACAAGATACTTTACTTTCACTTGTACTCTTCACTTTAGTAAATTATGTTATACCACTCTCCCATAATACCTATCCCTATCTCTCCTTGTATATATATTTCTTTCTTTCATTCTATTAAAGGTCTTTTCCCTGCACACAACGAGTTGGTATCCGTTGGGTTGTTCCCTCACCGGCCTTATCACAATTAAGTTCGGGTTTTTGTATTTACTTTGTCTCCACTATCATTCCTGTTCTTATTTTACAACAGCCTAAAGTTAACATTAGCATAGAAGCCCCATTGTCAGCCCTTCAAGGGGGTTGAGGCTTACATAGAAATTCAGCACAAATCACCAACACTTATCACAACACTCCTCAAGTCTTTTATCTTTTCCCTTTCTCTTTTCCTCTTTCCTCAGTGTACTCTAAAGCAACGACAGAGATCCCCTTCCGTTGTTTTTCTTTCTTTCTTCTGGAATACACTCCTTTCTGATCATTTGCTTTCTTTTGTTAAGTTGCACTCAACCAACACCCTCTTAAATGCTCATCAGCTCCTTGGTTGCCTTTGCCTGCAATAAGGCCCACATCTGAGACCACTAGTTAAGCAATGGCATTGTCCACTGAGTTCATGTCCTCTGGCTGTTTCTCAAGGAGTAGTCTGTAGCTCTTGGCTTGCTCACCAAAGATGGTTAGTCTGCAACACTCCCTGGGCGCAGGATGACCATGGGTGAGACAAGGGCCTTCGTCCACGGCCTGTGGACCAATGATTATTGAGCACAGGCTCAACCGTGCCAAAGAGAGTTAGAAACTCCATCAGCTTGAAATTTGAAAACGGTTTGTTACTAAAGTTGTGTTTATTTTGGTCCATAACCACGACCACCTCTATAGCTTCCACGTCCACGGCCTTGTGCCCCATGCTCTTGTCTTCCTCTGGGTGTTGCACCTCTACCTCGTCCTGTGACGCCACCACGGCCTCTGGTACTTCCTCTAGGGGCCACATTCTCTTGCACTTTGTCAATGATCTGGTTTTTGATAATTAACAAAAAATAAAGCAGACTTTGTGTGTTAACACACTAACCTCCTTGGGAAAGTTGATGTACTTAATTGTATTGCCTCTTATGTAGCACTGTGGGATTCTCCAAAACCGCTCTCCATCCTGTCAACAGCAAAAGAAAGAAGAAAGAGAGAACAGAAGGCAAGTGATAAAAGAAAAGCAAGAAGCTATGAGGATCGGGTCTTGAAGTGAACCAAGAAGAGAACACCACCAGAGAACCAAGCAAAAGAGAGAAGCGAGAAGCGCGAAGCTAGAAGCGAGAAACAAGAGAAGGAAGCAGAGAAGAGAAGGAGCATGTTACTCTGGAAGTGCAAACAACTTCGCGAAGATTGATATTCATCCAGCCGTCACAATTCACAAGATTGCCATTATAGGTCTCACCATTCTTAAGTTCAACCAGCTGTGAAGTGGAAACAAAGCATGAGGCAATGCCTACCAACCTGAGCACATGTTACATAACTCTCGCAGAAGTGAAGGCATGCATACCACAATATGGCCTACACCGGTTTGCAGCAAAGACAGTGGCAACTAGATCAACATAATACCATGATAGTCAGTTGTGACATAGGAGAAAGAAGAGCACAAACAAACCATGAGGCAGCGTCCAACAACCCTCTTGGGCTTCTGTTGTTCTTTGCTCTTGCTTCTGCTTGCTGCTGCTTGTGCGCACAACAACAACCACCTTTTACCAAAGAGACCCCTCAGCAAAACAACAACACAAGCAAATGGCGGAGAAAATGGAGGTGGCGGCGGTGGCCAGCGGCGGAGGCGGAGGAGGAGGTGCAGGCAGCGCGGGGGACCATAGGCAGGGGGCCTCCCCTTCTCCTGCTGCAGGCCATGCTGGCCATGCTGCCTTGGCCAACCCCAAACCCAAAAAGAGAACAAGAACCAGTTCTCGAGGAAGCGTTGAAGCCCTCATGCAATCCAAAAACAGTACGGCAAGTGCCACCACCACCACCACCACCACCACGGGCAAAGAGAACGAGCTCAGCAAGGAAAGCAATGCGGCCAGCACCCCCCTCTCTCCACAGCTAATGGCACTGATGGAAAGAAAAGAGATCTTGGAGCGCGTGTTGGAAAACTTGGAAACACAGATCTACGCCTTGGAGACCTCTTACCTCGAGGACACACACAGCAGAGGCAACATAGTGCGTGGTGAGTGGTCCACGAAGCTGGGCCTTTTTGCTTCACAACTAATCTTTGAACACCAACCACCACCACCACCACCACCACCACCACCACCACCAAAACCTTGCTTGGGATGACTCAGGTTGGGAGAGTTTTAGGGCGCGGCGAGGGGCTGTCTCCCACAAGCGCGTCCGCGTTTCAGATAAGAACCGCATTTTTTCGCTGTCCTCAGCCACCGCCTACAAGGTCGTTGGAACATCTGCTGCAGCCTTTCCTTGTAAGGACGAAGACGACGACAAAGCAAAGGACGCTAGTCCTCATACTCACCACGTCGACAACCACCTGTAAATATCTATCATCTATAAGTTAATGTAACGTATTTTCAGCATTGTTGCACAGAATCATCAACTATTCATCTTGCTCGTGGCGCTAGAGAGGTTTCTGAATTACAACGGCATTAAGTAGGCCTGCCTCTTGGATGCTCTTCGTTCGGTCGGTAAGAGGCTGTACTGGAAACGTGGTTTGAAGAACGTAGGATATCTTTCGCGGCACCGACCTGCACAACATGGTAAGAGGGAGTCATGAGGGACGTTGAAGGACACAAGGATGTGAGGTGATGAGTACCTGTCAACAAAGTTATAAATGTCGGCTATGGTGTGGTCCAAGTTGAACTTGGACACAAGGCGAGTCCCATCCGCAAGCCGTATTTGAAGCGTAGTGGTAGGCCTGGAGTCATCCACTGAGAAACTCTTTGACCCTGTGCTACTCCTTCCTGCTGCAGTGGCGCTTGTTGCTGTAGGCGTTTGTGTTGCACTTGTGCTGTGGCGGCAAAGATGAGAGAGAGAGAGAGAGAGAGAGAGAGAATGAAGGGCTCTAGGGTCTGAATAACCGCAAGAAAGGAAATAGTACCTGCCGAGTACTTGCCCGCGACCCGAGAACGGCTGCAGTTTTTGTGGAGGGGCCTTGTAGCTTTCGTCCTTCTTATCCACAATGTTGATCCTTAGTGAAGAACCTACAACTGAGTCTTCCAATTCTGTAGGCACTTGCCTGTACAGCATTGCCATAGCAACATAAATAACTAGAGGCCGGAGAGGGAGAGAGGGAGAGAGGGAGAGGGAGAGAGGGAGAGGGAGAGAGGGAGAGAGGGAGAGAGAGAGAGAGAGAGAAATACTGCACCCCTGATTTACATCATTAAGAAAGGCCGCATTGCTTGGATCGTCATAGCGCCGCAAAGGACCATCATCAATGGTAAATCCCTCTTGCCAAAAGGTGAGTGTTTTCGTAACTGACTTGGGCGTTTGAGGCTGAACGCCGGGCACTCTGGCACTCGGGTCGTGTGTTTGGCCGAGCCTGTATCCTTTAGATGGTGATAAATACCACTTGTACAGCCTCAGCGCTTGATAAGGGTTCTTACCTGCGCCTGTAAAGGACGGTTGGGAAACAGTTTCTTGTTCAAGGTCAGGAGGTGCTGACCCTGAGTTGCTGTAAAGAAAGAAAGGAAAAGGGAGTCAGGCTCAACAGGCAGCTGCTGATTTGAATTGGAGGAGGAAGGATAATGTACGCTCTGGCCTTGGCCAAAACTTGGTTGACCGTATCTTGCTCGCCGGGATCCTGTACCACCATTCCACTGCATCATACCCAGAAAGGTTTATAAAAAAGTCCAGGCTCAAAGCAGGGTGGCCGTACCTTTTTTCACCACCAGTAAAGTAGGTCTGGCCCTCTTTGTCGGCACTTGTCGAGGCAAGGTCTGAGAAGCCAACCACACCTCCTCGTTTGCTGGAAAAAACCTTCACGTGTTAATGCTACGCAAACAAACATAGGGAGAGAGGGAGAGAGAAGACAGAGATCAGGAGAACCTTGTGGCACTTGGGGTAGAACGGCGTGGGGCAGAGGTGTGTGTGGAAGAAGGAGGAGGAGCAGAGCTAATGGAGGGCAAAGTAGTAGAAGCTGGGCCTGGTGCAGGTAGGGCCTACGGAAAAAGTGGATTGAACTCGAGTAAGCAAGAGTGTAAAGCTTCAAAGTAGTGGACCTACCCCATCATTGTCAAAGAAAGCGCTCACAGCTAGCTGCACGGAAAGGGCGGTGGCGAAAGGTGAGGTTAGCAACAACGCCCACTTGGGCAAAGACAGAGGAGAGGAAATAACGCACGTCCACATCCCAGCCAGAAGACTCCAAGAAGAAGCGACTGGTGGTTTCATCAGCACCAGTGAGCTCTCTAAACTTGTTGACCACTTGTGGCGTTGAAGTCATTGTGCACCGTTGGCTGGCAGCCTTCCAAACTGAAACACACGCACCCTCCCCTCTTCTTTCTTCTGCCTGAAGTTGCACTGAAAAGGGGTGAAGATGATGATCGCTGAGATGATCGACAATTCATCTACCGATCTGGGTTTTCCAGAGATCATCACCCGATCATCCACCCACCACCACGAGGCATTGCCGTAAAATTTGGCGGCAAGCCCGCAGGGAACCGGTGGGGAACTGCCTGAGGTGTATGAAAGCGAAAAACGGAGCCTGCACATGTGCGCACACAAACCAAAGGAAGAAAAAACAACAACAACCAAGGCAGTAGACAGCAATATGGCCGAAATGAGGCGGGCAACAGATGTGAGCCATGTGGGAGACGACACCACAAGGGACCATTTCCCTAGAGGCTCCAAAGAAGACGAAATCAAGATGAATGAAGGGCGCCTGGTGTACCCCGGAGGAGGATTCCCTTCGCAGCCTGGCAAGGGCGGGAGCAGCGTGGCCGGGGCCTCCGCCTCCGGTGAACTAGGAATGAGCACGGGGCGGGACTATGACTCTTCCGAGTTGGTGGGCCGTGGTGGGGATGCGGGAGATCCAGTTACACTCTAAGTCCAAACCAAAGTGTTCCCTTCTTGCCAATCACTGCTTTTGTTTGATTCTACGAGACAGCTGGTCTCGCCACCAGAAATAAAAGAACACAAGAGTAATTAGGAAAAGTAGTTGGTAGCAAGGAGGTACTTCCCTTCCTCCGTCATCATTAGAACAAAGGGAAGCAGGCGGAGATTGGGATATCTGTGTGAGTGTCTTGGTTGGAGGTACAAACACAATTGATTACTGTCCTCAAGGATCCAGTGAAGATAACGTCAGCCAGGTGGCAGAATTATCCATAAAACTGTCCTCGGAAGAACCAAAAGACACATTTTGTGCTTCAGCTGGTGATGCGTGAGGATTATAGCGAGGATAAGCTATCTGCCGTGAACCACGCCCCCTCCGCTAATCCGCCTAGATGTATGTCAGAGTTCATCAAAGAGCAACCTTAGAAACAATAGGAAGAGAACGATAGAAAAATAAAAAAGTCGTTACCAAAGGAAGGGAGGAAGAGGGGCGGCAAGCTCCGGAATTGTGCCAAGCGACTCGGGACGAAGAAAGTCCACACGGAATGGGAATATGTGGCCTTCTGTATTAAACATATATCGTTGGGTGATGGCTTGGCGGTTGGAGTCGTAATGAACCCAGTTGGTGTCGTCAAATATCAGATAAAGGTACTTCAAAGTTTCGGAGAGGATAAAGGAATTCATTTGATCCTCTAACTCAAGGGTAAACACATCTAGAATTCCGGCAAAGCCACACTCCTTCATAGCGAGATATCTCCTAGTCAGCTTTGAGAAGTGATGAACGATTGGAGAACTTACCACTCTAGCTAACGTTTGCAACGAAAAAATAACGTCTTGGGCATTGCGACGCCACACTGTGTCGTTAGTTGCCAAATACAGGTAGTAAGTGCTTTCTACTAGTTCAGGCCGCAGAGGATAACTTTGGCCGCAAGCAGTTGGGTCATTCCTCAATGTTCCAATGCGACACTAAAAAAGTACTTGCCTTCTATGATGGTCAAGCAGACGGCCTTCTTTAAGGTCCATCAACTCGGGGGTACAACCGAAATGCCTCCAAATACCGTACATAGCATGCGCAGTGTCACTGGCGAGGTGAATATCACCAACCATCACTTGCAAGGACGGCCAAAAGGCCTGCAAGGCATCAAACACAAACCAATTGGGCGAGCCATTGGACATGTTGCTCATAATATACCACGGTCCATGCCGCAAATACTTAAGCACAGACTTGTAAGCCTCTTGAAAAATGGCAAAGTATTCCTGATCTGAAAAGTAGATGGCTGCTTTCAGTAGATATTCATAAAAAGAATCTACTGCAGCTCCAATGCTAGCGTCCCCAAATACCCATTTCCCCGTCACGTCAATGTGATTCCCCAGCAGCCCTATGCTTGATCGTCTCTCCCAAACAGCACGCACAGCTTTCCGTGCGGTTTGCTTTACAAGTTAATAGGCAAAACCAGTCCTGTGAGCCTTTGAAGGAGAGGGAGAGGGATAGAGGGAGAGAGAGGAAGAGAGAGAAGACAGAGATCAGAAAACAAGGAATGTTGTACATGCCTCGTAGATTGGATTGCCAGTTAGAGCACTCAAGATGCCAAATTCAAGGGCGTAGGTGGAAGCAGATGCTACAGCCGTTACTGGCGTTTCACCAGATGGCACTCCGTGCATCAAGTTAACCTGTTGGAGAGGTAAGTTTAGTTTGAAAAATTACAATTGGACGGACAAGGACGTGGTATGCCACAATTGAAGAATAATAACAGTACGGTGCCATAAGGAATGCCTGTTGGGGTTTGGAAGGCTGGCAACAAGCGATCCGCAAGGTCCACCGCCAAGTCGAGCAGAGTATTAGGGGTCACGTCGTTGGGTAATAACGACTGGAATTGAGGCTCCGATAGCAGCAAGTGGGCAGACAGCAAGCCACCCACTACCCGTATGTTGGTCTCAAAGACGCTTACATTCACATCTTGATGAAAGTTGAGGTTATGGGCAAGCCAGCGCACCCCATTTGTAAATTCTTGGTGCTCCCCGAAAACCTGTTTTTTGTTTCAGATAAGCTGTGTGGCCCCAGTGGTGATATCATCACTCACCGGCGGAGAAAAAGAAGGCGGTAACTTACCAACAGCGCATCCAGAGCATCAATCAAAGTGGTGGAGTAGCTGAACAAGAACGCAATGGTCAGTCAAAGAAACATAGCCGCAGCAGCAGTGGAGGTGACTCACTTTCCGTAACTGTTGATGCCAGAGCAATTCAGCGGCAATAGCTCATCCATAGGAAATGCGTTTCTCATGTAAGAAGAATAGGCATGCAGAAACATTTCTTTGACTTGCTCCCTGAAATAGTAACGGTCGTTTCAGCAACAGGGGGACAACATGTTGCGCCATGAAGCAACGCACAACCCAGTACCTTGGGCTCAATTCAACATTGTCTTTTCCTACAACCCCATTCTGCAGGGAAGGAGCCAGGCATGCACAGTACACAACAACAAGCAGAAGGAAGTGCAGTTTGGCAGATCTCATTCCTCCTCCTCCTCCTCCTCGTTCGTTGGTTCTTGGGTGACCAAACGAGCTGCAGCGCCTCTCCGTGTTGCTGCTCATTAA
This sequence comes from Balamuthia mandrillaris, assembly GCA_031835245.1. NCBI lineage: Eukaryota > Discosea > Longamoebia > Balamuthiidae > Balamuthia > Balamuthia mandrillaris. The sequence continues at coordinate 215,263 of JAVKOQ010000060.1, read as the reverse complement.
GTCATCATCATTGGACCCTCAGCCATTGTTACTACCACCATTTTTGTTCCCCTCCACCTCCACCACCACCCAACAGCAAAAGCAGCAAGAAGTAGACCAAGGAGAAGAAGAAGAAGATGCTGAGGAACGCTGCGGCCACCCCCGCCAGACTTCTGGCAAGCAGGTTCGCCAGGCCTCCTGTTGCTGCTTGTTTACTCCGCAGCACTGCCCTCAGCAGCTCTTCGCTGCAGCGGTGGGGTCCCGCTACCTTTCCCGCCCGCACTTTCGCCAGCGAACCTCCCAAACAAAGAAAGGTCAAGGAGAGCACCGGCATTCCAGGGCTCGACGTCGTGCCTAATGCCCGCGAGGTTCTCATTGCCCTCTATAAAACCATCCTCAAGGAAATTCAAGCTGTTCCCGAAGAAGCTGGCTACCGCAAGATCGTTGAAAAGCTCTTCAAGGAACGACTCCAGGTCTTTCCCTTTTCCCTGTCTGCTCTCTGCTCTCTCTCCCTCGTTCTCTGTCTCTTTTCTTACCCTTGCTCTTGTCTTATCCTCTTTTCACTACTCCAAGATCGTACAAGAAAACGAGGACGTTGAACAGATAGAAGAAATAATAGGGCTGGGCGTCATTGAAGAGCTCATCATTGAGGCACAGGTTTGCATTTACTCATTTTTTTTTGTGTCGGGAAGAGAGTGATGATCAAGCAGGAAGAGAGAGAGAGAGAGAGAGAGAGAAGTTTTTTCAAGCTTATTAAATAATGGCTTTGCAGAACGAACTATCATTGATACCAGATATGCTCAAAGTAAAGCCGTGGGACGTACCGGAAAACCACAAGATACCCATTGTGCAAAGGGAGTTTTAAATGATTAAGGCGGCGCCAAGATCATCAGTGTCTATCGCTTTGTGTGTTTGTTATTGAGGTGTGAATGGTAAGAATTATTCACTCAGAACCCGATGGGCACCTCCTCCATCAAAGATAAATAAGGGTCTACACTAAAGTACAAGTAAGCACGATGGGCTGCAGTAATGGGAATGGCAGTGACGCTGAGGGGTGCAGCCTTGGCACTTGGCCCGATGGCCCCAACCACTCGATCCTTCTCTTGCTGCTGGAAGCAAAGCAGGGAAGGCACACACAGCAGTCTATCCTGTTCGTCTACAATGGCCGGTATGGCAGAGCGTGCGCAAGAAGGCACTACTCTCCGGATGAGCTTTTCCAAACTTGTGTCCTTCCAGTCTTTCGCCTGCAACCCACGAACGTAGATGGAAGGTAGATTGGGCAAAGAAGCAGCGGAGGAAGCGGGAAGACGAAGCTCAAGGCGGAAGAGTTGTTGCCAAAGCAAAGGACTGTAGGGCAAGAGACGAATACGAGAAGAGAGCTCGAGCTGAGAGAGCTCTTGGCATACTAGGAACTGTTTGGAAGAGGGCAGGTAATGCAAACGACAACCACAGAGCACGGTACCGTGGCTGTTGTTGCCGATAGGCGTTGTGGAGGTGGAGGAAAAGAGGCGAGCTAGCTGATCCCGCAGAGCGGTTAGCTGGGCTGTACGAATAGGCCGGTTCTTGCCGGATACTGAGTGAAGCACCCGGTTGAGGACGCGCCGAGCGAGGGACTCTTCCAATGCTAGCAAAGCAGAAGCCTCGATAAGACAATAGCCCAAGCGTGGCTCCAGAATGACGGTATCCTGAATGAAGCTGGTGACTCGCTGCGCTACATCGTTCCTCATTTGCTGGCAATGGCGAATGGTGGCGAGGAGCGCGTCTTCTTCCACCACTTCTAACAAGCGGGGTAAACATTGTTGCCTCAAGTGGTTTCGGCGGCAGCTGCTTGGGTCCTTGTTGGTAGGGTCTTCTACGTAGGGCAGCCCTGCTAGTTCACACGTCCTCCGCAAGCGTTCCTTTGTGTTCCTCTCAGGTCAGGTTGAAGACAACAGCAATGCCAGTCACAGCACAGAAAGAAGACCGTCCTGGCCAACAGCAACTAACCTTTGAAAAGCCGAGTAAAGGGCGAACAGCGGTTACATCGGAGGTCAAGCGGTGACGCGGCTGGATGCCAGACAACCCCTCAAAGTTACTCAGCTGAGCAAAGCGAAGGAGAAACGTTTCCAGCTGGTCTTGCTTGTGATGGGCAGTGAGAAGATACTCCACTTTCTCGGTTTGGCATGTGTTGCACAGCAAGGAGTAGCGCTGGTGGCGGGCAAGCTGCTGCCGCTTGCCCTGTCTTGGCTTGTTCTGCCATTCGCAAGTGAGGATTCTGTGGGTAATGCCCAGCTTTTCCACCAACCACAATTTGACCATAGCGGCCTCCCTCGTGCTCTCCTCACGCAGTTTGTGATCCACCGTTAGCGCCAGCACCCTCGTTCCTCTGAACCCTTGTTCTCGCTTTCGTTGTGCCCAACGCTGAGCCAGCAGGCACAGCGCCATGCTATCCGGCCCTCCCGATACCGCCACAGCTGTTAGACCCAAAAGCCACAAAAGCCAAGAGGAAGAAGGCAGCATCAGAACAGAATCAGCAGAGGGCGCGGAGAGGAGGGCGGTCGCTCTTGAATAAAAGAAGTGGCGGCCACGAACCTAGCTGTTCGGTCTTTTCAGGCGTGATACCGCAGCGCCTCAAACACTCCTCAAACTCTTCACAGCTAACGGGCTTGATCTCGCCTCCTTGTGAGAAAGAGGAGGAGGACGTGCCGTAAGAGCAGCAGCTCCCATCCCTGGGAACCAATGGATTGAGTTTCTTCTCGTGCCAGCCGCGAGCGGTGAGAGCCAAATTCATCCGTGCAGCGGCACGTCCAACAAACAAGCACACCACTGGGACAGGGCCATTCGTGGCAGGGAGGCGCAGAACACTTGTTGCAGGTGCTCCACGCAGCATGCTCCTCCTGGGCTTACTTGCTGGACTCTCCTTCCTTCCTTCCTTTTGCGTCACGTCGTCATGGTGCCAATCCAGCAGGAATCTACCCCCCAAGCAAGCACAACACAACAAGAAGAACAAAAAGGGAACGCACAGGCCACCACCCAAGCAACAAGGAGCCTACTACCCTTGCCCGCCCCGCCTGCCCATTGTATTTCCCTCCCCTTTATTTTTTAACTCTGAAAGGTAGACCCCTCTGTGAACCAAGCATGAGTGGCTTCCTGTGACCAGCGTGACAAGTCTCTCCAATTAAACCTCACCTAATCTGACGTTCGTTGAAGGGCGGAACCTTTACCACACAAGCCATGTCGCGACACAGAAGAGGCAAGAATGGTTGGTCTCCTTCCTCAGGATTTTGACGCGCGCGCTCTCTCTGCTCTCTCTCTGCTCTCTCTCTCACTCTCCTCTCTTTCTCACTCTCCTCTTTCTCACTCTCCTCTCTCTCTCTCTCTTTCTCTGACTCGCTCTCTCCCTTGTTCGCTCGTCCGCGTTTCGTGGTGAAATAAAGCCCTACCTCGTCAAGTGCGGGAGGAGGCCATCGCTGCTGGCCAGAATCCTCAAACGGCGACTCAATTTGTGCACAACCTCTTTCTCAGCCTTGAAACTTCTCCAGGAACAGCCTCAGATCAACTTTCTTGCTTGCGTGCTCTCACTGAGGTTACTATGCTTCCTATTATGGTGCTCTCCTGTGTTCTACTGACACTCCATTTTCTAGTTGATGAAAGGGAGCAAGAAGGAGGTGTTGGACTCTGTAGTCCCACTGTTAACACCAAAGCTCTGCAAGATGTTAGAGCAGATAGAAGATTCTAAAGTCTTGCCCCCTTTTGTGAAGTTACTAGTGGACATAAACCAGAACTACAGTGTTACATTGCGCAGACACTTTCGAACGACCGTAGACCTGCTCGTAGGTTGGGCCTTGGATACACAGATCGACGGCAAAAGGAGCAGGATCATTGTGGGTTTGTTCTTCACACATGCGCACTCTCCCCTTTCTTGCTCGCTCAAATTGCTGAATGTCCTCATCAGATGGTTTAGCTGCGTTGCATCCACTTTGGGGTGGCTCCAACTTGAGTTTTTCATACGATCTGCTATCAAAGTTCACTCTTGATATGGAGAATCTCGCGTCTTATCGTTCTATTCATGCGCAACAAATTAAGCGCTTCCTGCGCTTCCTGGGGTAACTTATTGTGCTCTTATCAGTCAAGAATTCGTGAGTTTGAAGCTAAAAATTTCCAAACGAGCAGATGCTTTCTTGCCGTTGTTCGTGGTCTAGGGGACAATTTTGCCCAGAACCATATCTCTTTAAAGTTGATCTCCCGTCTAATGACCTGTTTTGGCAATATTCACAGCAAGTATTACCACCGCAAGTTTGTATTGGAAGGTATGTACAATAAGATCCCATTATACAACATGTTAATCTCGTTTCTCATTATCATCCCAGTCAACAAAGCCATAGTGGCCTTTGCCCACCAGTTGGGCAACTTATTTGGCCCATTCTTTTCTCAAGCCATGGAATTAATGCTGTCCCACATTGATCCGCCACCAGAAAGTGCTACTTTGCAAGAGCTGTTGTCTTACCACGCAGAGGTATACCCTATTCCTCTCCTTTAATGATCAACGAAAAGCGACTCACCCTTTGTTCTCCCGTTCGCCCCTTCTCTCGTTCTCCTCGTGCTTTATCCTGGCGTTCTCTTTCTTCCTCCTCATTCCACTCGTCTCATCTAGATTGTGGAGTTGTATTCCTGCCTTCCTTCCAGCATTTTACCCCGCGTAGCTGCCACAATTTTCACTCTTGTCCAATTCTCTTCTTCGCCCTATAAGTCATTACGCCTTTCTAACAATTCAGCTATTTCTGGAGCGGTGCGACGAATTTACCAAGCACTGCTACAAAGCACTAACCCAGACGTGGTTGATGCCCTTGTCAAAAGCTGCATTGACGAGTTCAACCAGTACTACGCGCACCTGTACAGAAATGTGGTGGAGGGAGTTGGCCCCCGCTTTGGATTGCAAGAAACTTCAATGGAAGGAGAGTCTACCGCGTCTCCTAGCTCCTCCTCTACAACTGGTTCAGCTATGGGGGTCATGCCATCTCTTAGAGAAATCATATCAGTGATACAGTTTGACGTGGCTCTGCTCCTCTTTGCGATAGCTAACACCGCTGGCAGAGACCAACTCAAACCACAACAGAAAGAACGCATACTCTACGCACTTATGCTCCATCATCCTCTCTCTGATTCAGCAATTTCTAGGAGCAGTCCCCTTCAATTCTCCTTGCTTGCCGCCCTACGAAGTTTGAGTGATAGGTTTGTACTTCGGCTTTATATTGTCCTTCTCCAACCACCTGTTTTGCATTAATGTTGGTTGTGGCTTTGCTACTTGGCAGACAACGTATCTCTGTGCTAGGTACTGAACGGTATCGACAAGTGGTTTCCGTAATGATTTCTACATTAGAAGTGCGGGACCAGCCCAAGTTACAACTTTATGCGCTGCAGTGGTTGGATGAACAGGCTCAACAGTGGGCGACACACCGGGCTGATCGTTCTTATCATCCATTTCGCCCGTTTCCTAAACAATTGCTGAAAGCAATGCTAACTCTAAGTTTGTACCTTCGTTTCGTTGCTATTGTTTTCTGTTTCGTTTCTTTTTCTTTTTCTTTTTCTTTTTCTTTTCTATGTTTCATTTTGTCTTAACTTCTTTCGAATTGACCAAAAACTTCGTCTCTGTCTGTAGCCAATGCCCGCAATGACGAACTTCGCAGTGCGGTAGCAAGTGTTTTATTGAAGCTTGCCCGATTAATGTTCTTTGACGAGCCAAGCCAATTGGACTGGATTACTCAACTTTCCATGTTCAGGCTAGGAGACTTAAACAAGGACATTACAAAGATATATTTGGAGATTCTGACAGCTATAGCAATGGTGGTTGTGCTCAAGCCCACAGCGCACATTAGCTCCGCTCCAGAGAGTAGACGAGACAGGGCAACACCATTAGGCCCTATAACCGATGGTCGCTGGAAAGTACGAATATCCTTTTTTCTTATGATGGCGATAGCGAAGCTGACGGAAATTGTTTTTTAAACCACGATTCACTTTTTCAGTTCAAAATAATGACACAAGAAAGCACAGGACAGTTTCAACCGCACCACTTCCAAAGGGTGATGAGCTTTCTTGGGCAACGGGAGGAGGAACAAACTCCCGATTGGTTGGTCCGCATATTCCACTCATGCCAGGAATTTGCACCGGCTCGACAAGCTGCATCTAAGCAGGGCAACAAGCTCGAATGGCTGCGAACATTAGTCGACACCACCGACCAAGTCTCGATGTTTTGGGCTCTTTGGGAAAGTGCTCGATTGTGCATAGAACGCCGCCTTCATACTCCATTAGGCGGTCCCGTACAAACCTTTCAAGTTATTGAACGCATGCTAGCCCACTACACTGCTCTCCCTTCCTCCACAACCCTTCCTACCAATACCTCTTCGCCCTTACATCAAACATCCTCACCACGACAAGGATCGACTCCTCCAGATGAAAGCTCCTCTGCACGACACCAACTGCCCTTACGCATGCTTCTTCTCCTTTTAGACTTGCTGGAAAAGCAGATCTATTGCAGCTATGAGGGCAGTCTTTTGCTTGACTTCAGGCCTAGCAAGAGCAGCGTTGAGTTTTTCCGTACCAACCGAAAGGTCTGTGCAGATTTGTTTTCACGTATGAGACATCCCGTTATGCGTGCCGCTACTGCTGGCGGTTCTTATCCTGATTACATAGAGCATACTTTGCGACGACTTCTTGACCTCAAGCTTGCTGCTCAGCGTACAATCCGCCCTTTTAACAGAAAGCAACGCACTACTGCCAAAGACAAAGAATTAATATCATCCCCTGCAACAGGTACTTTCGTGATTTGCTTCTTTTACTCTGTTTTCAGTTTTTATTACGTGTTCTTGCTTGTTGTCCTGAGCCATTTCTGACATCCCCTCAACGACAGATATCGCGCGAATAGCCAAAGAGCTGGAAATGACTGTTGTACAACTGACATCCGCTTTCATACGCTTAAAGCAAGCGGACCCAATCATCGGGCTAAGCCGCTGGTTACGTGACTTGTTGGACTTGACCAGCTCACCGCCAACACTGCTCGTAGCAAACAACAACCATCCTCAAGAAGGAACCGACAGCGACACCCATACCCGCTCGCTTGGTATATCAAAATTGTTGCTTTCAATTTTGCAGGCGGCGTACTTGCAAAGTAGGGGCCACTATGAAGCGGCCATAGACAACTACAAACGAGTGCTCAGCGGCAGTGAAGAACCCCTTCCTAACCTCCAAATGAACAGCGTAGCGTTTGTAGTGGACCAGACCACGGAGTGTTTTGTTAAGCTGGCAGACTGGGAAGGTTTAATCCGGTGGCTACACTCTCTAAAGTCATTGCGTGATAACTATGCCAATCAACCACATGGCAGCACTGCCCCTTCTAGCGGTCTTCCCTTTTACACAAGCTTCATGCCAAGGATGGATCTAAACTATGTGCAGGCCCTCAGCCGCTATGACCAAGAGCAATATGACAAGGCCTCTCTGTTTATGGACCGGGCAGTTCTCAGAAATACCCCGCAAGAGCTGCTAAATCCGTGGCGCTGCCTCCACAACAGCGAACACTTGCTGCTGCGGTTCTTAATTACTTCACAAAGCTCTGTTTCTTCTCCTGCAGCAGCAGCTTCTTGTCCTGCTACTACCTCTTCTGTTTCTTCTTCTACCCTTCAACGCGGACCAACAACATCCATTCCAACAGATCCGCAAGAACACTTGTTGTTGGCCAAAGACCTGATGAATTCCTCCATCAGATTAACGGGCATGGAGCGCGTACAAGCCACCACACCATTCCTCGTTCAGTTGCATTGCATTCGAATGCTACAAAAGGATACTGAAAGCAATGCACAGTCAAATGAAGCTAGCAATTCTTCTGCAGTTACAGACGCATGGTGGGTAACTAGCAACTCTCTCGACCCTCGACGTCATGATGTGGGCGACTGGAACAAAATAGCTCGAGTGAGCCGGTTCAAAATGCACCAGGGCCACTTTGACAAGGAATCCTACCACGAACTGTGTGTGCAACTGGCAAAGCTTGCTCGCAAACAAGGTAATTACCGCATGGCCCATCGCGTTCTTTCGCAGTGCAATGAAGAGTCTCTGCATACTGCCTTTGAGAAAGGAAAGCTGCTCAAAGCGCAGGGTGACCCTACCAAGGCTGTACTATGCCTGTGGGACATTACTCGCAACCAAAAGCTCTCTATGGCCATTCCAACTGCTCGCAACTCTCAATCCCAGCATTTAAATTCTGCCTTTGCTGCCAAGGTCTTTCTCAAGCTTGCTAGATGGTACACTTTCCGTTGCTGTCTTGGTTACCATGTTGCATGTTCCTTTGCTGTCTTGGTTACCATGTTGCTCTTTCTAATATGTGAACTTTCAAAAGGCTGCAAAGTAAGGATTCTGGTCTTGATGCTGATTTGCTTTATTCTCGGATGGTGGTCCGGGTTGCAAAAAAGGGCAGCGCTAGCGAGAAGCGCTCTCCTGAGGCCCTATCAGGTGTTTGTCTTGAGCAAGCAATTCAACGCTATCCACAGCATGCTCAATCCTGGTTTCGGTATGGCCGATGGAGCTACCAACAGGGACACAACCTCCTGGAAAGAGCAGCTTTCGAGGAAAATGAACCCACACCTCTTCTTACGGCTGAAGAAGCCACTCAGCTCCAATCCGTTATAGATTCTGAAGAAGATTCCTTTCAGCACTGGGTAGAAGTCAATCGCCCTCAGGATGATCCTGCGTTCATCAAAGCGGAGACCCTCAAGGTAGCTTTTTTCTTTCGTTTCTTTTCGTCTTTGTCTGATGAAGCATGTCTAGAAATTGCAACGATTGGTTACCCTTATGGAAGATTTCGAGCTGGAGGATATCTCCTCACCGCAACAAACATTCGAAGAGAAAAACGTGCAGGCTTTGATAAGTGCTTGTCCATGGGCTTCCTCTTCTTCGTTGTCTTCACGTACTATTCTCATTGCCTTTTTGTGTTTCTTGCACTTGCACTGATATTTTTGATTGTTTTATTAACTAGTGCTGCGACTTTGGGAAGTTATACAAAACCGATTGCTGAAGTTTTATTCTCTTGCTGTGGAATCCTATTTCAAGTTTTTGCATCTTGGTCCAAGCGATACACTCAAAAATGGAGTATCCATTGTGGATTGTACTTGCGGAGAAAATATAACGGCCACACTGCGCATTCTTCGTTTATTGATCAAATACGGGCGTTTTATGAAGCGCACATTTGATGAAGGCTTTAGCAGCACCCCACCTGGCCCTTGGCAGGGTATCATCCCGCAGGTGAGTTTTATTGCTTCAGTTCTTTTATTGTGATTCTCTTGCCTGGCAACTAATGCATTGCTATCTTCTCAATAGCTCTTTGCAAGATTAGGCCATCCTTCTTCCTATGTGCAACAACAGGTTTTATCTCTAGTGTGCAAGATTGGTCAAGCCTCACCTCATCTGCTAGTCTACCCTGCTGTGGTTGGTAACAATGCCCAGCAAGCGGCAATCACTGGCCAATTCCCTAGCAATTTGGCTGTATCAAAGCAGTTCCAATGTACCTGTTCCCTACCTCGTAGAACTCAAAATACGGCTTCTCACGCTTTCAATAATCATCCCAATAGCAATTGTGAGTTCGTTACAAGAGCACAGCCCTCAGCTCATTACAGAAGTTCAATCCATGATATCTGAGCTAACAAGGATAACCCTTTTGTGGGAAGAGCACTGCCTGATTACCCTTCAAAACGTATATTTTGATGTCGATCCTTTGAATTGTACTAAATGCTAAATCTTTTTTTTTTTTTTGCATTTGGCCACAGCTAATGCCAGATGTCGCTTCGCGTATACGCAAGCTTAAAACTGAGATTCTCCGTGTGGATGCTAACATTCATCTCACGCACACGGAAAAGGATAATATCATTGAGGCTAAATATACTGTGATAATGAAGCCTGCCATCGTGCAATTGGAACGCCTAGTAACCAGTGTTTCTGGCACTGCCGAAACGCCACATGAGGAGCGCTTTCAGGCCACTTTCCTTGCTTGTAAGTGTGTTTGATATGTTAATGATTTCCTCTGCAAGACTGAAACCCGAATTGTTTTGCCTCCTAGCTATGAACAAGGCGCTCGAACGTTTCCAGTCGCCGCAGGACCCAGGCGATCCTGAGGCTGCTTGGACCCCTTGGAAAGAGGTCAGACCACTTCCACCTACTCTTTTGTGTCCCTTATCTATTTTAACTGGAGTTTTTTTTTTTTTTAGTTGCTGGAGTTGTTTAAGAAGTATAGGCCCGCTTCTTTGAAACTTGCAGATCTAAGTCCAAAACTGGCGAACATGCGCTCCTCTGTAATCTCGATGCCGGGTCTATCAGTGCGTTGAATTTATTGCATCATTTCTTTTTTCCTATCTTTTAATAAACCACATCAGGGCAACAACGATAAAGGCCAAGGCACTGTCACTATCCATTCTTTTGCAGATACTGTGGGAATTATTCCTACCAAAACAAAGCCTAAAAAGATAAAGCTTATTGGCTCTGACGGCAGCAAGTACACTTATCTACTCAAAGGAAGAGAAGACTTGGTAAGTTGCTTGACTTCTCACAAAACCAAATTTTAACCTGCTAATGTGTTTTGCAAACTTAGCACTTGGACGAGCGAATTATGCAATTTTTAGGCACCATCAACCAGCGCCTAGCAAAAGATAAAGAGGTTTATTTACTCGTTATTGCATTGTGTGACTGTTAATGACTTAAGATTTAAACCTCTTCCTCATGCAGAGCCATGCACGAGGACTAAGAGCCCGCAACTACGCTGTCATTCCACTAAGCCAACAATCAGGGTTGATTCAATGGGTGGAAGGTGCGATCCCGCTATTTGCTACCTATAAAGCTTGGCAGCGTAGAGCTAAAACAAGGCAGCGAAGAGGTAAAAGTAAACGTGGCCGCTCTCATATCAGTCGGCAACGCCCAACTCCACCCGGTAGTTTTCCCTGCTAGGAATCTCTTTCATCATCATTAACCTGTTCTTTAGCTAACTCCTGTCTCCTTCTAGAGTTACCGAAGCCATCTGATATGTTTTACGCAAAAATAATTCCAGCATTAAAGAAGAAAGGCATTACCAACATTATGTCCAGGCGCGATTGGCCCTTCGACGTTCTTAAGCATATTTTCGTGCAGTTAGTGAAAGAAACACCAAGGTGCTTTTTGATTTGTTTATTTATTCATTTCGTTACGTGTGTTAATATCTGGCGCCATATGCAATACAACCAGATGGATATTGAGCAAAGAGCTTTGGTGCAGTAGTAGCACTGCAGAAGAGTGGTGGAATAAAACTCAAGTGTACAATCGCTCGGTGGCGGTAACCTCTATGATAGGTTATATTATAGGGCTTGGAGACCGCCATTTGGATAACATTTTGATGGACTTTGCCTCGGGCCAAGTTGTTCACATTGACTACAACGTCTGTTTTGAGAAAGGCCTACGCCTCAAAGTCCCGGAACGGGTACCCTTCCGCATGACGCAAAATATGCAAGAAGCCTTGGGCCTGACAGGGGTGGAGGGCATGTTTAGGGTTGGCTGCGAACAGGTGTTGCATGTTATGCGCAGGTAAATTTCCTCCTGCTTTTTCTCCTCGCTACCCTTTTTTTTTCAAACAACTTCACTTACTTGATATAATGCTTTGTTTTTATTAATAGGAGCAAAGAAACGTTGCTTACTTTATTGGAAGCGTTCGTGTACGACCCACTCGTTGATTGGGCGGCAGATAGAGTTGATGAAGCAGAGCGTAAAACCATGGAACTCAATGTCAGTCTTAGCCTCTTTGCTTCTCGTATAGAAGAGATGAAAGTACCTCTCAAGGTTTTTACGCTTCTCCTCTTTAATTTCCTTAGGCTTATTTCTGACATTTGTTCATAGGACAATCGCGACACACTTGTAAATGTACTGTCGGAGTTGATTAACCCTCTACAGAGCTTTTACAAGTATCAGCCACAGGAATTCCTGTTGCGTGCTGATATCTACCATACGAATGAGCTGTTACTGGAGAATAAGAAATTAATTACAAAACTCAAGCAACACATAGTTCACGATAATAAGCAGCTTTTTAAAAGAACACAAGAGTGTGCTGAATTAGTTGCTTTAAAAAAAGAAAAGCTTGATCCTATTGAGGAAATGTTGGCAGTAACATTGCTGCAACAAGAGCGCTTTGAGCGGGCGGTTCAAGCTGTTAAGGTATCTATCTTTCGCTCTCTCTCTCTCTCTCCCTCTCCCTCTCTTTCGCTCTCTCGTATTAATAGCAACTCGAACTATGCACAGGGCCCTCTAGTCCCTGCGTTACTAAATTTGACGTCTCCCACATCGTCTTCTTCTTCCGAGGGATGGGAAGACAACAAAGTGTTACTCGACCTGCTTGACTCAGAGGCAACAGAGTCTGTGGATGGGCAGTTGCGGGCTAGAGCCGTACAACTGGAACAAAAAATGGCCGAATTGCAACAAATGCACAAGGCATACCTAATGAACATTGCTAAATGCTTAGATACCTACCGCACAGCTGTATTGCAGTTTGGTTCGTCAAACAGCCCGGTCATAGTAGAATATGCGAAGCTTAGTAGTTGTCATGTGTGGGCCAATTACCTTCGGCAAGCGGTGGGTCATGCCCCTGCTATTAATGCCGTGAGCAGCGCCAGGTACCTAATGTTTATTCAGAACGTCAACCAGCAAGCATACCCTTTTCTTCTTACACAACTTCATACATTAGAGAGTTATTGCTCTCAGGTATGATTCACAAGCCACAAACAGAAGCAGAGCAAGTGCCTGCAGGGAGCCGCTATGACGCTCTCGTCAACCAGGTTGTCAGCAGGTGGCAGGACTTGTCACTCCATTTGCCACAGCAGCTTTCACAACTTGCCTCTCTTACAAAAGCTGAGCAAGACATGCAACATAAAAGAGCTGAAGCCCTTTCTATTTTGGCCCAAAGCCAAGGCAACTCCATCTCTAGGGCGCTAAATTTCGAGAAAGAATGCTTGGGCTCATTGCTGGACATCTTAATTCGCAGTACTTACAAAAGCAGTAAGCCTGACGTGTTTTATTCTCTGTGCGAAAATGCAGCAGCGCTTCTTCGCTTTTTGAAGGAAGCTTGGAGCTATAGCAGCAGTACTATCGCTAACGAACTTGCCTCTCATCCTCTGTTGCTGCTGAACGATGCTATTTTGCCACATATATCCCGCCTTATTGCTGATTATGTTCACCCCGTATTTTTGGAGGTGCAGAAGGCAATAGATTCTGCTGACACTAGGTCTTTCTCTCCTCTCCTGTTTTGTTTTTTTTTTTTTGGCTTTCTCATGTTCACGTTCATCTCCTCTTTTTCCTGTCAGTGTTCGTGACTGCATGGAAGCAGTTGCCGAGATTGCTAAACGTGTGATAATGGTACATGAACTCCTTTTCTTTGTCTTTTGATATTTGCTCATTATGTGGACGTTCATAGGTAGAAGATAGGGTCGACGAGGAAGAAACGGATGCTCTGCCTGAATTGGTACTTAATATATATTTTTAACTAACCCTACCAGCCCTGACGCCGCTGCTGTTCAATGTAGGAGCGAGAATTTGAAGAGCTGATGCTCTTACAAGAGGGCCAACATTCTTACTCTAGTGGCCAAGTGCTCTTACTGGCGCTGAATAAGCTTTTCTCTGATTTACAAAAAACTCAAACCCAAGTTCAGGTACTGCTTTTTGTGCTCCTCTCTCTCTCTCTCCGTTTGGTATGATGTTGTAGCCTAACAATCATCCTGCTTTATGCTCAGGATGCTCTCATGCATAAAATGAGTAAGTTAGATGCTGATTACTTTTCTAAACAACTACGACTCCGGTCTCAGAAAGTGTTTTTCTGCGAAAAAGTGAAGGTAAATATTTTTAGCGTTTTTACCTTGCTGAATCTAGATTGACGCTTGGTGGAATACATTCCGTCAAGGTCGTACACGCTCTTTTTGACTGCTGTAGCAGAAGAAAGGTTGTACCCAGCAGTACTGGAGGTTTTTCTGAGAGGGAGCAGGTCCTCGTTGGAAGTAAAATAGAGAGCGGGATGCAAGAGCTACTTGTGGTGACACCGCACGCCTTGGATTGTATTAGTAACTTGCAAACGGGCGGTCAAGTAGGCATGTTTCGCGAGGCTGCCTGCTATTACCGAGGCTCGTTTGAGCAAGCGATTAGAACTGGCTTGCTTAAGTTTCTTCACAATTACAGCAAGCACATTTTCTCTACGACATTGCAATGGTCTCTCGCTCACTTGCTGTGTTCCAGGTTGGGGCAGGTGGCAAGATTGGCAACCATTACCCATAACAGCAACAGTGTACAGCAGTTATCCTTTTGGTTGGAGTCGCCTACCGTGTCTTGCCTCTTGAATAACTCTCTTACGGAGCTTGAGCGAATCAAAGAGGAATGGTTATCACTGGCGTCACCCCAATCCCAAGGCCTGGAGGATCAGGGAGAAGCTATACTTTGTCATGACTCCCTGAAAGCATATACCGCTGCTTATCTTCGTTGGCAAGCGTTTAAGAAGGTTTGCTACTTTGCTTTGTGTGTTTTCATGTCTTCTGGTTTTTAATCTCCCTGTATTTTCGATCAGCAATACGACGAAGTGCAAGTAAATGTCGAATTGGATAGGCAAGATGTTGTTCATGGTTGGAATACTCTTGTTTGCCTGCAGTGGTTCTACGGGCTACCCTTCAATTCCCAGCTCGACTCTATCTATGAAGAGCTCACATCATCACCTTTGTCTCCACTTCTCCTCCAACCTATCGACATACACTTGGTACTCAGTAATCTCGACGTTTTGTCCTGTCTATCATTTGCTAACCGCGAGCCGCATAGGTACAAAAATCAATGCACGATGCCACTAACAAGCTTCGTGAGCTGCTTGAAGATTGGAAACCATGCCTCCAGAAGTATTTTGTATGTGCTGAAGAGATAAATGCAGCTATTTCTGGCAAGAAGTCTCTGCCTCAATACTGTATCCTCAAGAAGCGGTACCTTGAAGATTGTGCAGAAAAGGTTAACTTTCCCTCTCGTTTTTTAGAAAAAAAAGTTTTGGTTTGTTTACATGATGCATTGCGCAGATGAACAATGTTATCAGATTAGGGTCTGTCTTATTAGACCTGGAAGAGAGCAGGAAGGCCCTTCCTTCCACTCTAGTTGACAGAGACCAAGCCGTCGCAGATCTCGATGCTTTTGCCCGACCTGTTGCACAACAGGACGCAGTAGAGTACTGTTTTAGTTCTTTTTCCAATTTTCTTGTCTCACTGGACCGTCTGTCCACTTTAGCATTGTGGCATGCGGTTATAATGCTAATTTTTTGCTCATCACACCAACAGAAAAGAAATATTGAAGTTAAAGGAACTAATCTCACAGAGTGCGTCACAATTGACAGAAAAAGAAACTCTGTGCAAGGAGCTGGAAACTCGCCGTCAAAGACTTAATTCACAGCTTCATAAATTGGAGGAGCAATGTTCCCCATTACGAAAAGAAATTGAGCCCCTCCTCAGTCGCTTGCAAACCACAGTGACAAGCACCTCCAACTCGCTCAGAGAACTCTATTCTCTTCTCTCTGGTATTGTAGAGATCACTACGGATACGCCGAACGCAGCAGGTGGAATCAACCAGATCCATTCACTGGCCAACACTCTCCACAACAATCAGCGTGTTTATGACAAGCAAGTTAGTCTTCACTTCTTATTCGCTTTGCCTTGCTTTATAACTTATCTTTTCCACACAAAGCTGCGTCGCTTCATAACTCAATTGGCCACCGATATTAAAGGTAGAACAGGTGATGACACTAATTCAGCATCTCCGCCCTCATCGCCAACGCCAACACCGTCCCTATCGTCGCTATTCCAAGGACTGGAAGCAGGGGTATGTTTCTTGCTCCTAATTTTTTGGATGTTATGGTTTATTTATTCCTATCTTATACTAAAACGCAATGAAGGAGTTTGTCAGTCGTTTGGTGGTGGCGACAGGACACCTTACCTCCCAGTTGTTCTCACTGGCCACTGCGGCGAAACGGCATGTTTCTTACCACGAGAACAGCGCCCAAGTAGTAGCTGCCGCCTCCCGCAACGCTGAAGTAGAAGAAGAGATAACAATACCTCCACATGCAACGGCTGGTGAGGAAGAAGAGGGACAAGAAGAAGACGAAGGGGGCTACGCCTATGAAGAAGAGGACGAGGAAGAGCTTGATGACGAAGAAGAGAACTCCGAGATGGAGAGAACTAAATATTCACCATCCCAAGAGCAAGACAAAGAGGGAGATTCTTTGGAGGAAGATTTGCTGGCGTCCTCTCAGGCTGATATTGTGTTTACCTCCTCCCCATTTGGCTTTGTCAACAAGGAAGAGACAGCTCAGTCCTCCGCATTGCCCCAACAGCAAGCCTCAAAGAGTGTCAGCAATAATCGATCCACTGGACAAGAAAGAAACACTTATGCGGTCAAAGTGCTCAAGCGAGTCAAGGCCAAGTTGGAAGGGCGTCACTTGCAAGCCTCCTCCTCCAGCAGGGAGGCGGCTTCTTCCACTGCCTCGTCATCAATTTCAACACCACCCCCTCTCTCCGTGCCAGAACAGGTTGACCAAGTTATCTTGGAGGCTACCAACGTGGATAACCTCTGCACCATGTACGAAGGTTGGACTGCTTGGATATAATACTTGTATTGCTGGCGAGGAACAATTCGCTAGTTTAGTTAGTTTCAACAAAGCGAACAACAGAAGATAGAAAGGAGCATCTAAGTTTGTTAGAGCAGGGAAAGCAAGTACAAATTCTGGGGAAGAAGAAAGAAAAGATATCGTCGACAGCAACAACAAACTGCCTTTAGTCATCAATTGTTGGCTTTGCCCAAGCTATCCCCCATCCTCACCAATGTCTCCAGCGGCTTAGAACTGTTAACCACCAGATCTTCATCAAACGTAATGGAATCAGGAGGGAATAACAGGATCACAGTGGAACCTCCAAAGGCTGTTATGTATCATCATTGATTAAAATGGTGGTATTAGTCTTTTTCCGTGATGCTCTTCTCTGGTTCTTTCTGTGATTTTCATCCATGTTTTAAAAAATAAAAAATACGATACGCACCAAAATAGCCATGTTCCTCTCCTTTTGTTACCTGTTGTCCTTCATTGGTGGTGAGGCACACAGAGCCCACCATTGTTGCTCCAATGGCAACAAAGAGTACCTGATGGATTCAAGTTCACAAGTGTGAGAAAATTCGCACCTTATCCACCAAAACAAAGAGTACCTGTCCAAATTCCGGGCTATCAATGGGAGTCACCACTCTCTTATTTTCTGTGAAAACGTCAATGGTCTCGTTCACTGCAATTGGATTGACCTGGAGATAGCATCGTCAGTACAAAAACACACACGAAGGGGCTAGTTTGTTTAAAAAAAAAAGGTATTTGTGGTGTGTGTACAGTAAAGTAGGTGCCGCTGATGGTGGTTGGCGTTCCAATGACACCGTTTACAGGGATGTGGAAGCGATGGTAGTCCTGAGGGGCCAACCTGCAGATTGCCATTGAGCCTTCCTCGTATTGGGCAGCCTAGTTTTTTTTCAAGCGATAAGGAGAGGTGGCTACATAGTTATTAAAAAGAGTCAGGAAAATCTACCAAGTCGTTATTCTGCAACAAAGAGGCAAGGCTGAAGTTCTTGCCTTTGATCCACAGCTCAGTGGCAGAGGTGATTTTAGGAAAGGCGTTCAAGCGACAGTCAGCAGGTGATACTGCAACTTTCTGTTGTGCGTTACGAAGTTTAACAGATTGTGCGTGTTGCCCACAAGCAAAATACAACAATAGAAGAAACAAATAGTACGAACAGGATCGTTAGGCGCAGCAATGAGACGAGCGGAGGGCTTGAGTTTACGATAGAAAAACTCGTTGAAGTTAGTGAAGGAAGAAACTGGGTCCAGCATTTCATCCTCGTTAAGTTGGTGATATTGGATGAAAGGGGCAATATCCCTGACGCTAGTCGGGCTGTTGTATTTCCTGCCTTGTTTGACAGTGAGGGATTTAAGGATTTTCTGCGTCCTCTTCATGTCCACCGCTAATATATCGATTGCGTTATGTATAAGCAACTGTGAGAGAGAGAGAGAGAGAGAGAGAGGGAGAGAGAGGCAGAGAGAATCAAACTGACCTCTTTTTCCTCCACCAGTAGCATACATCACCCTCATGGAAACCTTTATGTAGTGCGGAATCTTTTCTTCCACAAGTTTGCCTGTAGCACGATCATGCACCATGATTTTGCTAACTTTCTTCTTCTTACCATCGCTGCCTCTAAATTCGATCTCTGCATTCCAGTTGTTGTTCACAACTGTTGCGCACAACGCACAGGTCAAAACATTTGAAAGGGAATAACAAAAGTGGAACGCTGCAGTTTTGTAAACTCGCACTTACCAAGGCTTCCGATAGTGGCGCCATCATGAGCTTGCGCAGTTATCGTCCAAATGAAGTCCTCATCAACAGGAAGCATTTTACTAACCAGGTCATTTGACCTCGCACTCTCATCTGCCAATGGCCTTTGTTAATGATATGGAAAAGACAGTAAGGAAAGGAAAATATCAAACCTGTTACGAGCTTCAACAATTCATCAAAGGAGATTTCACCATCCTTATTCTCATCAAACTCATCGAACTTCATGAAAACACGTTAACGTAATGCACGAATCATAAATTAGCAAACAAAAACGAAAGGAAAGAAGTACCAGAGTCTCAATTTCTTCATCAGTAAGGGAACTACCGATGCCGTCCAGCAAGCCTATCAATTCCAAGTGACCGATGCTGCCTGACTTGTTTGTATCAAAGTGGTCCATCACTCCTCTCCAAAACATAGCTTCCACCTCTAGTTTTGTTTATATAATGAGATTAGAGAGAGAGAGAGAGAGAGACGACAAAAGTGAAGAGTACCAGGTTTGGTGTACATCTGGGCCTTTATGTGGACCTCTCCATAAGTCTTCTGCTTGTGCTTGTGTTCGCGTTTGATGGGTAGCCACACGTCCACAGGTTGTTTGGGGTGAAGAGTGCTGAGGTCCAACACTGCAGTCCCTGCAAAGTCGTTGCTGGAAACCTTGTCCCAGTCCCACACCTCAATGTCCAGGTTGTAGTTCAGTTGGGAAGTGGGGATCAAGCTATATTCCACCGCAAATAAGATGAGGAATATATTTAAAGCAAGCAAGCAAGCAAGCAAGAATAGAGAGAACATACACTCGGGCGGTTTCGTTCCAAACGGGATCCAACGTCTTTTTAATAACTTTGGTGGTGTGAACTGGCTTTTCCCCCAATTTGGCCACACAAAAGGGGTCTGCCTTCCCATTCACGTCCATTTTGGGGAGGTTGCGAGCCTCCACAACTGTTTTGGGGTTGTGGATGAAGGTAGGGCAGAGAATAAGTCACTACTACTTCTACGACCACCTGTGGGTTGCCGCCACATCACGCGCAAAAAAGAAAAGAAAGCAGAGGGGAAACGAAATGCCAGCAGCGCAGCAGGTGTGCTTACATGCAATGTCGAGCAGGCCGCCCCAATGGTCCAGCTTGGATTGCCTCATTGTTTGTCACAGGGTGTCGGTGGTGCGCTTGGGGTTGGTTGCGGGAACGCTGCTTTTTGGCGTTGGTTTTGCCGACGACGACGGTTTAGTTTACACCTTGTTGGTGGTGTTGTTGTTGCGGTGCCTTATTAGCTCTCCCTTGCGCGGCAGAAGAGGCAAAGTAGGGGCAATTTGCGGGCGAGGAACCCCAATTTTATCCATTCGCGTCGACATAACTTTTCCCTTTTTGCCCTTTTCTTGTAAAATGTGTGAACCGCTGGTACAACCTAATACTCGTTGGTTCTAAAGGAGATATTATGTGTACTGAGTATTGTGTCTGTCCCAACCTATTATCATAAGAACCACAAAAAAAAGGGAACAAAAAAAACAAAATAAAAAAAAAGAAATGGGGAGCAGCGGCAGCCCATACCCCCCGCAGAAGGGAGTGGTCATCTATGCGGAACGCTGCAGGGGGGCACCCCTTGTGGAGAGAGACCCTTCTCTTTGTAGGTCCTTGCACACCATGGCGCAAGAAGGCTGCTCAGGCTTGGTGTACCTTCCTGCCAGCGATAGTGCTGAGCAAGGTTCTCTCTCTCTCTCTCTCTCTCTCTCTCTCTCTTTTGGGGGAGTGTTGAAAGTTATTATTCACTTGTTGTGTGTCTTCTTCGCAGAGTACAACACGGTGTGGGACTTGGTGCAGTTGTTCGGAGTGGCCCCCCATTTTGTTGATGACACAAACAAGGGCAAGGCAGGCGCTCACTCCCTCTTTTCCTCCTGTCACTCTCGCTCCTTCAGTGTGGTTGATGAACTAACCTACAACCGCTGCTAATCCCTTTCTGTAGTACAGTTTCAGGTGAAAGAGGACGGGGAGGTGCAAGGCCTTCCTTCTGCTTCTGCATCTTCTTCTATCCTGCAACAAAGGTATGGACGTCGCATGCGACCCACCTTCTTTAGCGAGAGCACAGCTGCCACCACTGTGTTGGCTTCCATTGGTGCCACCACTGTCCCTGCTTCACCCACAAGCACGGAGCAACTGGCGGAGCAGGTATGCAAGTGCTTGGAGGGCTCCCCTTGTGACCTCGCCTTTGTCCACATGAGAAGCACGCCCGGAATGGAACCTATCGATGCCCTAGTTTCTGTCTTGTTGCCCAAGAACTATTACCTGGTGGTAGTCCTGCGAGAGGCGGAGGGGGAGACGGAAGAGAAGGATGAAGAGAACAACATTAGGAGTTTTTCTTCTCATCCGCTGCGACCACGCCAAAGCGTGCAAGCAAGGAGCGACGAGAAGAAGGAGGAAGAACTTGGGCGAGGCGATGCTCTCTTGGCTACGTACTACCAGCAAGGGGTGACGCGACGGGACCATTGTAGCCGCTTTGGTCGGCTGGAATGCGAGCGGCATGGTGGCAATGCCACCATCCACGCTCAAAACTTCATGGCAGAGGTGGCCTACAAGCTCGGCATGACGCCCAAATACGGTGCATAGCTTCAACTTGTTGCGCTGGTGCTTGATGCTCAATAACAAAGAAAGAGAAAGAAACAAAGCAAAGGCCAATGGCCTCCTCGTTGTCATTGCTGTTGTGACAACTTACTGCTTTCATGACAACAAACGGGAAAAGAAGAGAGAAAAAAGCAATGGCAACAATGTTGATGATGATAACGGTGATGTGGTTACAATTGGGGGATGGGATGTTAAACGACTATAGGAATGTCTCTTAGGACTGACTGCTGGCAATGGTATTTAGACGGCGAGGGGGCAACAACAGTACATCAGTAGAGCAAGCACCTCCTCTTCTTGGTGGGCTTCTGCGGGGCTTGCGACGGGTTCTTCTCGCGCCATTTGTTGATCATGCGGACCAGCTCGTAGAAGACCTCGTTGACGTTGTGGTTGCTCTTTGCGGAGGCCTCGATGAAACCCGTGTTGAACTTTTGGGCAAGGCTCTTGCCTTCTTCTGCACTGACCGCCCTTTCCTCCTCCAGATCCACTTTGTTGGCAACCAACACGATAGGGATCTATATAAGCAACACCAGTCGCGCAAACCAGGGAAGAACAAACAGAAATGAGAAGACACTAATAACAGGGAAGAAGAAAAGAAGGATGAAAGGTACGTCTTGGTGATCCTCCTTGATCCGGAGGATTTGAGTTCTCAGCTTCGTGGCTGCCTCGAAGCTGGTGGGCGAAGTTATGCTATACACAAGGATGAATCCTTGTCCGGTCTTCATGTACTGGTCTCTCAGGCTTTTTGAGTTAAAAAAAAACAATTTGGGAAACAAACAAACAAAAAAGTTTAGAGGCTGGATTCAGAAGAAAGTCCAATCCCTACGTACGCAGAGTATTCTTCCTGGCCGGCAGTATCCATTATATCCTTTATGAAGAAAGGGTTGTTGGAATGATTGGGGTCACGCTCCACTTAAGAACAAAATTGAGAACGTACCAACATACAAGCCACTCCATCAACCTCCACTTGCTTTCTGTAGCCTGTTTAAAACAGAAAGGAAAAGTGAGGGAAAGAATCCGCCTCGTGAGAATAGGATACCAAGATAAAGCAAGACGTTCACAGGAAATACTCACTATCTTCAATGGTAGGATCATACTGTGTTTCAAAATGCGCCGTTAGTTTACTGCGGATGTTTGCGCACCTGACAAATTCTCAAAGATGAACAGCAGCACCGTACCTTTTCTACAAAGTTTCCTTGAATGAAACGGACGGTAAGTGCGCTTTTGCCGACACCACCAGCACCAACTACCACAATTCTGTACTCGTTGTGACTCATCCTTGGGAAGAAAGAGGTATCTTCGAAGCACTCTACAATGAATCCCCCTTGCACCAAAGAAAAAATAAAATAATACAAGGAACACAACCAAGCCCTTCTCTCGTTGGTCTGTTGGGGAAAAAAAAGAAGCACACACACAAAAAAAATTGTGAGGGGGGAGAAGTCCGGCAAAGGGTCACTCCTCTCCTTGCCTTTTTTGGTGAAGGGAGCACCTTCTCCTCGATCTATTTTTATCTCACCCCCTTTTTGGTTCAGCGTCGTCCGCTGCTCTGTTCCACGACGCGACGCTTCCTGTTCTTTTGTTTCCGCCTCGCTTGTGGAGTACAGCCTCTTGGGAGAGTTTGCTGATGGGATTGCTATCACAAGCAAGAAGTCCTTATGCACAAAGGCTTCGGGCTGAGAGACATTCTGGAGGAACCTTGTACAGCAACGAACGGAGTGGTTAGTGTCCGTGGGCCTGCCTCGAGAAGCCTAGCAGACTTTCACCCCATTCACACATGCAATGGTTTTGCAGGAGGGGATGGCTGGCATCCAAAACGCCTTGAAGGGAAGGCAAGATTAGGGTTAGGGTCAAAGTTAGGGTTAGAGGCAATGTCGACAAAAACAAAAGAAAAAGAGAAGAAAACACACACAGAGGGAAGAGGGAAGAGGGAAGAGGGGACGAAGAAGGAGAAAGAAGAAGGGCCATGGCTGAGAGCAACAGGATATTCTTTGGCTCCTTGGCGAAGCAAAGCGAAACTTTGCGAGAACCACAGAATGTCTCAGCGCCTGCCGCGGCCGCAGCAGGGACGCCAGCGCCAGCGTCGTCGGCTGCCTTTGAGGCCCTCCCGCTGTCGGACAACATGGTGGAGTCTCATGCTAGACAGGCCGTTTTGCTGCAGCGCTTCGAGCAACAAAAGAGAGCTCGCACCATCGCAGTTCCCACCAATGACGCCATGGTGAAGGCCCGTCTGCGAGAACTGGGCGAACCTATCATACTCTTTGGTGAACAGGTGCTCTTCTTCCACTACTCGCTTGCGCTCCATCTCTAAGACCACTCTTCTTTGACTGATCTTCCTCTTTGTCTGCAGCCTCCAGAAAGAAGAGAGCGGTTGAGAGAAGTGATGGTTCGGCTGGGCGTGGAAGAGGCCAGACCAACCACCGAAGAACCCACTCCCATGGCGGCCGAGCCTCCTCAAAAGAAACAAAAGCTGGTATGTTATCTCTTTTTTTCTTCTGACTTTCTTTTCAATCTTTGCTGATTCAACTCTCGTTCGCTGCATGCAGAAGGATGAAATATTTTACACAGAGGGCTCTATTGAGTTGAAAAGGGCACGTCGTTGGATAGCAACGTACTCCCTCCAACGGGCCAATGCTCGCGTGGAAGCTGCCAAGCAAAAGATTAGAGAGGTCTCCTTCGAGGAGGACTTTATCGGCTTCACTGCTTTGAAGGACCGCCTCAAGAAATACACCAACAACCTCAGCCAAGTGGGAGACGAGCGGCCCTTGTCCTCCTGTACCTTCTCTCCGGACTCTTCCTTGCTTGTGACGAGCTCGTGGGGTGGTGTTTGCAAAGTATGGAACTCTCAAAACTGGGAACTTGTGGCCACTTATACTGGTATCTTTCAACACTTTTGGCTTGTGGCTAGGTGTAGAGCTTCCTAATCTCGCTTTCTACTCTCTCTCTCTCTCTCTCTCTCTCTCTCTCTCTCTGCTTGCGTTGGATTTGTTGCTAGGCCATGTTGAACGAGTTGGTGCTGTGGAATGGCATCCAAAGGCATGCATCTCCCAAGAACGAACTTCGCTCAATTTTGCTTCATGCTCTGCCGACAAAACCATCCGGTTTTGGTCATTAGAAAGGTATCTTCGCCTGATTTTTATCTTTTGTTTTGTTGAATTATTGGCCTTTAGTCTGAATCCTTCTTCCTCACTCTCCTAAGCAACACGACTCCACTGGCAACTTTGAACGGACATTCGGACCGAATCAACCGGATAGCATTCCACCCTTCTGGACGATTCCTGGGAAGTACAAGGTATAGTACGGACCTCACCTGCTCTTGCTGAAGCGATGTGCATTATTAACGCTCCCTTCTCTGTTTGTTATGATGATACTAGTTTTGACAAAACATGGCGGCTGTGGGACGTTGAAGCACAAAAGGAACTTGTTGCTCAAACTGGTCATTCGCGGGGTGTCTATGGCATTTCCTTCCAGGTCGATGGCTCTTTAGCTGCCACCAGGTATCTCATATCCTTGTGTGTGGTGTCTTGTTTATTGTTCAATTACATTGCGCTTGTGTTTTTGTTTCTGGAGATTAGGATTGACTTGAACGCATTGTGATTTGTGAATCGCAATAGTGGCATGGACACATTTGGAAGAGTGTGGGATTTGCGCACAGGACGGTCCGTGATGGTCCTACGAGGGCACGCCAAACAAACTCTCGGCATCGATTTTTCTCCCAATGGATACCAGCTCATCACTGGAAGCGAGGACCACACCTGCCGCGTATGGGACCTCCGCAAGAAGAAGTGTAGCTACATCATACCTGCTCATTCCTCTACTGTTTCCCACATCAAATTCCAGGTTCGTGCTCACTCTCTCCAGTTGGCATCTATTTTGTTGTCAATCAGGTGAGTAACTTTTGTGTTTTCAAAACAAACACAACAGCCAAACGATGGTCAATTCTTCGTGACGGCATCATTCGACAAAACCTGCAGGGTATGGTCTGCCCGTGACTGGTCGCCCATCGCCACTCTATCTGGGCATGAAGGCAAGGTCTTCGGTGTGGACATTTCCCACGACAGCAAGTACATCGTATCCGCCGCTGCCGATAGGACGTGGAAGGTGTTTGAGTATTCCCCCTTTTGAATGCAACAGAAAAAGCTTGTGCTGCTTTCTTTCGGCAAAAAAAAGCCTATATTCGGGTCGACACGAATTGTCTTTTTTGTTTATGGATGACATCACCTTCAGATCAGATCAGACCCCACAGTCGACAAAAAAAGAAAGCGAAAAGAATAAAAAGCACAGAAGGAAGGAAGATGGAGGAGAAGAAGGAGGAGGAGGAAACCTTTGCTGAACGTGGGAGAGAGCACAAGCACAAGCATAAGCATAAGAAAAAGGACAAGAAGCATCGCAAAAAGGGAAAGAAGGAAAAGAAAGAAAAACGCCACAAACGAAGCCGAGAGGAAGAAGACGAAACAGCCTTTGATGAGGAGGAGTGGGTGGTGAAGACTCCACCACATTCACAAAAACGAGAAGAAGAAGACGAAGAGAACTTGTTGCGAACACCGCCACGCTCCGAAGAGAACGGGGAGAGCACCTCTGAGACTACCGCACAACTAGAAGAGCCGAAACTTCAGCGACAAGAATGGATGCTTCGCCCTTGGAAAAGAACCAAACCAACCCACCCTGTCGAAGAAGAACCTCCACCCAAAGAGGAACCTCCTGCCAAAGTATTTATTTATTCTCATTGCCACCATAGTTTTCTTTTTGAGAAAGGCTCACTTCTCCTCTCACCCACTTTCTCAGATCAACCCGAAGGAGCTAAACCCTTACGCAGCCACCGGGGGCTTGCCTCCTGAGAAGAGGCGCAGTGCCTCCATTAGAGAGATTGGCCTTGGCGATGGAGGGAGCAAGTGGCAACAGATGGCAGTGCAGCGTACCATCGAACGAGCACGTGAGGAAGGAAGAAACGTGGAGGAAGCCCTGCGCAACCGTTTTGGCGTACGTTAGCTCTCTTCCTTTCTCTAGTTGCCTCTTTGCTCACCCCTTCCATTGCGCTGGCTCTAACTATTAGGAGGACTTTTTGCGGCGAGGCACCAGCAAAGGAGGATGGCGAAGCGGTCCTTCCACCTCTTCTCCAGGCTCCTTGTACTCAGAGGAGAGCAGAGACAGAAGCAGAAGCCACGACAGCAGGGAAAGAGTGAGAGACAGAGACAGAGACAGAGACAGAGACAGAGACAGAGACAGAGACAGAGACAGAGACAGAGACAGAGACAGAGACAGAGACAGAGACAGAGACAGAGACAGAGACAGAGACAGAGACAGAGACAGAGACAGAGACAGAGACAGAGACAGAGACAGAGACAGAGAGAGTGTCAGAAGTAGCATTCGAAAGGAATTGGAACGAAAAAGCCCAAACACCGCTAGAACCACAGCACCTACTTCCACAGAAGACATTAACCGGCTGGAGGCACAATTGCTCAAAGCAGAGATGATGGGTGATGATGAACGAGTTGCTGAACTGAAGAGCAAGTTAGAGGAGGCACGGTCGGCCCCTGCAAGACCACGAAGCAATGAGGAGGAGGAAGAAGTTATAGTTTTGCCCACGTTGGATAAACGAGGCCGCCCTATCGTAGCTCCGCGCACACAAGCCGGCAGCAGAGGGCAAACGCGCCATGCCCAATCTTCTAACTTGCTTGACATGGTTGCAGAGGAGGTACACTTTATTCTTTCCATGGTTCAGTTATTGTATTCAAGTATCAATGAGCTCCTTATTTTTCCATGAACAGAGAGACGAGGATTCCAGTCGTTACAATTTGGACTTTGCCAAACTAGTTGCCAAGAACCAGAACTTGATGGTTAATCTCTCTGTCTTTCGCTCTCTCTCTCTCTCTCGCTCTCTCTCTTCTCTCTCTCTCTTCTCTCTTCTCTTTCTCCGTCCTCTCTCTCTCTCTCTTCTCTCTCTCTCTCTCTCTCGCTTTAACAAACTTGTTACTTGGGGCAATACAAGGAGGACGATATGGCAGATATACCTGGCTCATTTGAAGGTGCCCAAGGCAAGCGGAAACAGAAACGAGGAAAGTCTGGCCGAAGTGCTGTAGATACACAAAAACAACGCGCGATCGCAGGTACTTGCCAGTTTGAAAACAATCCATTTATCCATGTCATTTTATTTACTAATTCACTTGCCATGAAACAGCCTACAATGCCAATAAAAAGCTGGTGGAGAACTGCAACTACTGCTTTGATAACAAGAAGTTTCCACGGCATCTCATCATCTCTTTGGGTGACAAAGTGTATCTCACCCAACCTCAGCGAGGCGTTTTAGTGGAGGGACATTGCCAGTTGGTGCCAATGCAGCACGAACTGGCTTGTACCATGGTGGACGAGGATGTATGGGAAGAGTTTCAGGTTAGCCTCTCTTCTTCATCGTTCTCTTCTCTTAGCATGTGGATAGTAACTAAATTATTCCTCATATTAGCGGTTCAAACAAAGCCTGACGAAGATGTTCGCAGCACAGGACAAAGTGCCTATCTTCATGGAAACAGTAACAAACCTCAAGAAACGGTGGCACACCGTTGTAGACTGCGTACCTCTACCCAGCAGGGACGCGGAGGTGGCTCCTGCCTACTTCAAGAAGGCTCTGCTGGAGGCGGAGGGCGAGTGGTCACAGAACAAGAAAGTGGTGGACACAAGGGAACGTGGTCTACGCCGCAGCATACCCCCAGACTTTCCCTACTTTAGCGTGGAGTTTGGAATGGGCGGTGGGTACGCTCACGTCATCGAGGATGCCAGGGAGTTTCCTCGTAACTTTGGACGCGTACGTTGCTTCCCTCCTTTCTGTTGTCTCGCTCTTCTCTGCTCTCTCGTTCTATCTACTTTTCTTTCTCTAGCTCTCTACCATTCTTGTCTCTTCTCTTGTTTGCTCTCGTTGCAGCTATGGAACTAACCTTGTAATGTGTGCGGATGGGTCCAGGATGTGGTGGCGGGAGTGGTGGAGTTGCCGCCGCAAAAGTGGGGACAAGGGCAGAGGGATACCCTCGCCATGGAGAAGGCACGCACCTTGGCCTTCCTCAACCACTGGGAACCATTTGACTGGACGGCCAGCTTGGAGGGTGGCCAGTATTGATATAGCTTTCAGAGAGAACCCTCCATACATCCACCACGGAGATGAGAGAGGCTTGCAGCGGGCTTGCCATGCTTTCCTCCTCCTCCTCCTCCCTCCTCCTTTGCCATCAATCTATCTAACCATCCATCCATCCATCCATCCATCCATCCATCTATCTATCTATATTTATAAATAAGAAAAAGAAATAAAAAAGAGAAAAGAAATATACCCATTTTTTATTTAACAAAATAAAAAGAGAGAGAAAGAGAGATGAGAGGGAGCGGTGGTAGGGTTGGCGGCGGCGGAGGCGGCGGCGGTCAATGGCAGTGGTGCTTGCTGCTAAGACCCATGACAGGGAGGACACCACTTGCTGGCCTGCTTCCCAGACGCTACAGCAGCGGGACAAGCATGGCCAACCGGTACGCGCCCCCATGTGATTGCCTCCCTGCAAACGAAAACAAAGAGCAAGTTCTAACTCAGCAGAGGGTCAAAAAAAAATGCAGGCCTCCTCCCCCTCCTCCTGCCCCCACTCCTCTGTCGGTGGCCTCGTTGTTCATCCCTGCTGTGAATAAGGAGTCCAGCTCCGAAGAGGATTCGGTGGCCAGTCATCAGCTGCTGGTGCGGGCCGGCTTCATCCGTCAGTGCTCAAGAGGGGTGTACTCGCTGCTGCCGTTGGGCGTGCGAACCTTGCAAAAAATAGAAAACATCATCGACGAGGAGATGGCCACCGTTGGTACGTACGTAACAACAACACAAAAAAAAAAAATGGTTTTCTGATCGGCAACAACAAAGCAAAGGGACACTAAACCGTTTAAAAAAACTTGTTGAGCAGGTGGGCAGAAAGTGAGGCTGCCATTGTTGCTGCCAGCCACGCTTTGGAAGGCAACGGGCCGGTGGGAGCAAGCTGGACCGGAGATGTTTAGGCTGAAGGACCGAAAAGGAACGGACTATTGCTTGGCTCCCACCCATGAAGAGCTTATCACAGAGCTGTGTGGCAAGGAAGTCTCTTCCTACCGACAGCTCCCTCTGAGGCTTTATCAAATTGGTTTGCGCTCTCTCTGTTGTTGTCCTGTTGTTTGTTGACTGATGTAGGGCAACAAAGGGGCCAAGTACAGAGATGAAAAGCGTCCTCGGTTTGGTCTGTTGCGAGGGCGCGAGTTCTTGATGAAGGACATGTACAGCTTTGATGCCACCAAGCAGGAGGCCTTGCGATCCTACGGCCTTGTGCTGGAGGCCTACAAGAGGGTGATGCACCGCCTCGGTCTCAACTACACCGTTGCTGCTGCGGATGGTGGCAACATTGGTGGTGACCTTACCCACGAGTTTCACGTCTGGTCCGATATTGGGGAGGACACGCTGTTGTTCTGCGAGCGTTGCGGTTACGTTGAGAACTCGGAAATGATAGAGAAGCGCAAACAAAAAGCACAGGAGCGGGCTGAGAATGCATCTTCGTCGGAGCCTGAAGACAGAGCGCAGGAAGATGAAAAGAAAGAAGAGAGAAAAGCGCAGGAAGCCACTCATTCCACGTGGATGACCATCAATGATCGCGACAGCTGCAGCCGCTCCGACTGCCCCAAAACCTTAATTGAGAGAACTGGAATTGAAATAGGACACGTCTTTTATCTAGGCACAAAGTACTCGCAGGCGCTTGGAGCCAACGTGACAGGAGCGGATGGAGTGTCTCGCGCGATGGAGATGGGCTGTTATGGGCTTGGCATAACTCGCATACTGGCGGCTATCGCCCAAACCAATCACGATGAGAACGGCCTCAAATGGCCAGCTTCTGTTGCCCCTTACAAAGTGGCAATCCTTTCCATGGCCAATGCCAAAGAAAGCTCCTCTCCTTTGTTGCACGAGATGGCAACACAGCTCTGGCACACCGTCAACCAAGCTTCTGACTTCAAGGGAGAGGTCCTTTTGGACGATAGAGACTACGAGACGCCTGGTAGCAAAATGAAACAGGCCCAGTTGTTGGGCTTGCCCTGCACCGTTATCGTAGGCAAGGCCTACAAGAACAACGGCCAGGTGGAAGTGGAGGTGAGACGCACCGGTCAAAGGCGCCTCTTGCAGCCCTCCCAACTTGTTCCTTTCCTTCGCGAGGTGTGCTCTGTGTAATTTTTCTATTATCACCCCAACTTCCTTTGTGTGTGTGAGAGAGAGAGAGAGAGAGAGAGAGAAGGGAAACCAAGCTAAGATTCGAAAGCTGGTTTCCAACCAACGACAAGAGTGAGAGAAGCCATAGCCAAGCCCAAAGCCACCGTGGTGAGAGTCCAGGCGGTGGAAGGTCCCCACTCTTCCGAATAGTCCAGCCAGTAAAAGCCCGACCATTCGGTCTGCCTGCTGACCTGCTTGCCCACGTTGATATCCCCCATCCAGCTACACAAGAAGCTGCCATTCTCCTCATCCTCAAAGTCCTCATCGCAGGAATGATAGTCCAAGGAGCCTTGCGCCATCTTAGGGTGATGCCAAAGGATGCCCCAAGTGATGAAGAGAGAGACGATGAGCAGGGCTGATATCACGACATTGGCGATAGAGAGCCCTCGGGCCGTTCGCTCCCAGTCCATGGCCTTCCAGTAAACCAGCTGGCTGAGCACTGCGACGGCCAATGCCAGCAGCATGCTCAGGATGGAGAAGAAGAGGATGCCGATGTAAGCACCCTCGTACTCGGAGACGTCCCATGGGCGGTTATAGCATGGTGGCGTTTGGCAAGTGTCCGTGGTCCACGCACCTGCATTGTAGTATGCTCTCACCAAATCTCTAGCCGCTGCTCACAGGTGCAGAACAACACATAAGTATCAACTCACGAACGAGATGATAGACAGATGGAACGAAAGTTATTCCGTACCATCGCATTTGCCGTCTTTGTAGTCGCATGTTACAGATGAAGAGCCGATCTCCAACGTTAACGAGAAGAGGTCTTCTTTGATGGACCAGCTCAGAGGAAGGTATTCAAACAGCTTAGGGTAGGTTTCGTTCCGCTGCACCTTGATCTGCCCCTCACCGTCGGCCTCATACCAGTCCGTGGCACACGCCACGCACATCAACACTATCACTGCTATACATAACAAGGTGGCGGCAATATATGGCCACGATCTCTTGACCGTCTTGGCCAAACCCGTCATGCTTCTTGTCTCTCTCTCTCTCTCTCTCTCTTTCCCCTTCTTGGCAACTGCGCCAACCGACGGTGGTGTTTCTTTGTTGTTTATTTGGCCCACCGGCAAGCCGAGCGAGGGTTATGTCTACATAAATGCGTATGCGCGCGGATGATGATGAAGAAGAGGAAGAGGAAGAAGAAGAGGAAGATGGTTGTCTTCCCAAGTTTTTTTTTGAAACACCATCATCATCATCATCATCATCACCAGTAATCGCCACAAGAGCACCTGCCATCTGGCGAAAAGTAATGGAAGCGATTGGCGTCCCTCACCAAGATCTCTCGCTGGGTAACTTTGGCAATGAACTTGGTGGCGGTGTGGCAGTCCCCGCAGACCCTGAGGTTCTTAATGATGCGCAGGGGCTGCCCTGGTGGGGTGCTCAGCAGGCCGAATGCAATGGCTAGCTTCTCGCTGTGATGGCACAGCTCCTCCTCCTTCTGCTCGTCCGGCACATCGTGCAGCACCCAGTCCGTGTCTGGCTTGTAGCCGGCGGCCTTCATAAGCTGGTCCAGCTGGGCTAATTGTTGGTAGATCTCTGGGCTGCGTGGGTGGCTACGATCTTTCACCACGAAGCTATGAAGCTGCCCATCCACAGTGATCCAGCTCCTTCCTGGCTCTTTCTTCACGTTGCGTTCCTCCATCTGCTTGCGCACTCTCTCCACCTCCTTCCATTGCCCTGCGGCTGCCAAGATGTTGGAAAGCACCACAAAGGGTGCTGCGTTCTCTGGATCCAATTCGATTGCTTTCTCTGCTGCTCTTTTGCCTCGCTGCACATCCTTGGTCCCTCGGCATGCCCCTAACAAAGCCATCCATGTCACCGCATCAGGTGGGACCTCCATCGCGTGGATCAAAGTTTCCGCCTCCTCCACCCTCCCTGCCCGACCCAGCAGGTCTACCATGCAGTTGTAATGTTCCACTGTGGGCTGGATGCTGTGCTTTTCTGTCATGTCAGCAAAGCAGGCCATGCCTTCCTCCACCAGCCCTGCATGGCTGCACGCGTTCAACACGTTGGTGAATGTGATGGCGTCTGGCTGCACACCTTGTTGTTGCATCTCATCAAATGTGGCCAGTGCTTCTTTGCCTTGTCCATGTAGTCCATGCACGGCTATCATTGCATTCCATGAAACGATGTTCTGTTCCTTCATCTCCTGGAACACAGCGCGTGCTTCCTCTATTCTCCCACATTTACCATACATGTTGATCAGGGCCGTCGAGAGAAGAACATCAGGAATTAGACCTCTGTGAAGTAGCTCAGAATGCACTTGCTTGCCTATCGCCAAGTCTGCCGTATCCGCACAGGCTTTGAGGGCACCAGCAAAGGTAAAGGCGTCCGCTGGCATGCCAGCCTGCTGCATCTCTTTGAATAGCTCCAGGGCTTCTTTCCCGCAGCCACTTTGGGTTTCCTCTGTAATCATGGATGTCCACGTTACCACGTTCCGTTCCTTCATTCCACGAAAAACAGAACGTGCCTCCTCTATTCTCCCACATTTGCCATACATGCTGATCAGGGCATTTGACTCGGAGACGCTTAACGAGCCGCGGCGGAGCAGCTCAGCATGCACACGCTTGCCCACCTCCAAATCCTTTGTCATCGCGCACGCCTTGAGCACGCTAGCGAAGGTCATAGAGTCTACTGGCACACCTTTCTGCTTCATTTCTTGGAATAGCGCCAGAGCTTCCTTCCCATGTCCACTTTGTGTTTCCTCCGTAATCATAGCGGTCCACGTTACCACGTCTCGTTCATTCATCCCATGGAACACAGCGCGTGCCTCTTCTATCCTCCCACATTTACCATACATGTTGATCAGGGCATTTGCTTCAGAGATTCTCAACATGCCACGAGAGAGTAGCTCAGCATGCACACGCTTTCCCGCCTCCAAGTCCTTTATCATCGCGCAGGCCTTGAGGACACTGGCAAAGGTGAAGGAGTTTGCTGACACGCCAGCCCACTGCATCTCTTTGAATAGCTCCAGGGCCTCCTTCCCGTGACCGCTTTGGGTTTCCTCTGTAATCATGGATGTCCACGTTACCACGTTCCGTTCCGTCATACCACGAAAAACAGAACGTGCCTCTTCCATCCTTCCACATTTACCATACATGTTGATCAGTGCGGTTGACTCAGAGGTGCCTAACAAGCCACGGCGGAGCAGCTCAGCATGCACACGCTTGCCCACCTCCAAATCCTTTGTCATCGCGCACGCCTTGAGGATACTGGCGAAAGTGAAGGGGTCTGCTGGCACGCCAGCCTGCTGCATCTGTTTGAATAGCTCCAGTGCTTCTTTCCCGCAGCCACTTTGGGTTTCCCCCGTAATCATAGCGGTCCACGTTACCACGTCTCGTTCCTTCATGTTTTGGAATACAGCGCGCGCCTCTTCCATCCTTCCACATTTGCCATACATGTTGATCAGTGCCGTTGACTCGGAGACGCTTAACGAGCCGCGGCGAAGCAGCTCAGCGTGCACACGCTTGCCCGCCTCCAAGTCCTTCGCCATCGCGCAGGCCTTGAGGACGATGGAGAAGGTCAAGGAACCTGCTGGCACGCCAGCCTGCTGCATCTCTTGGAACAGCTCCAGGGCTTCCTTCCCATGACCACACTGTGTGCGAGCTTGCATCATTGCGTTCCATGTCCACGGCTCGCCTTCCTTGAAGTGCTGCTTAAACACTGCACTAGCCTGGTCCAGCTTGCCGCATGCCCCATAGGCACTGATCAGGGAAGCAGCAAGGCTGGAAGGCACCCGTCGCCCACCAGAAGTGGAAGAGAGAGAAAGGAGGTGAGCATGCACCCGCTGGGTGGCTTGCAGGCTCCTCTCCTGCTTGCAGCGCTTGAGCAGGTCCATGTAAGTTCGATCCTCCGCTCTTACCCCCGCCCTTTCCATCTCCTCCAACGTGCTGCTCAGTACGCCTGCCTGAAGGCGGCCTGCTCCTCTCGCTAGCCCTTGCAGCTGCCGTGTGTGTTCTCTGCCCAATCCGGCCTCCCTAGCGGGGGTAGTAATGGTTGCATTTTGAGGAAAGCCTGCCGACGTGCTATTGCGCGTGTGCCGTTGTTCCTGGATGCTCCTCCTTGGTTTTCCCTCTTTGCTTTTCTCTATTGGTGGCACAGTGAGTGGAGAACAAGCGATTGGGTGCAAAGCACAACAAAGACGAGTAACGAAAGTATGGGTGATAAGAGAAAGAAAAGTAGGACAAGCACTCGCTCACCGCAACAACGGAAGGAGCTCGCGAAGTAGTATCTGCGATTCTGGAGAAAGCAAGCGCCAGAGCGCAACGGCAAGCGCTGACAAGCACGCCCTTGGTTCAGCTTCCCTCCCCTGGCGGGCAGCACAACGCCCCGGCCCCACATCATTCGATCAGCTTCCGTTTCCTCTCTCTCTGTCCTTCAGGACGACGCGAACCTATAGGTCTGTTTGCAACATATATCAAGAATTGACGTCATCCCTAACCGAATATGGATAGTACTGACATAAACAATAAATAAAAAAAAGGAGAGAGAGAGAGAGAGAGAGGCGAAGAAAAGGGGGGAGAAGAAAGGGGCTGGCGCTGCTCCTCCACGAAAACAAGCAGTAACCACCGAAATAACAAGTTTTACACAAGTTTTATTCTACATTAAAAAAAAAACAGACGACAAATGGAGGAGGAAGCAGCGGCAAGGCGTGCCGTGGAGGAGTACTTGGCGCAAGCCGGTCCCTTGATCTTGGGCGTGCCGGCAACCGATTTTGCCCACGCACTGGAGAGCACCGACGCCAAAGCCAAGATTCATCAATTCGCTACTGACAGCAGGACTTCTGTGCTTTTCTGCCAATACACTGCACCGGAAGAGTCAGAGCAAGGTTTGTTTGTTTGCAACAATAATAGCACACAAAATCGAGATTGTTGATGAAACACTTGACGTCTCATCACTACTCTTCTCTCTCTCTCTTTCTCTCTCTCACTCTCGCTCACTCTCTTACTTCTTCTTTCACGCAAGTAGGTGCTTCCCCCAAAGA
This sequence comes from Balamuthia mandrillaris, assembly GCA_031835245.1. Lineage (NCBI taxonomy): Eukaryota > Discosea > Longamoebia > Balamuthiidae > Balamuthia > Balamuthia mandrillaris. The sequence continues at coordinate 180,058 of JAVKOQ010000060.1, read as the reverse complement.
GGGCGCAACGGTAGAGTTTGGCTTGGAGGTCAGCTTCACGGATGAGAAGAGCCCAAGCATGGTCGTCATCAAAAACCAGCCAGAGGACTGCGTGTTCGGGGGCAGCAAGAGCGTGGCTTCCCAGGTGCAGCTCCTCAAGTTTGCCAGCGGCACTCCCTTTGAGACGCTCCACTCCTTTGTGCACAACTCGTTGGCCCCCTTCTTCCGTTCCTATGCCAAGTCCTCGGAGAAGACCAGCGAGAAGGACCCCAAGGGGTTGGCCACCGTTGACAAGAAAATTGCCGAGCTGGAGCTTTCCCTCTACAACTGCAAGCAAAACATACAAATCGAGGAAGTGAAACTCGCGTTTTATCCTGAGATCTTACAGGCGTCTGCTGCGGTTCGTACTCACTGCCTATTCATGTTTTGCCTAAAAGGCTTATCTAACCGAATCATTTTTTTCTAAAGTGCAAAGAGCATGGCAGAACGCTGAAAGTGCAAGACTTGGAAGTGCGGGCAGCCGACACCGACTTTTTGAACGCTTTGCAGGCCGGAGTAAACACATGGATTCGCAACATTCAAAAGGTCACAAAGCACGAAAGAATTGAGAACATGCCCCCTAATAGCGAAACATCGCAAGAAATCAAGTTTTGGATGGAACTGGAAGGAGTGTTAAATGATATTACTGAGCAACTTGCCTCCCCTGAAGCACGTATGCAGTCACATTCCGTCCTCTCTCTCTCTCTCTCTCTCTCTCTCTCTCGCTCATCCTCGTTACAAGCTTCTTCATTACTATCCCTTCTCTCCATTTCCCGCCTGATAATTTACTGTTCTTTCATCTCTTTAAATAGAATGTACTCTTGGCATTTTGAAACAAGCAAAACGTTTCCACGCAACTGCTGCGTTTGACACCGATACTATTGGCTTGAAGAAAGCCAAAGAGACAGGTTAGAGCCTTATATCAGAGCTTCATACCACGACCTTTTTTACTCATTTGTGTTTTTTTGTTTTTTTGTTTTTTGTAGTTCTTCACTACAAAAGCCTTATGAAAGATTTCCCTGTTGATGAGCTTTTAACCGCCAGCGAGGTGGAGAAGGTTTCTGAAGCAGTTAAAGCCATCTTTACCCACTTGAAGAGAACCAAGAATGCCCACTATCCTATCCCACGCTATCTCCGTTTGGTAGAGGCTGTTTCACGCGACATGTGTTCCAAATTGTTGATGCTTTTGCGGGCAAAACGTTTAATGCACCTAACCTACCCCGAGTTTGATCAGATAACCTCTGCCTGCCGCACTCTATTTGCTGTTTGGGAGGATGAGTTTGATAGCTTCCGCGACTCCATCAGGGATCTTGCCCGGAAGCGCCAGAAAGATAAAATCCCGCTACGAGTACGTGCCAATTGTCCACTTCCAATAAGGACTCTCGTTCTAACATGTAAACCCTCTTTGTTAGGTTAACGCAGAGAATCGCCCATTGCAAGAGCGCATCTCCCAATTGCGTAAGTTTAGGCATCAACATGAAGAATTGTTGAACGTTATAGTGCGAGTGCTCTCGCCAAACAGCGCAGATGGGCGTAATGCAAGCCAAGAAATCAAAGATGCCTACGAGGAAGTCACCCGTGTGAATGATATTCTCGACCTTTCAAGAGGTACGTTTTCTCTCTTTTTTTGAATTTATAAAATCGCACCTTGTGTCTTACTGTTTGGATAGAGGGGACAGAGATTTGGGAGGCTGCGGTTAAGAGATATGACTCGAAGATCGATCGCGTCGAGTCTCAAATTACAGCCAAGCTTCGAGACAAGTTAGCAACGGCCAAGAATGCAAGCGAAATGTTCAGGGTCTTTTCCAAGTTTAACGCCCTGTTCTTCCGTCCTCGCATCCGTGGTGCTATCCAGGAATACCAAACACAACTCATTGAGCGAGTGAAGGACGATATCAAAGGACTTCATGACAAATTCAAGACTCAATACAGCAACTCAGAGGCCTACCGCATGAGTCAACTCAGAGATTTGCCACCAGTGTCTGGAGCTATTATCTGGGCCAGGCAGATTGAGCGTCAGCTCGCCACCGAAATGCAAAGAGTGGAAGATGTGTTGGGTCAAGGTTGGGAGCGCGATGTGGAGGGCCAGAAGCTCAAAGCTGATGGTGAGAGGTTCCGCAGAAAGCTTAACGCTAACGTTGTATGTACACAACTTCCTTTGATGACACTCACTTGCGCGAAGTTTTAGCCTTTTAACTTTTTCGGCCTTCTTCGCCATCATTATTAGATCTTCGAAAAATGGGCCAAAGACGTGGAATCGCGTAATTTTCAAGTATCAGGGCGGTTGCTCAATGTAACAAAGAAAGGAAAGACTCTCATGCTAGATGTGCATTTCGACCCGAACATCATCACCCTTTTCAAGGAAGTACGCAACCTGCAATGGCTCAATTTCCGCGTCCCCTTTTCGATCACCTTGTTGGCAAGTGGAGCGAAGCAGGTCTATCCGTTCGCTGTTTCTTTGAAGGAAGCCATCCGAACTTACACCCAGACCTCAGCCAAGATTGGACCAGAGATCGCTCCCCTCATCTCGGCCTACAAGCTAGATGTGCAGCATCATATCAGCGAGGGCTTTCACATCAAGTGGGAGACGCTTTCTAAGGTCGATCCCTACGTTCGACGTCTTTCCGACTCGGTGCTTACCTTCAAGGATAAGGTGGATGAGCTACTTGTCAAGTACTCGGAAATCCAAACCGCGTTGAACACCTTGGCTTTGTGCGCGCTGGAAAAGGACACTCTGAGCCAAGTCATGGAAAACATACAAAAGGTGGTGGACTACCTCAATCTGGCTTCTTATTCCAACTTGGAGTCCTGGGTGAGGGAGTTGGACAAGCAGATCGAAAAGATTCTGTTACAACGCTTAGAAGAAGCGTTCCAGGCCTGGATTTCCACCTTCGGCCAAGATGACGAAGTGGTGGAGTCGCAGCACTCCATCTCCACAGCTTCCTCTTACCGCTCCAGCGCCATGGCCAGACGGAAAAGAGCCCCAGCTGGTAGTGTCCCTGCCTCTCGTGATAGTGACCAAGGAGAAGTGGCGCCCTCCGCTACCTCTGATGGAGACATGCTCTCTACCGAAGTCAAAGAAGCGCAACAACCCTTGCATAGGAAAAAGTTATACAGACCCAAGATAGAAACCAGTTATCACGAGATTGTCATCCGTAACCAGATTATTGCACTAGATCCCCCTTTGGAGCATGCAAGGGAACACTGGGTGCAACAGCTCTCTACTTGGTTGGCCAACATTTGTGACCTTTCCCGACCACAAAGTTCTCGTTATGATGAAGGTCTTGTCCACAAGAAAGATATGCACGCTGCTGCTATCAACACTTATAGACAACTGGTGCCTATCTGTTTTTGCTCTATTCGTTGTAGAATAGCCTGTTGGCAGTGTTCTAACTTTTTTTTGCGCTATTAGTTGGCTCGCTTGCCCGAAGGTGCTATGAAGCAAGCGTACAATACTCTGGAGGATAAGCTGCGTGAAGTTGAGCAGTATGTTCAAATATGGCTGCAGTATCAAGCACTTTGGGATATGGAAGCTTCTACGCTGTATTCTCGCCTTGGTGATGACTTGTTCACCTGGCAAAAGGTTTGGCTCCATATTTTACTTCCCACAGTTTGGCCAAATCCGACTAACGTTTTTAATTGCAGGTTCTAGAACAAATCAAACGTTCTCGTAAGACGTTTGATACTTCTGAGAGCGAAAAGTCCTTTGGTACTGTTGTAATTCGTTATGGCCAAGTTCAGTCCAATGTGAATCACAAATATGACTTTTGGCACAAGGATGTCTTGAAAAAGTTCGGCATAAAGCTTGCCGATAGCATGAAGGCCTTCCATGTATGTATCCATTTTTTTCTCTTCCTATATTACGAGTTTCTTACAACGTTATTGCTATCCTGCACATTCCAGAGCAAAATCTCTTCATCCCGTGTGGAGCTTGAACAACACTCAGTTGAGACAGACTCCACTGCGGAGGCAGTGGCCTTCATCATCAGAGTTCAAGAAATCAAGAAGTGCATCCCGGTACGTGGTTTCTCAAATTATATTTTCGACACCTTACATCCATCTCATGACGAATGTTGGTTATTCTTATTATCATAAACAAAGGCATGGGAAGAAGAGCTTCGTTGTTACGGTTCAGGACAAGATTTGCTGCGTCGCCAACGCTTCCAATTTCCTGCTGATTGGCTGGAGTTTGACATGGTAGAGGGCGAGTGGAATGCATTCAATGAGATACTCAGTCGCAAGACAGATTCTATCAACTCCGAAATTCCAGCATTGCAGATGAAAGTTGCCGCTGAAGGAAAGTCTGTCGCAGAAAAGATCCGCCAGTTTAGCGAGGACTGGAACAATTCCAAACCGGTTTCTGGGGATACGAAGTTCACAACTGCTCTTGAGACGTTGAAGATTTTCGATGGGCGGCTCGTAAGACTTAAAGAGGAATATGATCGCATTTGCAAGGCTAAGGTCGCTCTTAACCTGGAAACTGAGGTGCGCTACAACCGTTTTAAATTCCTTTTTTTTTCTCTCTCTTTAGCTCCTTACCTTTTAATACAGTCGGAGGACGTCTTAACACCCATCGAAGAAGAAATGAATGATTTGAAGGAAGTGTGGAACAAGTTATCCGACGTATGGAAGAGTTTGGACACCTTGAAAGAGATTCCTTGGTCGGCGGTTATCCCACGAAAGGTACCTACATCAGCTCAAAAAAAAAAACAAACACACCAAATTGCTTATAAATCTCTATTGTCCATTCCAGATACGCCACTCTCTGGATGAGATCCTCTCCAGCTTAAAGACTTTGCCAAACCGCGTCAGGCAGTATTCTGCCTTCGAGCACTTGCAATCAACAGTGAAATCGTGCGTCACTCACTCCAATCATCAGTTTGCAGGAAATAAGTGATTTGTCTAACTCTCTTTTGTCATTTTGTAGACACCTTAAAGCCAACATGATTATTGTAGATTTGCGCTCTGAGGCCCTCAAAGAGAGACACTGGAAGACTCTGCGGCGACAATTAAATGCAAATTGGCTATTTACAGAGTTGACACTCGGGGATATCTGGGACTGCGACTTGAATAGAAATGCCAAGCTGTTCAAAGATATCATCCAGCAGGCACAAGGAGAACTTGCCTTGGAAGAATTTATTAAACAGGTTTGCATATGCTCCATAAGCTCGTAAAGATGGAGAGTTACGTTAGTAATCACATCTTTCTTTACTTTCAGATTCGCCAATTCTGGCAGCAGTATGAACTCGACTTGGTGAACTACCAGAACAAGTGCCGACTTATTCGTGGCTGGGACGACCTCTTTGCCAAAGTAGCAGAGCACTCCAACTCGTTGGGCGCCATGAAGATGTCTCCTTACTTCAAGGTCTTCAAAGAGGAAGCTAGCGGCTGGGAAGATAAATTGAATCGTATTCAGCAGATCTTTGACGTGTGGATTGATGTTCAGCGTAGATGGGTATACCTGGAAGGCATCTTTGCTGGAAGTGGAGATATTCAACACCTATTGCCCGTGGAAAGCACCCGCTTCCGTAGCATCAACACCGAGTTTGTTACTCTCATGCGCAAAGTCAGCAAGGCACCTTTAATTCTGGAGGTGCTGGAGATCGAGGGCCTGTTCCGTTCTCTTGAAAGGCTTTCCGATCTGCTGACCAAGATCCAAAAAGCCCTCGGTGAATATCTCGAGAGACAACGCTCTGCCTTCCCACGCTTTTACTTTGTTGGTGATGAGGACTTGTTGGAGATTATCGGTAACAGCAAGGACATGTACGTCTTTATAGCCTTTATTTGTTACCACCAATTTCTCTAGAGTTGCACAATTAACTCACGCATTACATAGTTTTAAGGTGCAGAAACATCTTAAAAAAATGTTTGCAGGATTGGCCTCATTGGTACTTGACGAAGAGCAGGCCAACATATTGGGCATGTCGTCCCGCGAAGGCGAGGTGGTGATGTTTAAGAAGGCGGTCTCACTCAAGGACCACCCCAAGATATACGAATGGCTGAGCACGGTCGAAAACGAGATGAAATTCACGCTTGCCTCTCTCTTACAGGATTACATAGCAGAAATGGAAGTTATAGAACAAGCGGCAACCTTGGACACGAAGGCCTATCTGTCTTGGATTGATAGATGTCCAGCACAGCTCGTGGTTCTCGCCTCTCAAGTGCTGTGGTGCAGGGAAGTAGAGCAGGCCCTGGGCGAAGAGGGAGGTTCTTCGGAGTCAGCCCAACAAGGACTCGCCAAAGTTCTGCAAAACATTGAGAACAAACTGAACCTGTTGGCCGATAGCGTTATAGAGGATCTCGCCCCAACTAAGCGTGTAAAACACGAACACCTTATCACTGAATGCGTTCATCAACGAGATGTCATCCGAAAGGTATTTTAGTTTCGAAGTCATGCTCGCTTTTGTTTGACACTATCTTATCTGACACTTGTTTTGGTCCACGTTAATATAGTTGATCAAGCACAAAATAAGCAGTGCCGCTGACTTTATGTGGCTCCAAGAAATGAGATTTTATTGGAACCCTAGCAAGGACTCGCTTCTGAAAAGATTGACCGTGCGAATGGCCAATGCCTCATTCACTTATGGATTCGAGTACTTGGGCGTGGCCGAACGACTTGTGCAGACCCCATTGACGGATCGTTGCTACTTGACCCTAACGCAAGCCCTGGAAGCTCGTCTGGGTGGCAGTCCTTTCGGTCCTGCCGGTACCGGCAAAACAGAAACAGTTAAGGCGTTGGGTACTCAACTTGGTCGATTTGTTTTGGTATTTTGTTGTGATGAAAACTTTGACTTCCAAGCCATGGGCCGTATCTTTGTTGGACTTTGTCAATGTGGTGCGTGGGGATGCTTTGACGAATTCAATCGTCTGGAAGAGCGGATGCTCTCTGCTGTCTCTCAGCAGATCCAGGGCATTCAAGTGGCACTCAAGGAGAAGGCCAAAGAAGTGGAGATCATCGGCAAATCCGTCAAAATCAACCCCGTCATGGTACACACATCCTCCTCAATCACTGTGAAAACTGTTATCTTATTGTGATGAACTTGTTTCTCAAATTTTATTTAGGGTATCTTCGTGACAATGAATCCAGGTTATGCGGGACGCTCTAATTTGCCGGACAATCTTAAGCAACTCTTCCGTGGCGTTGCTATGATTCAACCGGACAGAGAGTTGATTGCTCAGGTATGCTTGCTCTAGTCTAGGCAAAAAGAAATCAAGGTCCTGACCAGCCTCTCTTTCTCAGGTGATGCTTTATTCACAAGGCTTCAAGACGGCGGAGCGCTTAGCAAGCAAAGTGGTACCACTGTTCAACCTCTGCCGCGAGCAACTATCCACCCAAAGCCACTACGACTTTGGATTGCGAGCTCTGAAGAGCGTGTTGGTGAGCGCTGGTAACATCAAGCGAAAGACTTACACCATAACGGAAGGGGAAGAAGAGAAGCCAAAGGAAAGCGAGTCAGAGTGGACAACCTTTGAACAAGAGATCCTGTTGCGAAGCATCTGTGAGAACGTCATTCCAAAGCTGGTGGCCGGTGATGTTCCATTGTTCCAGGCGCTACTGTCTGACGTATTCCCCAATTCAGTGCCCAACCCAATAAGTTTGGACGAGCTGCGAGCCAAAATCGCAGAGATTTGCAAGGAACGTTTCCTCGTGGTCAGCCCAGAGTGGGAAGCGAAGCTGTTGCAACTTTACCAGATCCAAATACTAAGACATGGTGTTATGATGGTAGGACCTTCCGGCAGCGGCAAGAGCTCAGCATGGCGCGTGCTGCTTGAAGCTTTGGAGAGGTGCGAGGGCATCAAGGCCGAGGCCTACGTGTTGGATCCCAAAGCTATCACCAAGGAGCAGCTCTTTGGCTCTTTGGATGCCACCACCAGAGAATGGACGGATGGTCTGTTTACGGGCTTGCTTCGTAAGATAGTAGATAATGTGCGAGGAGAGAGCAATAAGCGACACTGGTTCGTCTTCGACGGTGATGTGGACCCTGAATGGGTTGAAAATTTGAACAGTTTACTGGATGACAACAAGCTGCTGACCCTTCCCAACGGCGAGCGTCTGGCTCTGCCCGACAACGTGCGGGTCATGTTCGAAGTACAGGACCTTCGCTATGCAACCCCAGCCACTGTCAGTCGCTGTGGCATGGTTTGGTTCTCGGAGGAGACGCTGACCACGCAGATGATCTACACTAACTACCTGCTCCGGCTTCAGTGGGAGCCCCTCGACGAAGTGGAGCGTGAGTCGTTCCGTAGGGTCACCGCCGCCACTAAGCAAAGACCGACCGCTGGTGGTTCCTCTTCCACGCTGCAAGAGCCTTTGTTGGACGAGGGCAAAGTAGAAGCTCCTTCTGGCTTGCTCCTTCAACGAGATGTGGCCAAGATCCTGGAACCCTTCTTCGAGAACGGTAACCTTGTGGACAAGTGTATGGCCTATGCCCAAAAACAGACCCACATTATGGACTTTACTCGCTTGCGCACGCTGCTGTCATCGTTCTCTCTCATCAACAGAGGCATCTACAACATACTGCAATACAACCAGGAGCACCCGGACTTCCACTTGCCGATGGACCGGCTGGAGAGATATATGACGAACCGGTTGTATTATGCCCTGATGTGGGGATTGGGCGGCAGCATGGGTCTTTCCGATAGGGAGGCCTTTGGCAAGCATGTGATGAGCCTGGCCACAACGCCAATGCCAGACCCCTCTGGTCCCTCCCTGCTGGACTACTGGGTATCTCTGGAAGACGGAGATTGGCACCTGTGGAGCACTTTGGTGCCAACCGTCGAAGTGGAGACTCACATGGTGGCCTCACCGGATGTGGTCATTCCCACTGTGGATACCGTGCGTCATACCGAAGTGCTTCGATCCTGGTTGGCAGAGCACAGACCCCTCGTCTTGTGCGGCCCACCAGGCAGCGGTAAAACCATGACCCTAGATAGCACCCTCAAATCCTTGCCCGACTTTGAAATGGTGTCGCTCAACTTTTCCAGCGCCACAACGCCAGAGCTCCTGCTGCAAACCTTTGAGCAGCACTGCGAGCTGAAGCATACGCCCAAGGGAACCGTCCTGCAGCCTGTGCAGGTTGGCAAGTGGCTGGTCGTGTTTTGCGATGAGGTCAACCTTCCTGCCAACGACACGTATGGCACCCAACGCGTCATCACGTTTATGCGACAGCTGACAGAGCAGGGTGGCTACTGGAAGATCAACACGGATGGCAACAAAGACCACGAGTGGATCACCCTGGAGAGGATCCAGTTCGTGGGAGCATGCAACCCTCCCACAGACGCAGGCCGTGTGCCCTTGTCCCACAGGTTCCTGCGACATGTGCCCCTATTGCTCGTTGATTTCCCCTCCGAGTCCTCGTTGATTCAGATCTATGGCACCTTCTACCGCTCGTTGATGAAGCTGCAACCGCCTCTGCGCTCGCAGGCGGCTTCTCTCACGGAAGCTATGGTGGAGTTCTATTTGACCTCCCAGAAGCGGTTCACGCCAGATATGCACGCCCATTACATCTACAGTCCCAGAGAACTGTCTCGCTGGTTGCGTGCCCTCTACACAGCCATCAAGGCAAGAGAAGGTATCGCTCTGGAAGAGCTCATGCGCTTGTGGGTGCATGAAGGGCTGCGGCTCTTCCAGGATAGGCTGGTCACTCGAGAAGAAGCTCAATGGACCGACAAGACTATTGACGCCATCGTCATGAAGCACTTCCCCAACCTCGATGAGAAGGCGTTGGCCAGGCCCATACTCTTCAGTAACTGGCTCTCTAAAGAGTACGTACGTGTGGAACGAGCTGAGCTCCGTGATTACGTCAAGGCCAGGCTGAAGGTATTCTACGAGGAGGAGCTGGATGTACCCTTGGTTATCTTTGACGAAGTGTTGGACCACATTCTCCGTATCGATCGAGTGTTCCGTCAACCACAGGGACACGCTCTACTTATTGGTGTGAGCGGTGGTGGTAAGACTGTGCTCTCCCGCTTCGTGGCGTGGATGAACGGACTCAGCATCTTCACCATCAAGGTCAACAACCGCTACAGCCCCGAAGACTTCGACAACGATCTTCGAACTGTCATGAAGCGAGCGGGCTGTGCTGACGAGAAAATATGCTTCATTTTCGACGAGTCCAACGTGCTGGAATCCAGCTTCCTGGAGAGGATGAACACGCTGCTGGCCAGCGGTGAAGTGCCCGGTCTCTTTGAGGGTGATGAATATACTACACTCATGCATCAATGCAAGGAAGCTGTCCAGAACCGTGGTCTTATTTTGGACACAGAGGAAGAGATGTACAAGTGGTTCACCTTGCAGGTCCGTAACAATCTTCACATTGTGTTCACGATGAACCCTGCCAGTCCCGACTTCCACAACCGAGCTGCCACTTCTCCTGCCTTGTTCAACCGTTGTGTGTTGGACTGGTTCGGAGAGTGGTCCGATGCAGCTTTGTTCCAAGTGGGCTCCGAGTTCACTAAGAACGTGGATCTGGATGATCCTACCTATCAACCTCCTGACTTCTTCCCAGAGACCAACCTTCCTTTGTCTAATCCTACTCATCCATCCCATCGCGATGCTGTTATCAGCGCCCTCGTCTACGTCCACAACACCATTAACGACGCCAACTGGCAGCTCTCTAGACAACAAGGCAGATCCAACTATGTCACCCCTCGTCATTACCTTGATTTCATCGCCCACTTTGTGCGCCTCATCAACGAAAAGAGGGAAGAGCTAGAAGAGCAGCAGCTTCACGTCAATGTGGGCTTGCAAAAGCTTAGAGACACAGAACAAGCTGTCAAGGAAATGCAGCAAAGTCTCCGCGTGAAGAGTCAGGTCTTGGAGGAAAAGCAGGCTGAGGCCAATGAGAAGCTGCAGCAGATGGTTAAAGACCAGCAAGAAGCAGAGCAACAGCGACAAGCTGCTCAGGAGCTGCGCCTTAAGTTGGAAAAGCAAGAGCAGGAGATTCAAATCAAGAAAGATAAGGCCTACGAGGATCTTAGCAAAGCAGAGCCCGCCGTCGAAGCCGCCAAGAAGAGTGTGTCCGGCATCAAACGAAAACACTTGGAGGAAATCCGTGTGCTGGGAAGACCTCCTGAAAAGATCAAAAAGACCCTGGAGGCTGTTGGCCTTCTCATCACCCACCAGAAGCAAACCTGGGATGGCATTCGTCGTATGATCGTCGACAAGTCCTTCATCTCTAACATCGTGTCGTTCGACACCAACACTATTTCTGCCAAACTGCGTACCCTCTTAAAGAAGGAGTATCTCAGCGACCCCGAGTTCAACTTTGAGACGATAAATCACGCCAGCAAAGCCTGTGGCCCTCTCGCCGCCTGGATCATCGCCCAAGTGTCCTACTCCGACATTCTGGGCAAGGTGGAGCCTCTTCGCCAAGAAGTGCAAAGCCTAGAAGATGCCGCCGGCGAGCTAAAGGACAAGCAGCAAGAGATGGAGAACACAATCGCCAACCTTGAGGCTAGCATCAACCGCTACAAGGACGAATACGCCATGCTCATCAGCGAGACTCAGGCCATCAAGGCCGAGATGGCGACGGTCAAGACCAAGGTAGAGAGATCCACCGCCCTCCTCTACAATCTCAACTCGGAGAAGGATCGTTGGGAGAGCAGCAGTGAGACCTTCAAGGCCCACATGGCCACCATTGTAGGCGACTCTTTCATCAGCGCTGCCTTCCTAGCCTACATTGGCTTCTTTGATCAGCACTACCGTACTACCCTTCAAAACCAATGGAAAGCTCACCTGCAGGCTGTTGGCGTAGCCTTCAAGGAAGATATCTCTGTCATCGAGTACCTCTCTACACCCGACGAGCGCCTCTCCTGGCAAAACAACGCCTTGCCTGCCGATGATCTCTGCTTGGAGAACGCCATTATGTTGCACCGCTTCAATAGGTACCCGTTGGTTATCGATCCATCGGGCCAGGCTGCCGAGTTCTTGATGAAACAGTACGCCGACCTCAAGATCAAGAAGACCAGCTTCCTCGATGCCTCTTTCATGAAGAACTTGGAGAGCGCGCTTCGTTTCGGCACACCCTTGTTGGTTGAAGACGTGGAAAGCATTGATCCCGTTCTCAATCCAGTCCTCAACAAGGAGATTCGTAAGACCGGTGGACGCGTGCTGATAAGGCTTGGCGACCAAGACGTCGACTTTTCTCCCTCGTTTGTCATCTTCTTGTCTACAAGAGATCCCACCTCCCACTTCACTCCCGATCTTTGCAGCCGTGTCACCTTTGTGAACTTTACTGTGACACCTAGCAGCCTCCAGAGCCAGTGCCTTCACTCTGTGCTCAAATCAGAGCGCCCCGACGTCCACAAGAAGAGAGTGGACCTGCTCAAGCTGCAGGGCGAGTTCAAGGTGCGCTTGCGCAACCTCGAGAAATCCTTGTTGGATGCTTTGAATGCCTCTCAGGGCAACAACATTTTGGAAGATGACCACGTCATTAGCACGTTGGAATCCTTGAAGAACGAAGCTGCCTCCGTTGCCGCCAAGATGGCTCAAACCGAGGTTGTTATGCAGGAGATCAGCACTGTCAGCGAGGAGTACGTGCCAATGGCTGTGGCCTGTTCTGGTATATATTTTGCTCTGGAGCAGACCGCCTCCGTACACTTCCTATATCAATTCTCGTTGAACTTCTTCTTGCGAATCTTCCACGACATTCTTCTGCGCAACGACCACCTGGACGGCCTGACCGATCACATTCAGCGCCTCTCCGTGCTGATGCACGATGTGTTCCAGCTGGTATTCCAACGCGTGGCCAGAGGTCTCCTTCATGAGGATCAGCTCACGTTTGCCCTGCGGTTGACTCAGATCCGCCTCAAAGACTCGCCGGACCAAGCGAATCCCACCGAGTTTGACTTTTTGTTGAAAGGCACCCACAACGTTGGCGGCACCGCAAAGAGCGACGAAGCTACTGTGGGGCTGGACTTCCTGTCGGGTCCACAGCGAGTCTTTATTTCTGAGTTGCGTAAGCTGCCGTCCTTTGCTCGCATAGCAGAGCATATGAACAGCAACCAAGAAGAGTGGAGGCACTTCCTGACCTCGCCAACGGCGGAGCACCACGTGCCGACTTCCTGGGAACAGGCTCAACAAGAAGGCGCAGGAGCCTCTCCTTCGAAGGTCATTGCTCTGTTCAGGCGGTTGCTATTGTTGAAGGGACTTAGACCGGACAGGCTAAGGGCTGGAGCTGCCCAATACGCCGCTAAAGTGTTTGGAGAGGCGTTCCTTCACATTCCAGACCTTGACCTGCTGCACGTTGTGGAGAAGGAAAGCAGCAGCGATTCACCTTTGCTGCTGTGCTCAAGCGCCGGTCATGATGCCAGCTATCTTGTTGATGAGCTCGTCAACAAGACGAAGCGTGCCTGCAAGTCACTGGCTCTTGGCTCTGCAGAAGGTTTCGATTTGGCGGAGAAAGCCATCGCGGCAGCCGCCAAGTCGGGTACTTGGGTCCTCCTCAAGAACATCCACTTGGCGCCGCAGTGGCTGGTACAGCTGGAGAAGAAGCTTCACAGCCTGGAACCCAAGCCTACCTTCCGCTTGTTCCTTACTTCAGAGATCCATCCTCGTCTCCCAACTAGTCTCCTTCGAGAGGCGCATGTGTTCGTATTCGAGCCTCCACCAGGCATTCGCGCCAACCTGCTGCATACTTTCTCCAATATAACGCCAGACCGAATGGAGAGGCAGCCCGTTGAACGCGTCCGCCTTTACTTCCTGCTGGCGTGGTTCCATGCCGTGGTGCAAGAGCGCTTGCGCTATGCACCACTCGGTTGGTCCAAGATGTTTGAGTTCAACGAGTCAGACTTGCGCTGTGCGCTCGACACAGTGGACTACTGGGTGGACTTGCGTGCTCAAGGCCGTTCCAACATCCCGCCTGAGCGTATCCCATGGGTTGCCCTTCGCACTCTGCTTGGCCAGACCGTGTATGGCGGCCGCGTAGATAATCCCTTCGATCAGCGCCTACTTGACTCCTTCCTCGACCACCTCTTCACGCCGCACAGCTTTGATGCTCAATTCCCGCTCACCAATGCCCTCCTCGCTTCCTCTACTGCCGGTTCTTCTTCGGCTGAGAATGACGAAGTGCTAACTGTGCCCGATGGCCGAAGCCGTGATGACTTTATCAAGTGGGTGCAAGCAAGCATGCCTGAAAACGAGACACCAGCATGGCTTGGTCTGCCTGATAACGCGGAGGTGATGTTGCTGGCCAACAAGGGCAAGGAAATGCTCAAGAAGCTGCAGAAGATGCAAGTCATTGAAGAGGATGAGGCCGCATCTTCGTCTGAGTCCCCAGATAAAGAGAAGGAGGTAGCTGGTGCTCTCCCCGCTTGGATGATAGCTCTCAGTCAGACCGCCGAGAAGTGGTTGTTGCTGCTGCCTGAGCAACTCGCTCAAATGCCGGGCAAGCAAAAGGAGCAAGGAGGAGAAGATTACGGCGCCAGCGAACATGATCCGGTCCTTCGCTGCCTCCAAAGAGAGCTCAGTGCGGGAGCTGGTCTTGTGGTCAAAGTACGTCGCGATCTACAGAACACCATACTGACATGCCGCGGCGAGCTCAAGCAAACCAACTACTTGCGCAGCATCATGAGCGATCTGCTCAAAGGCCTCATCCCCCGAGAATGGAGGATGTACGCCGTACCCGAGACTCTTAGCGTCAATGCTTGGTTGGTGGATCTCACTCGCCGCATGAAGCAGTTGCATCACCTGCGCCAACGCAACAAACAGCAACTGACCATCTGGGTGGGCGGTCTGTTCTTCCCCGAGGCCTTCATCACAGCCACTCGTCAGGCAGCCGCTCGTGCTCACGGTTGGTCCGTAGAGAACCTTGCCCTCCATGTGGACGTGCTCGATGGATCACAGGAGGGAGAGCAGCAAGTCATTTCGGACAGCACCAGCTTCATAGTGCATGGACTCAGCATTGAAGGAGCTTCCTGGATGAAAGGTCAGTTGGCCGTCACGAGAGACCTGTTCACCAACATGCCAGACGTGCGTTTCACGTGGGTGCACGTGCCTCCTCGCGGAGAGACCCAACCACAACAAGGGACGGTGGACTTAGCCGTTCTTCACAAGAACAAGGTGGAGTTGCCGGTATATCTCAATCCCACTCGTTTGGACCTGCTCTTCTCCATTTATCTGCGCATGCCCACTTCTCTGCCTGCTTCCTATTGGTACCAACGCGGTGCCGCCCTCACCGTTTGGAACGTGGACCTTGAGCCATCCTGTTTCTCTTCTTAATATTTTTTGCTTCGTTTAAATAAAAGCCGAAACTTATTCCCCTCTTTCTTCTCTCTCTCTCTCTCTCTCTCTCTCTGTCTTCAACTTTGTTCGAAAGTTATGCGCTGATGGAAAAGGGTTGTTCCTCAACGAAAAAGAGTCTTCATTTTGTGTTGGTGGATTTTTATTTGATAAGGGAAAAAAATGGTACTAGCACTCTACTTTATCAAGAGCAGAAGCAAGGTCAGCAAGGAGGTCCTCAACGTCCTCAATACCAACAGACAAACGACACAAAGAATCGGAAATGCCAAGCTTCGCCCGCTCCTCAGGTGGGACCGAGGCATGGGTCATTATTGCCCTTTTAGAGAGAGAGAGAGAGAGAGAGAGAGAGAGTAGTCAAAAAAGAGAAAACCCGAAGAAAAGAGATAAGGCTTACGGGCTCTCAATCAAGCTTTCACAAGCGCCCAAGCTCTCGGCCAAAGCAATAATTTTAAGGTTAGAAAGAAGGGTGCGTGCTCCCTCCAAGCCACCCTTCACGTAGAACGTGACCATGCCACCAAAGCCCTTCATTTGCTTCTTGGCGAGTTCGTGTTGAGGGTGAGTGGGCAATCCTGGATAGACCACTTTTTCGATCTTGTCGTGTGCCTCGAGGAACTTGGCGATTTCTATGGCATTGGCCTCGTGTTGGCGCATGCGAACATGGAGAGTCTTCATGCCACGAGTAATCAGGAAGCAATCCATTGGACTTGGCACGGCTCCTATGCCTGTTGTTGGAAGAGTGAGCAAAGAGAGAACGAAAAGAGTGAGCAGAGAACAAAAAATGCGTCGTGTAGAATTAAAAGGAGCTAAACATACTATTTTGCAAAAAACGGAGTCTAGTGTGCAGCTGCTCGTTATTAGTACAAACGATTCCACCAATGACATCCGAGTGACCGTTGATATACTTGCTGACAGAGTGCATTACCATGTCGGCTCCCAAATCCAGTGGATTCTTTGTGGTTGGGACGTTACTTACGAGAGGAGGAGGAGGAGGAGCAGAAGAAGAAGAAAAAGAAGAAGAAGAAGAAGAAGAAGAAGAACAACAACAACAACAACAATGCGTACTTGGAAGTAAGGAGACATAAATGTGTTGTCAACTACCAGCAATAAGTTATTCTTCTTCGCGATTTCAGCGACTTTAGCAATATCCACTATCTTCAGCATTGGATTAGTCGGTGTCTCCATCCAAATCAACTGTATTCAGCAATGGAAAGAGGGGAAGAGAAAAAAGAGCGTGTCAGATCAACATGAAAGTTCGAAGGTAATGCAGGTTGATAATAACCTTTGTTTTAGGAGTGATTGCGCCTTCGAGGGCTCCTTCCACGTTAAAATCGATGAGAGTGAAGTTGAGGCCCATCGGAGTGGCCACTTTAGTGAAATAACGGTAGGTGCCGCCATAGCAGTCATCCATGGCCACTACGTGGTCGTCCTTGCTCAAAAGGTGCAAAATGGTGACCGTTGTGGCGCTGCCAGAGGACATTGCAATACCTTTTGGTTTCAGTTGGTTTTGTGTTTTTGAGCGATCAAAGTGAGCATTCTATAACAAAGAGAAAGAAAGAAGCACAGAGAAGAAGAGAAGAATAATATACCGTATTTGGCATTCTCACATGCCGCAACGTTGTTCTCATAGGCGAGACGAGTAGGGTTGCCACTCCGCGAATAGTCATAGCCCTGTTTGGGTTTGGTGGGCCCACAAACAATTGGTTTTTTTTTAGGTTAAAATAAGAACACATTGGAGAGGAAACAAAGGGAGAAGACAAAGAAACAACAACAGCAAAAGGGTAGCAGAGATGTAGTGAACCTGGTGAACGCCTGGTGAGCTTTGTTGAAAGGTAGTGGCCATGGAGATGGGAACAATGACAGCTCCGGTTACGGGATCAGGAGGCTGGCCAGCATGAATAGCACGCGTTCCGAATCCTTTTTTTTTGGGAGTGTGGTGGAATAGGTTATAGTTGATCAAAAGAACGGAACGGTACGTTTAGAGAAACAGAAAAACTCCCCTCCGCCATAATAAACAACCCAGAAAAAAATAATAAAGGGATCCAAAATAAATAAATAAAAACAAACCGTAGTCTCCGTAGGGCATTCCTTTTTCCTTTGCTTTGTCCATAGTTCGAGAAGCAGTAGTACGCGTGGAAGAAAACAGGTTTTGGTGAGGGGAGGGCTGGGCTGGTTGCTTGGGCTTTGGCTTCTCGCTTCAGTGGTGAATTTCTTTACCTTTTTTTTTCCTTTTGGTTTTTTCTCTTCCTTAAACGGTCAGGCGGACAGCGAAACTCCGGTGTTTTCCCTTATCGGGCAAATCTGACGTGGCCGTGTCGACAACCGAGAATTGCCGACGGAAATCTCCATCTAATGACGGGGAATTTATTGTCCCGCCAATGGAAGAAACTACAATTCCCCGAAGCAATAAAAGGAAAGCTACGAATTACCCCCACAAAAAAAAAAAACGTAGCGAGCAGACTCGAGAGAACCACACTCGTTTGCCACGCACTGCTACTCTTTTCTCCTACGATGAGTTCAACCGCCGTGCCACCAAAAATGAAGGCCTTGTGCCTCACCTCCTGGCTGGGACAATTCTCGGCAGAGGCGGAGGACTACAGCGAGCACTTCAAGGTGCAGGAGGTGGACGTCCCCAAGCCCAAGAGCGGGGAGGTCCTCGTCAAGGTGGAGCGCAGCCCCATCAACCCCTCTGACCTTGGCTGCCTCAAGGGCTCTTACGACTCCACCTCCAACGAAGGACTTCCTCTTATTCCTGGCTTTGGTAAGCAGAGTTTTTTTTTGTTGTTTTGTTCGAAAGAGAGTTTCTCTCTCTCTTCCATCAAACTGAATGACCCTGGTTTGTTTTTGGCAGAGGGCAGTGGAACTGTCGTTGCTAATGGAGGTGGCCTCTTGGGATGGTCTCTTCAAGGCAAGCGTGTGGCCTTTGTACAGTACCCCCCCATTTTTGTTTTCCCATTTATTCGTCTCTTCTAAACAAGAATTAAAACAAATATAGGTAGGAGGCAAAGGAGTTCATGCCTGGTCTCAATACGTTGTGGCATCTGCCACCCAGTGCGTCGACCTTCCTGCTGATGTGTCCTTCGAGACTGGTGCTAGGTTCTACATTCCTCCGCTTGTGCTTGCTTTTGTTATCATCTGAAATGACGCTAACTGCTCTGTGGTCTCTTTTCTTTCTTGTTGTCTCTTGTCGTTTGTTTCTGTCTTTCTTTCTTTCTTTTGTGAACAGTGCGTTTGTAAATCCGTTAACAGTATTGGCTTTCCTCGAGATCGCAAAGGCTGCTGGACAAAAGTACATCGTTCACACGGCCGCTGCATCCGCCTTAGGCAAAATGCTGATCAGGGCTGCCAAGACGGAGGGCATCGGCATCATTGGCACAGTGCGTCGTGAGGAACAAGTTGAAGAACTTAAGGCCCTTGGAGCCGTTGCCACTTTCAACACATCGTACGTTCTGCTTGTTCTCGTACTTGTTTGTTCATATTCTCCTTCTTACAAAGGAATCTTTTATTAGAAACAAAGGATGGGAGAAGGATTTCAAGAAGCTGTGCCAAGATTTGCGATGCAAACTTGCTTTTGATGCTGTGGCTGGCGACCTGACAGGACAGATTCTTCACAACATGCCCCGAGGTGTGCTCTCTCTCTACCCCTCTCTCCTTCTCCACCAAGTGAGGCACCCGAGTGTCCACTTGATAGTTGATGAAACTTGGTAATGAATAACTAACAATCATGATGCTCAACAGGAAGCATTGTTAAAGTGTACGGAGGACTGGCAGATGCAGCCGTTAAGATAAGACCCTCTGACTTTATCTTTGAGGAAAAGAAAGTGGAGGGCTTCTGGTTGACGCCATACATCAAACGCAAGAACGTGGTGGGCCTTTTGTTGTGGATGAGAAAGCTCAAGTCTCAACTCAGCACCACTCTCAAGTCTGACGTGAGGTATACTCTCTTCTCCTCCCCTTCCTCTATCTCACTACAGAATGCTGACTTATTTGCTTGCAACAAAGTGCATGCTATCCATTGGAGCGTTTTGGCGAGGCTTTGGCTGCATACGTTGGTAACATGAGCCGTGGCAAGGTTCTCTTTGCTCCTCAATGGGATGCCGATGAAGAAAGCGCTGGCCTCAAGGAAAAAACTACGAATGACAAAGACGCTGGTTCCTCGTCTTCTTCATCTTCTTCCGCAGCGCAAGTACCCGAGAAGGAAGAAGACGATAGCGACAAGGGCAAGGGTAAGACCGAAGAGCAAGGTGATGCCGAAGAGAAGGAAGAAGCACAGACAGAAGAGAAGGAAGAAAAACAAGAACAACAGCAGGAGTAACGCACAGAAGAAAAACCTATTATTTATAAAACCGTGAAAAAAAAGAGGATGATGTTGTTTACTTTGCGGTGGAAAGGATGGGCACAGGACTGGCGGCGTGCTTGGCCTCGATCTCCTCCACCCTCTCGGCAGAGTAATAGGCCGCCACGGCGGTGCGGTAGGCCTCTCTGGAGTAGACATCGGCGCGGGGGCGGCGGATGGCATCGACCAGGGCCTCCGCCACCTCCTCCACGGGCTGCGCCCCAGGCAGCTGCCGGTTGTCCGGCCCGCCGTGCAGGGCGTTGAGCCCAAAGTCCGTGGCCACGGCGCCTGGGGAGAACAGGGTGACGTGGATGTCCTGGAAGCCCTCCCTCAGGAGGTCCATCCGCATGGTGCAGGTGAGGGAGTTGACGGCGTGCTTGGCGGCGCTGTAGGCGGAGCGGATGGAGGCGAAGGGCAGGCGGCCCAGCACGGAGGATACGTTGATGAGGTGCCCGCGGCCTTGTTGCTTGAAGTAGGGCACCACTGTTTGCATGCCGTAGAGCACCGACTTGCAGTTGACCAGCATCATGTCGTCAAAGTCCTCGTCCGTGAGCTCCAGCACCGGCTTGGTGATCCCGCGACCGGCGTTGTTGACCCAGACGTCCACCCTGCCAAAGGCATCGATGGCGCTCTGGAGCAACCGCTTGTGGTCCTCCCGCTTGCTGACGTCGGCCTGCACGGCCACGGCCACGGGCGCAAAGCTCTTGTCGGCGACCTGTTCGTTGAGAGCGTTGGCCGCCTCCTCCAGGGCCTCCCGTGAGCGAGCGGCCAGCACCAGCTTGTACTTGGGCTGCTGCTCCGCTTGGTGGTGGTTGCTGGCGGCCAGCTGTTGGGCGAGTGTCAGGCCTATGCCCTGGCTGGCCCCTGTTATTACCACCACCTTGTATGCCTGCGAGTCTTCCATCCTTGCGTTGTTTGTTGGTAATGTTTGTGTGGGATTGAACTTTTTTGTGGTTTTATAGGCGCTGCTTCGGGGAGTTCCTTCCTCCAATGCGCATAAGTTGGAGATTTTAGAATTCGCCTATTGGTGGACCATGGCCTGATGCTTTGTCTCCTCTGTTTCTTTCTAGAAATATGCCGCCCGCCATGGCGGAGTCACGAGCATCCTGCATGGGTTCCTGAGTGAGGGAGACGGGCGCTTTGGGTTGCTGCGTTTCAACCTCTTAAAACAGTGCCAAGTATCCGTCGGCATTTGCTTACACATCCCTACCCATAAAACCATTTCTTTTCATATTCTTGTTTGTTCGGTTGACTCA
Organism: Balamuthia mandrillaris; assembly: GCA_031835245.1. Classification (NCBI taxonomy): domain Eukaryota; phylum Discosea; order Longamoebia; family Balamuthiidae; genus Balamuthia; species Balamuthia mandrillaris. The sequence continues at coordinate 159,210 of JAVKOQ010000060.1, read as the reverse complement.
TTCTCTCCATCTCTCTCGTATGAAAGGTTTGAGTGAAAGACAAGTACTGTATGAAGGGGTTCCTTGTTTACACTAGCAGCAGAAAGGAAAGTAAGAAAAAAAAATATAGAAATGAGTTTGTAAAAGGTGGGGAAAAGTCCTTCACTTTTCTGCGTGTGAACCTCTCAATAGCTTTTCCAGAGTGGGGAGGAGTTTAGTCGTAAAGCAACCCCATCCGTGAGAGATCGATGAGGAAAGAGGATCAAGCACAATGGGCGAGGGAAAAGATGATCTACGATCGATGACGTATGCAGACAGGAGAGTGCCGCATGGACAGGAGAGTCTCCCTAAAAAAACAAGAAAGCAAGATGAGAAGCCGCCAGCAGCAGCGCCCTTCCTGGTTTGCCCTCCTGTCCGGGGTGGCAGCGGAGCGTCCGGCTTTGGCAAAGATGGCCCATCGGGTACGCGGGCACTGCGGCTCCCAGTGGTACCGACCCGTTGGCACCACTCCTCTCCACCGGCGCTACTCCATCCAGCCACGACGGCTACAGCGTCGTACGTTCCTTTTTGTGCTTGTGGTGTTCTCTCATCAAAAAAAAGTAGCAGCTGCACTGGTTAATCGTTCATGTTTCAAATTGCGTTTTCGAAACAGCATTTCATGCGCTGATGACCTTTGGGAGGGGCGATTTGGGTCAGTTGGGGTTTGGTGCCGCCATGGAATCGGTCTCCGAGCCAACCATTCTGCAGGAAGCGCCCCTGCGGAAGCGATTCATCCATGCCTCTGCCTCTTGGTCGCAAAACATGGTCATCACAGGTTCTTCTCTCTCTCTCTCTCTCTCTCTCTCTCTCTCTCTCTCTTATGCTTCTTCTCTTCCAACTAAACGGAATGGTTCAGAGGAACAAGAGGTTTACTCGTGGGGTACAGCTGGCCTGGCTTTGGGAATACCTCATCGAGGTGCAAACGCCTATTATCCCACCTATGTGGAGTCTTGCAGAGCGCTCAAGTTGAAAACCGTTTGCTGTGGAAGGCACCACACGGTTGCCTTGAACAGTACTGTTGCTCCCATTCTCCTTTCCTCTTTGCTTGCTTCTTCCTTCCTTAGTTCCTCTGCCTTTCGCTCCTTCTGGACTTCTCTAACATAATGGTAGCTAGGGGAGAGGTGTTTGCATGGGGAGACAACGACTTGGGCCAGGTAGGCATTGTAGAGGGCCAAAAAGAAGGGGTACCCCAGCCTGTCCGTCTGGAGAAGCTGAGAAAATCGGGGGCCATAACTGAAATCGCCTGCGGTTTGGACCATAGTTTGGCCCTTACAGGTTCCCCTCTTTTTAATTTTACTTTAGCTGCTTCTCCTCCTCCTCCTTCTCCTTCTCCTTCTTCTTCTTTCTTCTCCATCTCATTTCCTTGCTCACACAACAAAAGATGATCAGAGGGTATGGGGATGGGGCTTCGGAGTGGATGGTCAAGTGGGCAATGGTTCACCTGACATAGTGCGGGAGCCAGTGCTGTTGGACACAAGGGCTGTGAGAGTCAAGAAGGTGCGTTGTGGCACCGACTTTTCGGCCTTGTTGGGAGAGGATGGCTATATATACACCTTTGGAAGTTCGGAGATAGGTCAGCTAGGACATGGCAAGAAGGGCGTCCTAATGCACCCCACCGCAATAGAGAGCATTCCCGATGCGGTGGAAGATGTGGCTTGCGGTGGCGCTCACTCACTTGCCCTCACAGGTTCGTATGTTTCTCATGTGTTCTATCTCACTTCATTCTTGTTTCATCTTTATTGTATCTACAATTACCTTTCTTCTGCTATTCTTTAGCTTCATCGTCATCTTCTTCTTCTTCTCACATCCAACATGGCATACAGTGAAAGGAGAAGTTTACAGTTGGGGCTATGGAGGCTATGGCCGTCTCGGCCACGGCGACAACCACGACTCCTCCATCCCCGAGAAGATCGACTTCTTTGACGACAAGGACGTGAAGAGCATCCACGCCGGCGGTGGCCAATCCTTCGTCTGCACCGCCGATGGAACCGTCTACGCCTTTGGGCTGGCCGCCGAAGGGAGACTGGGCCTTCCCAACGCACCCGAAGGGATTGCCACGCCGACCCCCATTCCTGGCTTGGCCGGCCATAAGGTGGTGCACCTTGCCCCTGGCATCGACCACACGCTGGTGGTGGTGGAAGCCCCGCCAGAATGAACCCACTCACTTCTCCTTTAAAGAAAAAAAAAAACGAAAAAAAAAACTACAAAAATAATAAATAAAAAAATAAAATAAAATAAAATAAAGAAAAAATAAAAATAAACACTTCGCGTCGACGTGAAAATTATTCCATGTCGACATGGTAAACACGAACCGAAAAGAAAGAAGCCCCAAAGAGCGGCCTTTTCGTTCTTGGAGAGAGGGGGGGTAGGTAAAGGCTTGCTTGTTCTTTTGCAACCGAAGCTCCATGGAGGATAACAGCGGTGAAGAGGAGGACAGCCTCGTGCCCATACGATTGGACCTTTTTCTTGATGGGATTGCCCTCAAGGACACTTTTGTGTGGGATTTAAATGGTGCGTAATTTTTGTATATTTTGCGCGAGTCGAGATTGATGAGACTCGCACAAAAAAAAAAAACATTTTCTCATCAGCTTCCACTTAAACCAAAATACGAAACAGAAACCTCAGTGACGCCAGAACAATTTGCCAAAACGTTGTGCATAGAGATGGATTTTCCGGAACGGTTCGAAGCGCTCATCGCCAGCAGCGTGCAACGGCAGCTGAGCGCCTCCCAAAAGTGGCGAGCCGCCCAGCGCACCATCCGACCGCCGCCTCACCTGCGCGACTCTCTCATGCTCATTCAGGTATTCCTTTCTTTTTTCTGTTCTTCCAAATTTTTTGTTCTTAAATTATTATATTTTCTGCTCTCTCTCTTCTCTGTTCACTTTCTCGCTCTCTCTCTCTCTCTCTCTCTCTCTCTCTCTTTTCTCTCTCTTCCGTGTTCACGTTCTATCCTCTCTGCGCGCTCTCTCTCTCTCTCTGCTCTTTGCTCTCTTCTCTCATTCTCATTCTCTCTTCTTGCCTCATTGCTCTCTTCTCTCTTTCCCTCTCTCTCTCTCTCTCTCTCTCTCTCTCTCTCTCTTCTGTGCAACCAACAAAACAAAAACAAAAACGAAACATAAACGATAGCTTCGACTAACGGTGAACGGCGTCTCGCTGACGGACCAGTTTGAATGGGACACCAGCAGCAACAACCCGATCACGCCCGAGTGCTTCGCGGCCATGCTGTGCAGGGACCTCGGCCTCAGCCGTGAGTTTCAGGTCTGCATCGCTCACTCCATTCGCGAGCAGGTCGTGGCGCATAAGCGAGCGCTTGTGGAGGGAGACATGCAACACTTCAAGGAGAGATTGAGAGCGCCGCCTTCAACTTCTGCGTTGGGATGTTTGAGGGATGAAGAAGAGTTGAGTCAGTGGACGCCTTGTGTGAGCACTATTACGAGTGTGAAACCGGGATATCGTTCTGGTGGAGGAGGAGCTTCGTTTGTACCAGCACGGTTTATTGCTCGATTGTCACAACAACAGAATCGACAACAAAACGATGAGGAACAGCGAAGACAACACCGAAAAGAGGAGCAAGAACGAGAACTAACAAAGCCTCCTTAGTTTTGGTTGAGGAATGGATGGTGGGGTGGTGAGGTGTACAGCAACAAAGTGGATGGACGGCAGTCATACTCCTCCTTTCGTTTATTTATAGAGTTCTTCCTTTCTCTCTTTTATCATTGTAAAACTGATATATTTTTTTTTCAAAAAACAAAAAAAAAACACCTCTTATTATACTATAACAGCCACAAAACCCTTTCCTCTTGTTTGACGAAGAAAAACTCGACGCTAAAGCAAAAATGGCCCTCCAGGACATGAGAGCAGGAGAAGGGCAGGAGAGGAGACGTGAGATTGGGATTTCTTCATGTCGACACAGAATTCTCCGGGCTTGAGCCAGGACGCGAGAGACCACTAAAAAAAAGCTGGCCAGGATAGGAGAGTGGACAAAAGTATAACAAAAAAAAAATAGAAGAAAGGAAAAGAAAAGAAAAAAGTGGAATGGAAGGACGACCCTTGGACCCTTTCTCCTCCTCTTCTGAGGAGGAGGACGGGGCAGAGGACAGCTTTGGTGGCATAGACGATGACCCGCCCTCCTCAACAGAGGAATCTTCTTCCTCCTCCTCCTCCTTAAGCTCCTCTCCCTTTTTCACTCATTCTTTTCTGCTCTCCTCCTCTTCCTCCGAGAACGCCAACCGCGGTTCTGCTCTTCGTTCTCCCTCCCCTCCTCCTGCTTCTCCTCCTCCTCTTTCGCAAAGACCACAACAACAACAGGGAGCAGGAGAAGGAGAGCAAGACGAAGAAGAGGAACCCAAGGGCAAAGAACGACTTGCAGTTCTGGAAGTAGAGGAGGACCTCACCTCGCACGACACTACCCGCCGAACGGGCAAAGACCTGAGCGACTCTAAACGGCCCTTTCCAACCTCCACCCCAATTTCTCCTACTAGAATAGCCAACAGCTTTCACGATGACGAGGAAGAGGAGGAGGAGGTGGAAGAAGCAGAAGACGACGACGAACTTGACAGCCAACGAGAAGAGGCGGAAAGACCTCCCTCTCGTCCCCGTCCTCATCATCCTCAGCAACAACAACAACACTCTCCATCTCAACCCCAACCTCAACAACAAGGCGACGCCTCCTCTCCTGACTGGCTAAAGCAATGGCCAGTGGTGCTGCTGGCGGGGGAGCAAGGCGACCTCCGCTCCCTCCTCATGTCCTTCTTCTATGGGGTGGCGTTGGTGGCCACCGCCACCTTTGCTGCCGTGTGCTTCAAGAAGATGACGGACGCCATGCCCAACTACCATTACTTCCTCTCGCTGGCGGTGATAGCCGGCTCCCTGCCGTTCTACTTTTGCATAGCCTATGCTAGCCTGCTCTACCTGCACGTGGAGCAGAAGAACCTCCGCCAGGCTAAGCTCTATCACAGCATGATGAGCAAGAGAACAAAGCTGCGGAGAAGACAGAGGCGGCAGCAAAGACGACAGCGGCTGCGTTCGTCCTCCGATTACTATGAAGAAGAAGAAGCGTTTGAAGATGAGTTTGATGAAGAGGAGGATGACGAAGAGGAGGAGGAGACGAGATGGATGTGGAAGCTGGAGAGGAGGAGATCATGGCGTTCAATTCTTTATCAATGGAAGAAGAGATGGTGGATAGGACGAATAACCGAACGGGCGAGTTGGTGGAAGAGGAGGGAAGGCGGCGGTTGGTACGTAATGAAGAAGGACCAAGAGAAGGCCCTTCTGTCAGTAAGGGCATGGCGGCTCTGTCGAAGAAGCAGAGGAAGGCGTTGGAGGCTAAGTTAAGGGCGGCTCGACGCGCATTCGACTGTCCTAAGTGGAAGTTCTTCATCATGGGCTCTCTGGATGCCATGTCTGGTATTTTATTGGTATCCTCCTTCTTTCGCTTCTCCTGCTCATTTGCCCTTTCTTGCTTACAATTGTTATCATGTACTTTTCTGAAAGGTGTATGGAGGGGGTGGGACAGATGGCAGTCTTCAATCACTGTTGTTTCAAGGAGTCATCCCCATTACAATGCTCCTTTCAATCTTCTTTCTGAAAATCAAGTACCTTTGCTCCCTCTTCTCTCTTTGCTCGTTCTCCCTCTTTCCCCTCTTTTCGAACTTGAGTCTCACAAAATAAACAAAACAGATATCATGTGGTGGAATATTGTGGTGCTGGTGTCGTTCTGTTTGGTGTGTTTACTTCTCTGTATCCCACGTTGAGGTTCCCCGATTGGAACGCGCTTCTGTATCACGGAGTGTTTGCCTGTGCCACGGTACCTCTCAGCCTTTCTGTTGTTTATAAGGAATTCACTCTTCGACAAACGGTCAGTGCTTTCTCTTGCTCCTCCATCTGCCCTCATTGGCAAACTTTTGCTAAACTAGTTGACTACAACAGGGAGTTAACATTGTATATCTACAAGCATGGTCTGCGTTCTTTCAGTTGTTGATGTCTATATTGTTGTGTCCATTTGATGCTGTGCCCAAGGTAGGCGACAGTTCCATCCAGGGCCTTCCTGGCGCTGTCTCCGACGGAGGGAGGTGCTTCATCGGGATCAATACTAGACCCGATGACGACTGTCACCTAGGTTCGTCCCCCCCCCTCTCTCTCTCTCTCTCTCTCTCTCTTTTCTCTTTCTCTCTCTCTCTCTCTCTCTCTCTCTCTCTCCTTCGTTCCGTTCCTGTTCTCATATTCTTCTCTCCTGTTTGACTATTTTTAAAAGCATGGGTGCCAGTGGTGGGGTATATCATCGGCAACTTTCTATTCAACCTCTGTACTTTGATGGTGGTGAAGCACGGCTCAGCCGCGATTGCTTACATTGCCAATACCGTTCGTCTACCTCTGGTGGCCATCGCCTTCCACTTGAGGCCTGTAATGGGAAACCGTGTCCTCAAATGGGACTCTCAAGGAAGTCTCTTCAACTTTGCTGGGCTGTTCTTCATCTTGACGGGCTTAGTTTTGTTCCTTTCGCGCAAGCTGGGGCTTTACGTGGTGGTCAAAAAGTATCTCCTCGAAATGGCGAAAAAGTACTACGAGGAGAAGCAGTTGCAAGAACAACTCATGCAGCATCAAGCGCAACAACATCGTCTCTTTCAACAACAGCAACAACAACGAACCGGACGGCCTTCGTCTTCTTTATCTTCTTCTCGGAATAGTGCGCATCGTCATCATCATCATTCTCGTCATCAGCACAACCCTCCTCGTCGTCATCATCGCCAACATCAAAATCCATATCGGCATCATCGCCATGATCGAGAAGAGATAGAAGCTCTTCTCTCCTCTGACGATGCAAGTTCTCAACCCCAAAGGATGACTGTCAATTAAATGGATGGATGTGCGTTTTAAAATAGAACAAAACTATATTGTTTATACCTGCATCGTTCTGTTTTTAATCGTCCTCCTCATCCTCGGCCACAACCACGACTTTATGCTGACGAGTAAACGTTATTGGTTCTGATTGTGGAGGATTGATCACTGGTATCCGCTCCAATCCATAGGTATACCCTTAACAAAAAATTAGGGTGAGTTTATGGTAGAAGAAGAAGAAGAAGAACAAGAAGAAGAAGAAGAAGAAGAAGAACAAGAAGAAGAACAAGAAGAAGAAGAAGAAGAACAAGAACAAGAACAAAAAGAAGAAGAAGAAGATACCAATGGCTATTTGATGGTATTGCCTGGCAACTGCTTGTACTGTTAGCCAAGAAAATGGTACATCCAGAGGAGCATACAAGGAAGCTGGTTTGATGTATATCTCATTTCCTTCCTCTGCAAACAGTTCCGCTTGAACAATGGAAAAAGTTAATAAACATAAGAGTCAGCAAGGTTTACGCGGAAGAGAGAGAGAGAGAGAGAGAGAGAGAGAGAGAGAGAGAGGAGAGGGAAGAGTATACCAAAGACTTCGCTGATACCAGGTTGTTCCGATATTTGTGTGATGAGACGACTTGTGATGAGAGTGGACAGCACAAACTCCACCCCTTCGTCCTGAGAAAGCAAGTCCTTTGACCGAGTGTCCATTATCTCGCTTATGAACATTTGTGTAAGCTAGCGAACACAAGATAGAAACAAGACCAAAGAAGAAGCTAAACATGTACCAAATGATGCGCGGCTTCCGTTTTCGTTTACGCGTGGCGCAAGCAAACATGTCATCAAGGAGCTCGCTCAGCAGCAACACAGTAATGATGGTGTGGGCATCTGCCTCCTCGGAGGGAAGGTGATCGTTGGCTAAGACGATAGTACATTTTAGCTCTTCAAATGTTGTGCCAACCAGTTGCCGCAATCCTTGTGGTGTTGTTGGATCTCCTATTCGTACTCTGTAAGCAAGAAAGAATGAAAACCGATTAGAAAGATGAGAAAGAATGAAAACGAACCGTTGACAAAACTCAAGGTAATGTTTCGGAGAGGCAAGGCTTTAAGTTCTTCAATCGCGGGACGTTCTTGTTTGTTGGGCAGTCCCAACATGATGTAAATAGCTGAGCCCGGCCCCAAGTACCGATCAAACTCGGTGAGAACAGCTGGCAGCTTTCTTCCATAACCACATATGAGGAATGTCTCCATCTTGTGGTGAGTGGTAACGGCTTCGTTCTTCTTTTCTCCCTCTTCTTTCATTTTCTGTCGTTGCTTTTTCATTTGTTGTTGCTTCTTCTTTCGATGCTTCTTTCTTCGTTTCTTCTCGCCTGCAGCATCTCGTTGGAGCGAGTCCGGGACAGCAAATGAGAAGTTACCGGTGAGAGCGAAGGTGCCTCCGCACTCAGAGATGACAAGAATGTCGTCCTCGGCGCGAATGACAAAGTCATCTTTGGGATTAAGGATGGTAAAGGAAAGATTCTTCTCCTTCGTTCTCTGCACACCCAACACCACTGCCCCGTTCATCATGGATTGCACCCGACCAAAGGCCACGCCCTCCAACTCTGGAAAGTTCTTATAGTAAAACTCAGAGCCGACAAATGTTAAAAGGTCTGCATAGATGGCTGCCAATCCTCTTTTCAGTCGTATTCCCACACATGTCACAAACCACTACGAGAACCTACACAAGACTTACACTACATCGCCCCTGCCGAACTCATCGAACGCTATGGCATCTCACACAGCGGCCTCGTCAAGTGGCACCAACAAAAAAAAAATTTAAAAAAATAACAAAAAAAAAGGAAAAAGGAAAAACAATATATAGATATCAGCTGGGCGTGAAACGGCCTCGCCGGAAAGAAACAAGGTAAAAGAGACAGACGCAAAGGAGAATTGCCACCCAGTAAAACATAAGAACTAGACAGGAGCACAGAGGTCAGTGGGTTCAACATCGCCAGAAGCAATAGCAGCGACCTGGTCCTCCGTAAGGGGTACCTTCCAAATTGCTAAGTCATCGATGAGGCCGTCGAAGTATGAGCCAGCACCGTCAGAACCCACGTGAATGGATGATACGTAGACAACGTCGTGCATGAAAGCGGAAGCTGAAGGGCCTCCAGCACCACTATAAAGGTAGGTGGCTTCCTTGCCGTTGATGTACATGGCATTTCCTTCAGCAGAGGACACAAGGGCAACATGTGTCCAGTTGCCAAGATCGATAGGGACGGTGGGGGAAGGAATTGCCTCTAGTGCTTCTAAGGGGGTCAGGGTACCATCTGACACTTCATAGGTTATGGTGCCCACTCCAGCGGACAGCTTAAGATATCCTCCAGCTCCATCCCGAGCGCTGAATATGGTCTGTGGGGTTCCTGTAAGATAGGTGATCTGAACGTTAACGATAGTAAAATCGCAAAGCTGGTCACTCATTGGATCCACTGCGACGTAAATATAGTCCCCAACTGCTGCGGGTATCTCCACGGTATCAATTACTGGGGAGAAGGGCGTTGTCCCGGTAGTAATCGTACGTTGGAACATTCGAGTTAGCACACCACCAGATTGAAGCCATGTCTCAACCGATACACCATCACCGTTTGTGCAAGGGTCACCCTTTTGCGTTGTCACCCGGATTGTGTGGGATCCAGATTGTTGCACTTCCCACCTGAATGATAATGATTAGGGTATACAAAGTTCACTTAGTCATTGTCAGCCAAATCTGGGGAGAGGGAATGGGCAAACCGTCTCGAGGGCCAGGCCTTTGGTACGACAGCTGGGTTTCCAGGGTGGAACATGTTTCCACCCACAAAAAGCCATACATTTTGTCCATAAACCGCATCAGGGATGTACCACCTATCGCCATTTTGGGTATCCGTTAAAAGCTGGAAATCGTTGATGGCAGAAGAACTATGTCCATAGGCCCAACCCTCAGGGGTAGGATTGGCGACAACACTAAAGTCAGTCAGTGAATTCCTAACGACCGGGGTTGTTGCAATATTTGCCCTGTACCACAGGGATATTGTTCCTTTGGATGCCCGATAGAAAGTGGACGAGGCGGAAGAGATGGTAAAATCGCAAGTCCCGTTGAAACGTGAGCTGGTAGAAGAATGCGAGAGTCCGGTTGCTCCCTCGCTCTCTGAAAGAGAGTGACACTGGTAAGAACATAGCATAATAGAAGAAGCTGAAAAAATACTAACCGTCTACTACACAAGCTCCTCCAGAAGAAACAAAGCTACCAAAGTCATCATCAATGCCAGCCATGTCCCAATAACCCTCAGGCTCTGGACACAGGACAAGATTACGACGAACAGTTAAATCGCGACTAATTGTTGCATCCCTGCCAACGGTGGCATCATCATCAATGTAGACGTCGCCGTCGATAGAGGCATCTCCTCCCACACTGAGGTCCTGGGCAATCTCAGCAGACAAGCCAACGGACAAGTAGCCGTCGATGGTGGAGTCTCCTTCCACAGAAGCATCTCCTCCCACATAGAGATCTACATCCACAGTGGCATCTCCTTCAATGGAGGTATCTCCGCCCACGGACAAGTCTACATCCACGGTGGCGTCACCTTCAATGGAGGCATCTCCTTCCACAGTGAGGTCATCAGCAATGTTGGCGGACAGACCGACGGACAAGTAGCCGTCGATGGTGGAGTCCCCTTCCACAGAAGCATCTCCTCCCACATAGAGATCTACATCCACAGTGGCATCTCCTTCAATGGAGGTATCTCCGCCCACGGACAAGTCTACATCCACGGTGGCGTCACCTTCAATGGAGGCATCTCCTCCCACAGTGAGGTCATCAGCAATGTTGGCGGACAGACCGACGGACAAGTAGCCGTCGATGGTGGTGTCCCCTTCCACAGAAGCATCTCCTCCCACATAGAGATCTACATCCACAGTGGCATCTCCTTCAATGGAAGCATCTCCTCCCACAGTAAGGTCCTGATCAATGGTGGCACCCCCTTCGATGGAGGTGTCTCCTCCCACAGTGAGATCATCGGCGATAGTGGCGGACAGGCCGGCGGACAAATAGCCGTCGATAGTAGTGTCCCCTTCCAAGGAGGCATCTCCTCCTACATAGAGATCTACATCCACAGTGGCATCGCCTTCGATGGAGGCATCTCCTCCCACGGTGAGGTTCTGATCCACGGTGGCATCGCCTTCTATGGAAGCGTCGCCAGCCACTGTAAGGTGGTTATCTATGGTGGCATCGCCTTCTACTGAAACGTCTCCCCCAACAGTAAGGTCTTGGTCCACAGTGGCATCGCCTTCCACGGAGACGTCTCCCCCAACGGTGAGATCTTGGTCTACAGTAGCTTCTCCTTCAATGGAGGCATCGCCACCAACGGTGAGATCATTATCCACAGTAGCTTCTCCTTCAATGGAGGTATCCCCGCCAACCCAGAGATCATCGGCAATGTCAGCAGACAAACCAACTGACAAGTGGCCGTCGATGGTGGTGTCTCCTTCCACAGAAGCATCCCCTCCCACGTAGAAATCTACATCCACAGTGGCATCTCCCTCGATGGAAGCATCCCCTCCCACAGTGATGTCCTGGTCAACGGTAGCGTCTCCCTCGATGGAAGCATCTCCGCTCACAGTAAGGTCTTGATCGACGGTGGTGTCACCCTCGATGGAGGTGTCTCCGCCGACATAAAGGTCCTGGGCGATGTCAGCGGAAAGACCAACGGACAGGTGGCCATCGATGGTGGTGTCTCCTTCCACAGAGGCATCCCCTCCCACTGTCAAGTCCAAGTCCACAGTGGCATCGCCCTCGATGGAAGCATCCCCTCCCACATGAAGGTCCTGGGCGATGTCAGCAGACAAACCAACAGACAGGTGGCCATCGATGGTGGTGTCTCCTTCCACAGAGGCATCTCCTCCCACGGTGAGGTCCTGATCCACGGTGGCATCTCCCTCGATGGATGCATCCCCTCCCACGGTGAGGTCCTGATCAACAGTGGCATCTCCTTCAATGGAAGCATCCCCTCCCACAGTGAGGTTTTGGTCAACGGTGGTGTCGCCCTCGATGGAGGCATCCCCTCCCACATGGAGGTCCTGGGCGATGTCAGCAGAGAGGCCTACAGACAAATGGCCATCAATGGTGGTGTCTCCTTCCACAGAGGCATCCCCTCCCACTGTCAAGTCCAAGTCCACAGTGGCATCTCCTTCGATGGAGGCATCCCCTCCCACAGTGAGGTTCTGGTCAACGGTGGCATCTCCTTCCATGGAAGTGTCCCCTCCCACGAGGAGATCGTCAGCAATGTCAGCAGAGAGACCAACAGACAAGTAACCTTCAATGGTAGTGTCTCCCTCGATGGTTGCCTCTCCTCCCACAAACAGGTCTTCGTCCACGGTGGCATCTCCCTCGATGGAAGCATCCCCTCCCACGGTGAGGTCTTGATCCACAGTGGCATCTCCTTCGATGGAGGTATCCCCTCCCACATGGAGGTCCTGGGCGATGTCAGCTGACAAACCAACGGACAGGTGGCCGTCGATGGTGGTGTCTCCTTCCACAGAGGCATCCCCTCCCACTGTCAGATCCTGATCAACAGTGGCATCTCCCTCGATGGAAGCATCCCCTCCCACAGTGATGTTCTGATCAACGGTGGTGTCACCCTCGATGGAGGTGTCCCCTCCCACATGGAGGTCCTGGGCGATGTCAGCAGACAAACCAACAGACAGGTGGCCATCGATGGTGGTGTCTCCTTCCACAGAGGCATCCCCTCCCACGGTGAGGTCCTGATCCACGGTGGCATCTCCCTCGATGGAAGCATCCCCTCCCACGGTGAGGTTCTGATCAACGGTGGTGTCACCCTCGATGGAGGTATCCCCTCCCACATGGAGGTCCTGGGCGATGTCAGCTGACAAGCCAACAGATAAATGGCCGTCGATGGTGGTGTCTCCTTCCACAGAGGCATCCCCTCCCACGGTGAGATTTTGATCCACGGTGGCATCTCCTTCGATGGATGCATCCCCTCCCACAGTGAGGTTCTGGTCAACGGTGGCATCTCCTTCCATGGAAGTGTCCCCTCCCACGGTGAGATCGTCAGCAATGTCAGCAGAGAGACCAACAGACAAGTAGCCTTCAATGGTGGTGTCTCCCTCGATGGTTGCCTCTCCTCCCACAAACAGGTCCTCGTCCACGGTGGCATCTCCTTCGATGGAAGCATCCCCTCCAACAGTGAGGTAATGGTCCACGGTGGTGTCGCCCTCGATGGAAGTATCCCCTCCCACATGAAGGTCCTGGGCGATGTCAGCAGACAAACCAACAGACAGGTGGCCATCGATGGTGGTGTCTCCTTCCACAGAGGCATCTCCTCCCACGGTGAGGTCCTGATCCACGGTGGCATCTCCCTCGATGGATGCATCCCCTCCCACGGTGAGGTCCTGATCAACAGTGGCATCTCCTTCGATGGAAGCATCCCCTCCCACAGTGAGGTTTTGGTCAACGGTGGTGTCGCCCTCGATGGAGGTGTCCCCTCCCACATGGAGGTCCTGGGCGATGTCAGCAGACAAGCCAACAGACAAATGGCCATCAATGGTGGTGTCTCCTTCCACAGAGGCATCCCCTCCCACTGTCAAGTCCGAGTCCACAGTGGCATCTCCTTCGATGGAGGCATCCCCTCCCACAGTGAGGTTCTGGTCGACGGTGGTGTCGCCCTCGATGGAGGTATCCCCTCCCACATGGAGGTCCTGGGCGATGTCAGCGGAAAGGCCGACAGACAAATGGCCATCTATGGTGGTGTCTCCTTCCACGGATGCATCCCCTCCCACGGTGAGGTCCTGATCCACAGTGGCATCTCCTTCGATTGAGGTATCTCCTCCCACGGTGAGATTTTGATCAACAGTGGTGTCACCTTCGATGGAGGTGTCTCCGCCGACATGGAGGTCCTGGGCGATGTCAGCAGACAAGCCAACAGACAAATGGCCATCGATGGTGGTGTCTCCATCCACAGAAGCATCCCCTCCCACGGATAGATCTACATCCACAGTGGCATCTCCCTCGATGGAAGCATCTCCTCCCACAGTGAGATTTTGATCAACGGTGGTGTCACCCTCGATGGAGGTATCCCCTCCCACAGTGAGGTTCTGATCAACAGTGGCATCGCCCTCGATGGAGGCATCCCCTCCCACGGTGAGGTTCTGATCAACGGTGGTGTCGCCCTCGATGGAAGTATCCCCTCCCACATGGAGGTCCTGGGCGATGTCAGCAGACAAACCAACAGACAGGTGGCCACCGATGGTGGTGTCTCCTTCCACAGAGGCATCTCCTCCCACGGTGAGGTCCTGATCCACAGTGGCATCTCCTTCGATGGAGGCATCCCCTCCCACGGTGAGGTTCTGATCAACGGTGGTGTCACCCTCGATGGAGGTATCCCCTCCCACATGGAGGTCCTGGGCGATGTCAGCAGACAAGCCAACAGATAAATGGCCGTCGATGGTGGTGTCTCCTTCCACAGAGGCATCTCCTCCCACGGTGAGGTCCTGATCCACAGTGGCATCTCCCTCGATGGAAGCATCCCCTCCCACGGTGAGGTTCTGATCAACGGTGGTGTCGCCCACGATGGAGGTGTCCCCTCCTACATGGAGGTCCTGGGCGATGTCAGCAGACAAGTCAACAGATAAATGGCCATCAATGGTGGTGTCTCCTTCCACAGAGGCATCCCCTCCCACTGTCAAATCTTGGTCCACGGTGGCATCTCCCTCAATGGAGGCATCGCCACCCACAGTGAGGTTCTGATCCACGGTGGCATCTCCTTCGATGGAAGCATCCCCTCCCACAGTGAGATTTTGATCAACAGTAGCGTCTCCTTCGATGGAGGTATCCCCTCCCACATGGAGGTCCTGGGCGATGTCAGCTGAGAGGCCAACAGACAAATGGCCGTCGGTGGTGGTGTCTCCTTCCACGGAGGCATCCCCTCCCACGGTGAGGTCCTGATCCACGGTGGCATCTCCCTCGATGGAGGCATCCCCACCCACGGTGAGATCCTGGTCGACGGTGGTGTCGCCCTCGATGGAGGTATCCCCTCCCACATGGAGGTCCTGGGCGATGTCAGCTGAGAGGCCTACAGAGAAGGCAAGATCTCGCACAGCGGCGCACCTTGGTCTACCACTAGTACCGCTTTCCCTTCTTCTCGTGTGTGGCGCTGTCTCTTTATCGCTTGTGTTGTCGCAAGGACAAGCTAGGTAAAGGGCCACTCTTTTTTCTTCTTTTTCTCTCGCCCCTCTATCTTTCTCACACACATTCAGAATCCAAACCAAAACAATGTTCACGGATGTGGAATTGGGCGTGCTGGCCAACCTGCTGGGCTGTTCTATCTTCTTGCTGATCGTGTTTTATCACTACGTGATAACTCCCGCCAAGTAAAGACAGATCGTTGCTTGCTTCTACTTTTTTTTTGTTCCTTTCCTCCCTTTTTGCCACACCACAAAGAATCTATCCATTGGAAGCGGAGGGAAATAATTCTCCCCCAAACCATCCTTCTTCTGCCTCACCAACAACAACAACCACAACCACAACAGAACAGAGAGAGAGAGAGAGAGAAAAATGTTTGGCGCAAACTCTAGGTTAAAATAATGCACTCCAAAATCATTCTTTTGAAAAAAAAAAGGGAGGAAGAGAGAGATTTGTGTTTGTTGACAAGCTTTTTTTTTCCACAATGTTGATGATGATGAAGAAAAAATAGTGAAGAGGAGCTGGGAGAGAATAAACTAGTTTTTTGGTTTTGTATTCAGGGGTAGGTCCTCGGTCGTGCGGTAATAAGACGAGTGGAGCTGCGCTTGTCGCCCTTGATGCAGCTGGCCCGGGCTCCCGCGTAAAGACCCACAGGGATGAGGAACAAGAAGATGAACGCGTGGTAGGCCGTGCGCGGAGTGATGCGGTAGTACTTGTGCGTGTTCTCGCGGTAGTGGCCCACCTCCTCCAGGTCTCGGTTAATTCGCAGCCAGCCCATCCTCCTCCTTGTTTTGTTTTTCTTCTTTGTTGCTACTCTTTCTCCCTCTTTTTACTTTTTATCGGACAGCGGTTAATAATTCACCAAAGCGGAAATAATTTTCGACGGCATCGAATAGTTATCGACAAATTCAAAGCGGGTGAATGAAGGAAAACAAGGAGGGAGAAAGAACGAGAAGCTCATGGGGAAAACAAAGGGGGTCTGTTTATTCTTCGGCTCCCTGAACACTTCCTTCTGAAGCTATCTCAGAGAGTACTACAAAGCAAACACCCTCACGAAACCAAGTTATGTTTGTTTGATGTGGGCTTTAGTCGCGCTTCAAGTATTGGCGCATGGGAAGCTCCAAGAACCTCTTCACGCCAGAGTGTCCAGACAGGCGGTCGTAGAAGCCCTTGAGCTTGGGATAGTTGTCGAAGGCCTTGGAGTCAAAGTCCAGGATGATGTTGAAGACGGAGAAGAGGGCCAAGTCACCGGTGGTCACGGTGGAGGCAAAGTACTCGCTCTCACCCAGCAGCTTCTCCAGGAGGTCGAGGTGCTTGGGGATATCCACAGTGAGGGCCTGATCGTAGGCCTCATGCTTGTTTTGAGCGTTGTTGGCCTTGGCCAAGATGGAGTAGATGTCGTTTTGCTCCTCGATGAGTCTTGTTGAAAAAGGAAGCAGTTCAGTATTGAGAAAGAGAAAGAATGCAATAAAGGAGGCCAGTCGCTCACTACTTACTGTTCAGACATGGCATAGTCAGCGTCCGTGGTGCCCTGCAAGCCGGCCTTCTTGGCAAGGTAGCGAGCAATGGCCATGCTCTGAGCCAAACTTACGTCCCCATCCACCAAGTATGGGAGCTGACCAAAGGGGGTGGTGGGCTTCATGGTGGCCCAGTCAAAGTCGGTGACCCACTGGTAGTTCAGGCCGGCATACTCGCAGACCAGGAGGGGCAGGTGTGCCCTGGCCTTGATGCCAAAGTAGTAGAGCTTCAGGGGGGTTTCGCTTTGCATTGTGTGTGTTGTTGTGGTTGGAGTGTTGTTTGTTGAAAAAAGAAGAACTGGAGAGAGTGGGGTTTTGGTTCGTCAAACCCTATTTAAGGCACCTATAACTTGCCTTTCTCTGACGAAAAGGCGGCCATGGCGTCAACCCCTGTCTCTTCGGGGAATATCTCTACCCAATGGGAGAACAGAAACGCTCGGATAATTGCAGGCGTCCAATCGCAACGAAGCCAAGGAACGAAGAAATTTCATTCTCATGGTTTCTCTCCTCTCCTTGCTCTTCTCTTCGCTCGTGCTCTCCCGCTTTGCTGATCTTTGTCTCTCTTTCTCTCTCGTTCTCTGTTTCGCTCCCTCGCTTCTCGTTGCAGGCTTGCTTTAACCCTTGCGCAAATCTCCCAAAACTTCTCAATAGAGAGAGAGAGAGAGAGAGAGAGAAATAGTAGAGGCATAAGAAAGAACTCTTTCTTTTTTTTTCCAAAAAATCATTGTTCCAGCTTCAAAGGCATTTACTTGCGAGAAGAGCCCTTCTTAGAAACCACAACAGGCTGACGGTTGATGCTCTGTGAGGCCTTGTTTGTCATGTAGAGAAGACCAACGGAGAAGAGGAAGCTTTTGAGAGAGAGAGAGAAGCGGTGTTGTTAGCAATGTTTTGCCTGTGCGGCGACTTAGCTATTCCAGACAGGAAATGTGCATGCAGCAATGTGGCTACATCGGGTGGTTCTGTCGAGAAAGACAAGAAGGAAATAGCAGAGGAGAAGAGAGAAACTTCTTTGCAGCCGAGAAGAGGCGAAGTCGAGAAGGAGAGGTAGAGGGAGAGAGAGGGAGGGGGAGGGGGAGGGAGAGAGAGAAGAGCAACAGAGAAGGGAAGCAGAGCAAAAGAGAAAAAAGAAGAAACAAAGCGTTCCCACATACCAAGTAGTAACACAAACACGGTGCACAGTGGCGGCAGCTACCAAAGCAACAGCTTCGCACAAGAACACTATTTTACGTGTTGCAGAAGATTAGATGAGAGGAGCAAGCAGTCTCGTCTTTCTTACCTTCAATCCAACCAGTTTCGTTCTCAAGATTGCCAATTGTCTGACACCAATCGATTAATGAGAAAAAAAATAAAAGTATTTTTAAAAAAGTGACGCACCAACAGGGCAAAGAAGAACAGAAGCGAACTGATGAAACCACCCACGATGGTGAGACGCTCCGTGGAGGCCAGCACCGGAGCCCACAAGCTCAACGCAGAGAGGGTCAGCACGAACAACAGAGCCGACAAAATGGCGGTCGTGGTGTGGCTTGGTTGCTCTTGGGTGGGGGATTTTCGGTAGTTGATTTTTGGTGGAGAGAGAAACAATTTTTTTTTTTAAAAAACGTAAGAACGAGTGAACGACCAGCAAGCGTGATGGGCAGAGAGAGCATAGACAATGAATCAATGCCGAAACGAAGAAGGAGGAGAGCTGCTACGTACTTCCCATCTTCCGTTTTTTGTTCTTCCCCTCTCTTGCTTGCTTTTTTTTGTGGCCCTTTCTATTATTTTTTTGCCAATAAAATTTGCAATTGTCGATCGTGCATCATAATAATCATCGATTATTGGGTAGGACCGACAACAGTTAAAATATCGGAAATGAAATGGAAAATATCGAACGAAGGCTGAAGCATAAGAAAGAAGAATAGAGAGAGAGTATCGCCTTATCCTCCTCTCTTTCCACAGCGTTGTGTTTTTTTTAAAAAAATATGGAGTAACGTTTTCTTTCCACCTTCTTCCTTCGCTTCCTCATTTTTTCACTCCTTATTCTAATCAGCCTTTCGAACAAAAAAACCAAAGATATGGTGTGGGTGATGTTTCCATTGCAGCGACGGCAGTGGTTTGCAAGACGGCCGTGCTGGAGGGCAACATACGGATAGGCAAGGGCACGGTCCTCCATCCCAAGTGCAGGGTCATCGCGGAGGGCGGACCCATTCACATTGGTAGCAACAATATCGTGGAAGAGCTGGCGTGCATTCACAACCGCTCCACCACCGGTGAAACCCTTGAGATTGGAGACAACAACGCCATTGAAATAGGCGCCGGTACCTCCTCTCGTTCTTTGCCTCTTGTTCTCTCTTCTCTTCTTCTCTCTTCTCGGTCCTCTCCTCGGCTTCTCTATGCCCTCTCCTTCTCTTCTCTTCTCTCTTCTCTGCTCCCTTCTCTCCCGGTCTCTCCTCTCTTTCCGCTCACTCTTCGTCCTTCGCTGACCTGACCCTTTTGATAGTTGTGCACGCCAAACGGATTGGAAATAACAATGTTATAGAAGCCAAAGGTTTTTTTTTCGTTTCTTTATTCTTTCTTGTCGTTTGTGGTTTGCTCAAAGGGACACTATTCCTTTTTTGTTGTGCCCTCATCAGCAAAACTGGGAGAAGGATGTGTGATAGGTAATGGCTGTACGATAGGCATGGCCGTTGTCGTGGGCAGTAATGACGGCGTTTCCGATGGAACCGTTGTTTTTGGAGAACGCAACGCACAAAGGAAAGCTGAAGATGCCAAAGAGGTTCACTTTCTTTCTTCTTTGAAGCTTCATTTTTTTGTTCATTCTCTCTCACATTCCTCCGTCTATTCTCTCTCTCTCTCTCTCTCTCTCTCTCTTCTCTCTTCTCTTCTCTCTTCTCTTTCTCTCTTTCTCTGCTTCTCTGTTTCTCTGTTTCTCTCTCTTCTCTGCTTCTCTGCTTCTCTGCTTCTCTGCTTCTCTGCTTCTCTGCTTTTTCTGCTTCTCTGCTTCTCTGCTTCTCTGCTTCTCTGCTTCTCTGCTTCTCTGCTTCTCTGCTTCTCTGCTTCTCTGCTTCTCTCTTCTCTCTTCTCTCTCTTTCTCTCTCTCTCTCTCTCTCATTAAAATTGGTTTGTAACAGGCACATCTAGCTATACATATACGACACTTGCGGATACTTCACCAAACATTGCCGAAGTATAATCAAGTTCTTAAGCCTTCTTCTACATAAACTCTTCCTTTTCTTTTTTCTTTTTCTCTTTTCCTCTTTTCTTTGACTTTTGTTTGTTCTCCTGTCGCTTGTCTTTTCTTGTTCTCTTCACTTGCCGTTACTATTCTGAAGAAGAACGCCCGAGTAAAGTACGTTGTAATTGCTATGGAAGTTTAAATGACTTATTATATCTACATCAAAAAATAGTTTAAAGCAGAGAACTCGGTTGTCTCCAATGCAGTGATAATCACTTACGAGAATTACTTTCAAGACAAAGCCTGGGTGAGCATGTTATCGTAGGAAAGGTCGCGTGGACTCTTTCCAACGGCGTTTCTTTGGTTCTTATCAGCGCCTGCCTCCAGCAGAGCTTGCACAGCTTCCATGCTGCCATTCAAGGCGGCAATGTGAAGCGGGCCGTGCTTGTCTTTGGACTTACCGTTGGGATCCGCCCCCTTTTTTAACAGCACCTGCATCACGTCCGTATTCTCTGCCTCCACTGCGATGGACAACGGCGTTCTTCCCAGCTTGTCCACTTTGTCAAATGGAACTCCTGTTCGTTGTTTCAATAAGGTATTCTTAAACTGACAAGAGAGAGAGAGAGAGAGAGAGAGAGAGAGAGAGAAGACCTAACCTTTCCTGAGCAGAAGCTTCATCATCCTGGCGTCTGTGACGGCAGCGAGGTGACACAAGGTCTCGTCGTTGTCGGTGCAAAGCATGGGGTCGGCGCCGTGCTTCAGCAAACGTTTAGTCATCTTGTGATGATTGTGCCCTACCGCCATGTGGAGCGGCGTGTGTCCCGTTTTTGACCTCGCGTTCACATCCGCCCCTTCAAAAACCAAAGATAAGGAAGATGAGCTCCAAGTTCACCACAGAAAGGAAACAAACAAAAAGAAAGCTACCTCCTTCGATGAGGACTGTAGAACATTTAAGGCGAGCTGCAGCAGCAGTTATGTGAAGCGCGGTGTACTGCTCGACCGGTTCTCTGGCGTCTGGGTTGGCTCCCTCGCTCAGCACCTTTTTCAGCCTCTTTGGCTGTCCCCTCTGCGCCACGACCAACAGCTTCTCATCCAGCTTTGCGTTCCTCTTCCCCTCTTTCCCTGTCATTCTATGTCTCTGGCAGCAGCCGCTCCGCTTTGTTTTCTCTTTCTTTTTTGTTTGTGCACAAAAGGGCAGGAAGAAACGACAGTTTAATACCCTCGTCCTTCTTATATATTTTCTCAACGAGTTGGTTAGGCGAAGGGAAACTACCCTCCGCACGGTTCCGATAGATATGATCAAAAGTCGATGAGATGTCGGGTCAAGCAGCACGTTATTTGCTGAAAAGACACCAACTTCTCCATTTAAGGTGAAGGTAAGGAATCGGTTTTGTCTTGTGACGCCAATTGTTTGTCACGTTCCTCTTAGCTCTTCGTGGCCCCTGCTCTCCACTTCTGTCTGAGTGTCCCTTTTTACCTTCGCTCTTCTCTTTTAATGTGTTTTCGCATCCCTTTCCGTCAATGACGCTCACATATTCCCTTCTCGTCTGGCTACTCACGTTTGCTTCGCTCTCCTTCCCAACTCTCTCTTATTTTTGATGGTTTGGATATCCTTTTCAAGGTAAATATAGGGCGGTTAATAGATTACAACAACTGATACATCACAACCTGGTATTGCTAGCCGCACTCCTCTATACACTGCGCCTACAAACTTTAGGTCTTTACCAATCCCTTTCTGGCGTTGACCTCCTTCATCCAAGGGGGCTGAGAACCTTCTACCTTGTTATTGGTGTTGTTCTTGTTGTCGCTGTTGCTGTTGTTGTTTTCGGGAAGGGCTTGCTCCTTGTTCGACTTTTTCTCCTTACCAGCGGATTTCTTCTCATCTGAGTTCTTGCTCTTCCTGAGCCTTGACGGTGAGAAACGAGAGCTTCTCGTTTCCTTTGGCGAATCACTTGAACTAGAAACTTCAGTGTCCTTTTCCTTCTGCTTCTCCTTCTTCTCCTCGTTGGGTGACTTGGGAGGTAACCTGACAGGGGCAGGCGATGTGGAAGAACGGCTGCGGTGAGATCGCAGATGTCCCTCGGTCATTACTTTGGTCAGCAAACCTCCTTTGCCCGTCATTCTGACCTTCCTGTTATCATTGCTTGTGGGACTACCCCCTTCATCCATTGCCTGTGGTGCAAAGGCTGCTGAAGAGGAAGAGAGTCCTGATTTGAGCCGGCTGCCGCTCTCTGGGGACCCTCCTCTGTCGCCCCCGTGCTCTGTTGGCTGTGTGTGGGTATTATGTCTAAGCTTGACATTTCCCAATGCGGCTTTGTCCAAACGAAGCATGCCGCCACCTCCAGGAGGGGCCATGATCATGCTTCCACCCAACTGCCCAATCCTTGGTCCTCCTAAAGAGCTGCGAAGCATGCTGCCTGAATCGCTTCCTCCTCCGCTTCCTGAAGCGATAGCGGAACCAGCTCGAGGCAAACCAGACAACAAAGGAGAAGGTCTTGATGGGTCGGACGTGGCAAGAGGGCTGCCTCCATGTTGGTTCACCATGTTGGCTCGTGGGCTGCGGGTGGAGGTGGTGCGTCGGCGGTGTGCATGTTCCGGTGACTGTACGGAAGGGGAGTCTACCTGCAATGTTTCCTCTAGCATCAACGTGTGAGAAAAGTCAGGAGTGACGATACGCTCCTTGGCCCCGGCACGAGGGTCGAACAGAGAACTATCAAGTCCTCCAGCTGTTTTGGCCTCCCCGGTTCTGCGGATCTTGCTCCTGGAAGGAGGACGCCTGGAACCATTCTTTGGGGTCGCTCGTTGTTTTTGTACCTGTTTTTTTTTTAAACACATAACGTTCATACTTGCTTTGTTGAAGAGGGAAAGGTCGAAGGTGAAAAACTACTTACACAAGACAAGGTAGGCTCACGCGTTAGGGGAACATCATCCCAGAAGCTCCTAGGAGGGGGAGGAGATTCCTCCGCCCATGGCACTTCTAGCATGGCCTCTACGCCTAGTTCTTCAACGGTGGACTTGTCCTCATTGATCAGCTCAGAAGGCATCGAAGTGAGCCCCGTTTCTTCGCTGGCAACCTCTTCCTGTTTTTCATCGAGAGTCTCTTGGTGCTCATTCTTGTGCTCCGCAGATTCAGCGTTCGGTGAGGTCACTACACCAACCCCATCTCGTACAGGTACTGGTGGAGGGGCAGCCGTTGTCTCTGTTGATGTACGCTCAAAGATCGCCAACGGAGGCGATGGTTGAGGTTCCGAGTCTTTCTGAGCCTTGGATTTCGAGGGGAGGATGGCAAACTCTGGTTCGCTTAGGGGCTTGTTGAAAGCCAATGCACCATCCCCCGATTTGAGGGAGACGGAACTTGAAGGTGCTGGAGCGGAGGCCTTCCGTTTCAGCTGTTCTGGTGGTTGCTTTTGAGGGCGCATGTCTGGGAGGGAGTCTCTGCTTGGACGTCCTGGTTGTGTTTGTTCGTTTTCCAAGCTTGACAGTTGAGGCGTTTGTTCTCGTGAAGCAAGTACAGGGGGAATAGGACCGTTGTTGGCGTTATGTTTAGTATGGTCCACAAACATTTTCGCTTTTGATCGCAATCCTCCCGTACCTTCTCCTTTAGCACCGTTAGGTAGAAATGGATTTGTTTCATGACCAGGAGCAGGAGCTCCAGCTGCAGGAGGAGCTGTAGTTCGAGACGGAAGGGGAGGTGGTGGGCCAGTCCCTCTAGGTTGTGTATGAGGAGAGGAGGTTTGAGGAGGTGGAGGTCCGTTTTGAAGGGACGGAGATCCAAAGACCTTGTTTCCTACACCACCTTTACCCAAGGGAAAAGGAGGTGAGGAGTTGGATGTGGTATTGTTGCCATGGTGCGGAGGGCCGTTTGTAGGAGGTCGACTTTCTGGTTTGTTTTGGATAGGGATCGGAGTGCTGGATAGGGAAGAGCCTGGACTTCCTCCTCCCCTTGGCCTTGATTCCCCTCCGCCATCTGCTGATCTTCCGGCCGAGGCATCCGAGGCCGCCCTTTGCCTTGCCGCGTTCATCTTCAATTGGAACTCTGAGAGACCGCCCTCCATTTTCTGTTGATGAATCGGTCTCCTCTCTTAGCTTCAACTGAAACTCCTGCCCTCTTTTCTGTTGCTTTTATTCCGTTCCTTATGGTATGTTTGCCCTGTTTCCAATCTCCCGTGCTGGTCAGCCCTTTGGTACCGATCGTGGAAAAAACCCTTCCCTCAATGCCACAACCAAAACACCAAAAAAAAAAAAAAAAACAGATTTATGTATATCGTGTCCGTTGTTGGACGAAGAGGCGTTTTTTGTTTGCCTTTTTGTGATGATTTGGGGGACCCCTCACCTTTCCTCCTTTCATGACGTCCCGACGGTAACGTTCCCAGAACAAATTAGAAGAAGAAGAAGATGGAAGCAGCAGGCCCTTCGTCGTTGCCCTTGGTCGTCATGTTGGACTTTCTGGATGAGGCCGACATTGAGCAAAAGGTTTTGGATGGGGTGGCGCGGGTGGAATGCTGGAAGCTGAACTCGGAGGCTGAGATTACAGAAAAGGTCTTTCTCTCTCTCTCTCTCTCTCTCTCTCACCCTCCTTCTTCACTCACTCTCCCCCTTTTGCTTTTTGTTATTCTTCTTCTTCTTGTTGTTGGTGCTTGTTCTTCACCAACAGATCGCAGAGGCGTCAGCGGTGTTTGCTTGGCACCTTGGTTAGTAGTAATAGTTGCTCCCAACCTTTTTCATTGTTGTTTCTCCATAGACCACATTCACCAAGCACTCAACTGTCTGTTTGGTTTGGTAGTTGCGTTGGGCCGAGAGACCATCGAGCAAAAACTGAAAAACACCAAAGTGATAGTGCGCATAGGGGCTGGCTTTGACTCTGTCGATCTCGCCGTTTGTCTCTTCTCTCTCTCTCTCTCTCTCTCTCTCTCTCGTATCTCTCTCCGTCTCTCAGACTGTGTTGTTCATGAAAGGCTGCCGGGGAGAGAGGAATAGCGGTGGCCAACGTCCCCGACTATGGCGTGGAGGAGGTGGCCGACTCGGCGATGAGCCACGTGTTGAACCTTATGCGCAAGACCCATCAACTGGCCAACATGGTCTCTTCCACCGGCGGTTGGCCCACTCACAGCGCTCATGGCGCCACTAGGTCCGTCTCTTGTTCTTGCTCTTATGTTCTTGTTCTTGTTCTTGTTCTTGTTCTTGTTCTTGTTCTTGTTCTTGTTCTTGTTCTTGTTCTTGTTCTTGTTCTTGTTCTTTCTTCTTGTTCTTGTTCTTGTTCTTGTTCTTGTTCTTGTTCTTGTTCTTGTTCTTGTTCTTGTTCTTGTTCTTGTTCTTCTTGTTCTTCTTCTTCTTCTTCTTCTTCTTCTTCTTCTTTTTCTTCTTCTTCTTACTGTGGTTGTTCAGGTTGAGAGGAAAGACCTTTGTGATTATCGGGTTGGGCAAAATAGGAAAGGTTCAGCTTCGCCATCGTTCTCCCTTGATTTCTTTCTTCTCTCCTCTCTTTCTTTTCAGTTCTGTTCTGTCCCGTCGTTCTTCTTTTGCTTTTTGAGTTGACTCAACTGTTTGTTTTTTTTAAACCAACCAAAGGCTGCAGCCATGCGAGCCAAAGCTTTTGGCTTCCAAGTTCTCTTCTATGGTTCCCTTTTCTCTCTCTCCCCCCCCTCTCTCTCTCTCCTTCTCTCTCCTCCCTCTCTAGTTCTCTGCTTCTCTGCTCTCTTGTTAACAAACAAAACAACACATAACAAAAGATCCGTACGTGGAGGACGGGCTGGACAAAGCGTTGGGCATAGAGCGAGTGGACACGCTGCAAGAGGCCATGGTGAGAGCGGATGTCCTCTCCCTGCACTGCCTCCTCGACAGGACGAACCACCACCTCCTCGACTCCACCGCGTTCTCCTTCCTCTCCTCCCCCGAGCGAAGGCAGCTCAAAGGCGAGGAGGATAAAGGCATCTTCTTGGTCAACACCGCACGCGGAGGGCTCATCGAGGAAGCCGCCTTGCTCGCCGCGTTGAAGGACGGAAGGGTGAGAGGAGCGGCGTTGGATGTGCTGGAGGAGGAGCCCTATGTGGATGGCCACTTGAAGGATGTCCCCAATTTGATCATCACGCCGCACACGGCGTTCTACAGCGATGAGGCCTTTGTGGAGATGCGCACCAAAGCGGCGTTGGAGGTAAAGAGAGTGTTGACGGGAGAAAGCGGTCCTCGTAACTGTGTCAACAAACAGTTTCTTCGCAAATAGGAAGGATAAGAAAGAGAGAGAGAAAGAGAGATCACTTTTCTGAGTGAGAAGCAAATTAAAAAAAAAAACTGAGTGAATGAATAGTAAGTCATCATCACAATGCCTGTTAAACCAGCTGTTCAAAACCAAAAGAAATAGAGATAGAAGCAAAAGAGGAGAATAACACCAACTATGATGACGGGCTTCCACTTTCTCCAAAACAAAGCGTCGTTCAACCATTTGGCCTTCTTCTTGTAGCTCTCTGACTCGAACACGAGTCTCTCTGACTTTGATGTTACCGCTGCATGTGTATTTGTGAGTGGAGGGAAGAAGAAGAAGAACAAGAAGCACAAAATAAGAACAAGAAGAAGGAAGAGGAGAATACAATTGAGTTTGTCGCCCCTGTTAAGGATTTCTTCAATGTTTTGTGACATGATACGTTGCACATCGCTGAGTTCTTTGGTCACTATGTCAAGGTTGCGTTCAGACCTGGTATCTAAATACATCTTTTTGGTCTTTTGGATAAACGTATCTAAGAAGCGATAATAAGAGTCAGTTGTGTGCACCATTTACTCTCTCTCTCTCTCTCTCTCTCTCTCTCTGCTATTGTGCTTCTATGCTTTCTCTTCCTCCAAGTTGGTTTCTCTTCTCGCTTGTCTTCTCTGATTCTCTGCTTCTCTTCTGCTTTTGTATCTCTCTCTCTCTCTCTCTCTCTCGCTCCTGATTTCTCTCTCCCTCTCTCTCTCTCCCTCTCTCTCTCTCTCTCTCTCTCTCATACGCGCTCTCCTCCTAAACAAACAACGCACCAAACTTGATGAAAGCATAAGGCCTTCGTGCAGATTTGACCTCAGGCCCATACTGTATGTCAAACTCCTTCTTGATCTCTTCCAAGAAGGCCAAAGCCAATTTTTTGGGGTACACACTGTCGCACAGCGTTATGTAGCACACATCTCCCTCTATAATGTACCTACAAACAAAAAGTGGAGAGAGAGAGAGAGAGAGAGAAAAACTGAGATGAGAAGAGAGAGAGAGAGAGAGAGAGAAGAGATGAGGTTAAAATAAAAAACAAGTGAGAGACAAACATGAAGTAGTGGTCGCCAGCTTCTACGCAGTGTCTGCGAGGTGACTCGGGCCTAATCTTTTGCCATAGCTGTTTCGCCAATCTTCTGTGCTCCTCAAACTGCTCGCTCTCCTCCGCGGTCAGGATAAGAGGGTCAGATACACGATAAATCCAAGTCAGCTGTGGCATCTCTCGTTAGTCAGTTGTTGTTTTCGGCTTTTGTTTTTGCGGACTTTATTCGCTTCTGTGTAAAATATGCTCGTACAGCGAGAAAGTTCAAATTTGCTTCTCTTTTCCTTTGCTCTTCTTTGGGTGAGAAGAAGAAGAACAAGGAGAGGGAGATGAGATGAGGGCAGACATAAAGTTCTGGAGTTCTGGAATAGGTTCTAGGATGCGCTTGTCTATCTTCTTTACTGCAGCCGGGGTTGGTATTCCATGGTAGCGTCCATCCCGTTCGCCTTGACTGAACTTATTAAGCCAAGTGTGGCCATGCACTATACGAGCCACGGCCTGAATATCTTCTAGTGTGGGGTTCTGATTATCAAGCAGTTTCGTGGCTTGTATCCATCTTTCACAAGCAAGCTCCACAGCTTCTTCCTGTTGTTTAGGGTTTTGTTGTCTAACACTGGTCATGTATTTCGCCATCAATTTTTGCAGCACACTTGGATCGCGAAGGATAACAAAGGGATCCTTGTCCCGGTTCAGGTAGCACCAGTACACGAAGTAAAAGCTCTCGATGGAGGGCAGGTTCCAATAAAAAACTTTCACGTTTGCTAAAGATTTGTTGGGATGAAATGTAAATAGATTGTTAATGAAGAGCCAACATAACATACCTTTGCTCTCTTCCTTTGCTTTTTGCTCAATATCAAACATATAAAAATCAGGATCACGAAGTACATGTACGTGTGTC
Organism: Balamuthia mandrillaris; assembly: GCA_031835245.1. Taxonomy (NCBI): domain Eukaryota; phylum Discosea; order Longamoebia; family Balamuthiidae; genus Balamuthia; species Balamuthia mandrillaris. Next base: position 131,306 of record JAVKOQ010000060.1, on the reverse strand, counting down.
GCCACACCTGGACGCAGTTTGTTAATAGACTTCACTAGTGGTGCAAAGTGGTCACTCTTCAAAAACGTGGCACCAACCAGTAGCTGGGCTTGTGAAACCTGTAAATTACACAGCTCTGCAAATTTGCAAACAGCAAGAAGGTCCTGGTCTCCTTCTACAAGGATAAGCGGGTTCAAATCACTGATGCCTAGCAGAGGAACTTTCTCGTTTTTACTTTTTTCTGTCTCCATCTTAATATTGGTACTTCTTATTACTTTAGCCGAAGCATGTTGTGGTTCTTCAGCGAACTGCAGGCCGTGTAACCTGTTCAATGGCAGACAAAAACCTGATACAAACAGCTATCCGAGAAAGAAGAATGGAGAGGAGGGAAGGAAAGAGAGCAACTACAGAAAAGAGAACAAAGCAAAGAACTTACCTTAACTGCTTCTAGGAAAATATTTGAGTTGGTAGTCAGAAACAACTGAACATGATGCTCCTTTGCCAAACGAAGAAGTAGCTCTGCAAATGATTTCTGTAGGGATGAATAAAGATGGGCTTCGGGCTCTTCCACCAGAAAAACTCGTTCCTGTTCTTCTGTGGCAACAAGGGTAAAAAACAGCACCAATGAAGTGAAGACCTTGCGAAGAGCCTCTCCGGTATGAATTATTTCTGTCTCATGGTCTCCTTCTGAAATAATGAAGTTGACTGTTGGAAGGCCCGACTCTTCTCCAAGGCGCAGACTATGGATGCCAAACAAGTCCTTCATATGCTTTGAGACCATTCCCTAAACAGCACAACAAGACAAAGTATAAACTATGAGTGATGTATTTTTGAGAACACAGCAACAGAAAAGCTTCAACCAACCTTAAAACTACCATTCTTTTTTTCAAGGTGTTTAAAGCGTTGTCGAATACCACGGGCAGAGGAGGTCAAGATGTCACCAGGCAACTGTTGTTCATTGGCTATCTCGAAGTCACTCTCAGACATGAACGCAAAACGAACTTTTGTTGGGGGAAGGGGCTCTTCAGATGAACCTTTGCTATTGTCGCTTAATTGTGGTCGTCTGCTTTGATTTCCCAGCAAATGGAGCGGTTGTTGATGGTCGCGTGGATGAGAGTGGGTTCGGCAGCACCATGACGCGAGATGTGCCCCCAGGATGAGGCACCTCCAAGCTGAGGAGCGTTGATGAGCTTGGCAAAATCCAGCGGGTGTATCTGAACGGAAGCAGAGGCCTTGTGGTTTGAGGGAGCTGTGCGGAGGTTGTAACTCCTGAGTGCAACGATGATCGCCCAAAGGAGAGAGGTCTTGCCAGAACCGTTTGCGCCCATAATCACGTTGGCCCATCTCAAATTTGACAAAGGAAGCTCCTCGAATTGGCGGAAGTTTTGTACAACAAGGCGGGTGATAGGCGGGCAAGACCTTGTGGCGCTAGTCTTGTTGCTCGCCATGCCTTTTGTTTTTTTTTCCTTGCTAGCAGGCGAAAATACCGACTTTTTTTGGTCCAGTTTTTTATCCTTGAGGAGTCATTCAACTTTTAAACACGAAGAATAAGAAAATAAGAAAAAAGAAACAAAACTAATTAAAAGTTTAGTAAGGTTCTTCACTTCCTCTTTTTATGTTCTTCTTCTTGTTCTTGTTTTCATTCTTGTTCTCATTCTAAGCTATGCTACTGGTTTAAAGATAATGCATTTAGTATTTAAACTACATAAAAAGAGAAAACAAGATGAGGCAAGAAAGAGAGAAAGAGAAACAGAGAGAGAAAAAGAGAAAGAGAAAGAGAAAGAGAAAGAGAGAGAGAAAGAGAAAAAGAGAAAGAGAAAGAAAGAGAAAGAGAAAGAGAAAAAGAGAAACAAAAAGAGAAAAACAGAGAGAGAAAAAAAGAAAAAGAGAAAGAAAAGTAGAAACAGAAAGAGAAAGAGAAAAAAAAAGAGAAAGAGAAAAAGGAGAAAAGGAAAGAGAAAGAGAGAGAAAAAAGGCAACAGGGCTAATAAGTTGAGAGTAATTCTTAACATTTTTTCTCTCTTTGTTATACTAATATTTTTCTCTTTTTTTTGGATTTCATCCAGCTTAAATGTTATTTTTCCTTGCTTTTCTTTTCTTTATAGGAAAACTAACAATACAACACTAGATACTTCATTATCACTTGTACTTGTTAACAACTACCAAAATGTTACTTCTTTTTTCTTGACTTGACTTCTTTTGATTGGTTCTTTTTCTTATTCAGTTTGTCTTTCTTTTTTATCTTCTTTTCTTTTTCTTCTTCTCTTGGAACAGGAACAAGTAACAAACACCCACTCTGTCTCGACCTATTCCTATAATTAAAGCCTATTGTTGGTAAAATCCCTAATATTTATATCTAGACTGCTCATGTTGGATCCTTCTGGACCCTAAGCTCTCCTTTTTTGTATCCACTCATCCTTTTTTCTCTTTTTTCCCTTTTCCTCAGTAGGAGTATAAACGGAGATCTTCTCCTGTTGACTTTCTTTTTTTCTTCTGAAATACACTCCTTTCTAATCATTTGTCCCTTTCTTGTTAAGTTAGACCAAACCAACATTATTCTTGGTCTTGTTCACTTTCTTGAATTCTTGTGTTACTGGTCCAAGTTAACATACTTTTTACTTTTAACATGTTCTAAAAAAAAGGGCACCCCTTTTTGGAAATTATTTTTTGTCCAATCAAAATATTTACAAAAAATAATATTTAATTATTTTTGAAACATGATAAGGCCAGTGAGGGAACAACCCAACAGATACCAACTTGTTGTGTGTAGGGAAAAGACCTTTAGTAGAATGAAAGAAAGAAATATATATACAAGGAGATAGGGATAGGTATTATGGAAGAGTGGTATAACACAATGCTCTTGCCTTGCAGTTAAAGTGTTTGTGAAGTGTGACTTACTTTAGAAAGAAAGAAAACAGATATTTTAGCCCAACTCAGTGTTATACATAAAAGCCTTGACCATTGTTATATACACAAAATGTTATCAAAAGGGATAATACCTGATTGACTTAACCTATCACTAACTTTATAAATATGTAAAGTGTTTTTTTTGTTATCTTTTTAGCAATACTAAAGATTCTTTATTGTTTTCTTTTTTTCATTTAAAATACACTTTATTTTGGTCACTTTTTTGTTTCTTTTGTTAAATCAAAGCTTCAATAACTATGAATACAAAAATAATTAACAAAATTAATTTCAAATGTTTATATTCAATAGAAAAATATTTAGAAATTATTTATCAAAAATAATTACCAAAAAGAGGCACCTGTTTTTGTTTAGAATGTGTTTTTTATAAATTGAATTCATGTGTTATACTTCTTGGTCTTCATTATCATTCCTATTTATTAAGAATTACTCTTAACATATTAGCTCCATTGCCTTTTATCTCTTTTCTTTCTTTATTCTGGAATATACTCCTTTTTGATTATTTGTCCCTTTCTATTGTCAAGTTGGACTTAACCAACACATTGCTAGGCTTTATTCTTTTATTTCATTACTTCCTTCTTTCTGTTAGAAAGGGTGAATAACATGAACGGACGGGGCCAACACGTATTATTCAAAGAGGGAACAAGGGAACAAAGGGTGTCAAGAGGGAAAGGTGTGGTGTGAATGAAACAAAACTAACTAACTAAAAGAAAGAGAGAAAGAAGCAATGGAATAAAAGGATGAAGCCTAGCAATGTGGCAGCAGGTGATTGGTCCACATCACAGATGTCAACAGAAAGAAAAGGAAAGGAAAGAGGCAACGGAACTAATATGTTGAGAGTAATTCTCAACATTTCATTCTTTTAGTTAGTTAGTTTTGTTTCATTCACACCACTCCTTACCTTCTTGACGCCTTTGTTTCCTTATTCCCTTTTTAAATAATATATTTTAGTTCAATTCATTCATATTATTTATTCTTTCAACATTCTTATTTTTCAATAGATTTTAACAAAGTTAAAGAGAGAAATTGTACATATGAAGCAGGCCTTTTTAATAAGAGCAAACCAAGAACTATTCCCATTTTATCTCCTTTGTGAGTGTTATAAGAAAGAGAGGGATTGTCATAATCCAAGGCTAGACTATAATAATTAATTGAATCCTTGAAAAAAAAAAGAGTTAATGACAAAACAACAAGTGTATTCAAGTATAGAGGAAGGACAACAAGAGGGAATCTCTAACCAAAAGAAAGGGAAAAGGAGAAAGGAAGAATAAAGAGAAAAAAAATAAAAGAGCTGATGATGAAGCTGAGGATCCAACATGAGGAGTCTTGAGATACGTGATGATTTGACGGACGTGCAATGGTTGAGTTTGGCGGTGGTCCTTGTCGACACTAATTTTTCCCGCGATAAGTAGCAGGGAAGCGCAAGGACTTTTTTGCTGCCCTCTGTGCCCTTGCCATTTCGTTTCAGTCATTTGCCCAACTTCCAATGTTGTTTGAGGGTTCAGCGAAACCACTTTTCGGCTCGAAGTGTAGCGCTCTGCAAGAGTTGGCGACTCTTGTGTCGCCAACCCTCCCTACTTCTCTGGCCAATGCCTTGTTGACGTCGAGTTTCCCCGAGCAGTTCAAACAACAAAGGGGCCAAGCTGCAAACCTTGGTGCTCTTTCCACCACATGCACAGTCGTTGGACAAGGATTGCCGAGTCCTCTCCAGAAAAAGAGCGATGGATCCTCCTCTTCCTCTGCCCCTGCGACCCCTTCTGGTGCTCCTCAGAGACCAGCCGGCGTCTGCTGGACATATGGCAAACCGTTGCCTACTACTCATGGCCCCCAGCTAAGCCTCCTGCTTCCTCACTTAACAGCATGCAGTCCCCTGCGACTGGTGCTTCTCCGGCTCCTCCTTCTGTTAGTGCAGCCTCCCCTTCTCCCCATCCGGCTACTCCTTCTTTAACCAGCATAGAAGAGAATCCCTTTCGAGAGTTTGAGCAAGCCGCAGCAGAGCTGTTCATGCTTGGTCTCGAGATCACGAAGCTCCTGCCTCCGATAACCCCTCTTCTGCTCCTATTGCTGCTCCTATTATGGTTCCGGTAACCTTGAATAAGCACAGAGTTATGGCCCTTCTTGATACCGGCGCCTCTTCTTCCTTTGTGGATCCTTCTCTCGTGGAACATGGTCCACAACTTCCTTGCTCTCAAGCTGTCCGGCTCTACTTAGGTGATCATTCTTTGGCCGTGATATCCTTGACAGGATCGGTATTGGTTTGGCATTCCAGTCCGTTTCCCTGGCCCTAAGCCTTCGGCGCACATTGCTTCTTCTGATAAGTATGTGGAGTCTCCTTTGCCTCCAGAACTTCGAAAGGCCATCCTTGATCGCATCAAGGACAAGAAGAAGAGAGGATCATTCTTTGCGTGCCAAAGAAGAATGCTACGGCAATTGGACTTGAGTCTGTACCTGCATTGATCCTCGAGCCATCAATTCTATCATTAGGGGTATCTTCGAGAAGCTTCGCTTGGTTTTACGTGCCATCAACAACGCTAGTCTCCGTCTCCGTATCGAGAAGTGCCATTTTGGCTTCTCACGACTCCGACTGGTTGGCTATATTGTCTCCAGCGAGGGCTATTCTCCTGATCTGGACAAGCTTCCGCCTTTAACAGCCTTCATGCACCTACTACCGGCAAGCAGCTTCAGTCTTATCTGGGCATTGTCAACTTCCTGCGCAGCTTTGTGCCCTTATATTAACGGCTCCGTTGGATGCCCTCCGTAACGTTCCAGATGCGCGACCCTTTTGGAATAGGAACCGCGATGAAGCTATTAGTGCCCTTCACCGAATCCTCAGCTCACCTCCGGTTCTGAGCAAGCCGGACCCCAGTCTTCCTTTCCTTGTTGGTACCGATGCTTCCCAATATGGCGTTGGTGCTGTGCTCTATCAAAAGTCTGCTGATGATATTCGCCGTTATATTGCCTTTGCTAGTTGTGCCCTCAACTCTGCTCAACGGCAACTATCCTGCCACGAAACGAGAGCTTCTTGCTGTGATCTTTGCCCTGTTGGCTGTGGGGCCGCCGCTTTACCTTGTTCACAGACCACAAGAGGATTCCCTCCCCGCGGCCTCATTCCCCCCAGCGGTTCCCCGTTGCCCCTACTCCTGTGGACTCAAAGGCTGTCCGTGGACAGATCAAGAATCTTCAGTTTCCTACGTTTGGGCCAGAACGTTGTCCCATTTCTGGAGCAGCTGACCATGCTAATCACGCCCTCCAACTATTCGTATGGACTGACTTCGACCTCCACTGGCACCGACCGCAACTGGTGGAATAGATATTATAGCCCCCAATCTCACAGATGAGGACATTAAGCTTCATGCCCGCCAGCGCATTGCCTCCTTGGAAGTCTGCACACCTGACATTGCTACCGTGGCAATTTGCTGATGAGCGCTGCACTGTTGCAGCTGTTACTGACATTCTCGTCGTGTTGGCTAGGAAGAAGGATTGCACCATGCGGTTTTGCATGGACTAAGGCCGTGTACCCCATTCCGCGCATAAATGACACGCTGCACCACCTCATCCGTGCCAAGTACCTGAGCGTCATGGCCCATGAGGACGTCGAGAAAACGGCCTTCGTGTGCCACCGTGGGCTCTTCGAGTTTGTGGCTGTGCCTTTCGGTTTGACCAACGCCCCCGCCACGTTCTAGTCTGCCATGGAAATCGTTCTTGCCGGGCTCAACTGGGTCTCTTGCCTGATCTACGTGGATGATATCATCGTCTTCAGGCCTAGCTTTGACGCTCATCTTCATGACCTCCAAACTGTCTTCGACCGTATCCGTAATGCCAACATGTGGCTAAAGCCCAAGAAGTGTAACTTCTGCTTGGACGTTTCTTATCTCGGCCACGTTGTGGGCAATGGTGTGGTCAAGCCTAGCCCTGCCAAAGTCTCTGCCATCACCCAGTGCCATGCCCCCAAGAACCCCAAGGAGCTGCGTCAGTTCCTTGGTTTGGCTGGCTACTATCGTGGATTCATCTCGCATTTCTCTGACCTGGCTGCGCCACTCAATCGGTTGCTCAAGAAGGACGCCACTTGGTGCTGGACTGAGGTTCAGCGGATCGCCTTCATAGAACTACGGGATGCCCTCATCAAGCACCCATTCTACCAGACTGCAATGGGTCAAGCACTTCCGGCCTTATCTTCACCTTCTACCATGACGAGCCTTTGTCGGAACTTCCGCCAATTCGAGGAGCTTGCTCTGGAAGATTTGAGCTGGGTCAACGTGATTATGGGCGCAAACGGTTCTGGCAAGACCTCTCTCCTTTGGGCGATCATCGTTGCACTCAGGAGTTACAACCTCCGCACAGCTCCCTCAAACCACAAGGCCTCTGCTTCCGTTCAGATACACCCGCTGGATTTTGCCAAGCTCATCAACGCTCCTCAGCTTGGAGGTGGTTCTTGGAAGCACATCTCGCGTCATGGTGCTGTTGCGCCCACTCTCATCCACGCGACCATCAACAACCGCTCCATTTGCTGGGAAATCAAAGGAAATGGTCGTATACAATTAAGCGACAATAGCAAAGGTTCATCTGAAGAGCCCTTTCCCCCAACAAAAGTTCGTTTTGCGTTCATGTCTGAGAGTGACTTCGAGATAGCCAATGAACAACAGTTGCCTGGTGACATCTTGACCTCCTCTGCCCGTGGTATTCGACAACGCTTTAAACACCTTGAAGCTGGTCCTTTTGAGGTTGGTTGAAGCTTTTCTGTTGCTGTGTTCTCAAAAATACATCACTCATAGTTTATACTTTGTCTTGTTGTGCTGTTTAGGGAATGGTCTCAAAGCATATGAAGGACTTGTTTGGCATCCATAGTCTGCGCCTTGGAGAAGAGTCGGGCCTTCCAACAGTCAACTTCATTATTTCAGAAGGAGACCATGAGACAGAAATAATTCACACTGGAGAGGCTCTTCGCAAGGTCTTCACTTCATTGGTGCTGTTTTTTACCCTTGTTGCCACAGAAGAACAGGAACGAGTTTTTCTGGTGGAAGAGCCTGAAATCCATCTTTGTCCGGGTTAGCTTTCTTATTTAAAAAACTTCTCTTTCAACTAGCAGGTTCTTATCATGTTCAGTTGTTCATTACTACTCATTCTTGGATTTGGATACAGGTATACTTATTTTTAAAATTTCTTTGTTTGTGAATGATTATTAATTTTTTGAAAAAGGAATTGAACATTTCAAATGATAAAATTGTTCAGTCTTATGAAAAGGAAAAACAAAAAGTAATATTTATAAAAGCATCAACTATAGTTAATATCAGTACTAATATGAAAGAAAAAACAAAACAATGGTTTAAACAATTTCTTTTTGAAAATTATTATTTATAAAAAGAAAATATATAATAATAACTAATTTTTGAAAAAAGTAAATAAACTCTTTTCACTTACTTTCTTATATTATTTTTTTAATTGAAAAGAGAAAAAGTTCAGTTAAGTTCAAATAGTTTTATTGCTTTTTCATTTAACTGATTTGATGAAAAAGAAAAACAAATTTAATAATCAATAACAAATTAACCCTTAGAAGAAAAGGTATTAATCGTTAATGGTAACTTGAATAAAGCATACCACAGTTGTGAAATGATTTTCACAATTTGCTTTCTTTCTTTCATGCCTTGTGTCATTAGCTCAATACTCAGATTTTCTTTGGTATCAATTACATCTCTTTCATAGACTACTTTGAAGTAGGTTTCTTCTGTTGTATCAAGTTCCTATATTTTTTAAAAAAAGAAAAATAGGATAAATAGTAAGATAAGGAAGAAAAAAATAAAAGTACAAACCAATGCAACAATGTCACTGATAATAATCATATTGATTGGTCTAAACTGAGGGCTAGTAGGAGTCTTTGCACCAGGATAATGCAGCTTAGGCCACCGTGTCAAATCTTCATTGCTAAGAATAAGATGTTCATTTGTTATAATGAGAGTTCGCCTCATCCAATTTGCTGTATCTTTTGTTGAAAAAGCACTAGTAAATAATAATTCTTTTGCATGAGAAAGAGGGAAGAAAGAAAGAAAGCAAGAGAGAGAAAGAGAGAGAGAGAGAGAGCTGGAAAGAAACCTTTTCTGCCAAAAGGAAGAATAAGACTGGACCGAGTTGGATAAACTTTGTGGAAGAGCAAAGCATAGGCATGAATTGGAGTGGATTTGCCTAACAGCAAATCATTTGCTATATTTGTTCTAATCTCTTTGTTGTAAATGACTGGCTCTATTGGATCAAAGATGTCCTCACAGCGCTGCACTGTTGAGAACAATAGATTAAGGAAGCGGTGGGTACGGTCATGCTCTCGTGTAATGAAAACAAATGCTTTGGACTCTTCCACCTCCAATCGAAAGTATTGATAAAAGAGACCAATGACGAGTCTTTGAAGCTGTGCTAATTTGAATTCAGCTAAAAGTGTGTAACCTTTTGGAGGGTGTCAGAAAGAAAGAAGAAAGAACATAAGAAGCAAGATGGAATACCAGGATCTTGTGCTGTAGGCTTGCGCTTTCTTGTCAAAATGTACAGACTAAGTGTTGTAAGTAACAAATAAGCCACACTATAAAGGAGAGACAAATGTTAGAATGCTTAAGGACCTAAGAGAAAGAGAAAGAGAAAGAGAGAGAGAGAGAGAGAGAGAGAGAGAGAGAGAGAGTAATGTACGTCTCTTCATCATTCTTGGCATCATACATCAAAAAGTTAGAGGCAAAAAAGTAAACGAGCTGCTCTGCAGAGCCACCCTTGAAAAAGTTGAGCCGAAGATGGAGTTGAAGATTGACATCCATGCTGTCAGCATCATATTCTTCTCTATTGGCAGCAACTGTGTTGCTGCTATTGCTGTCTTGGGAAGTGGATTGCTCTGTAGATGTATGATATCCTGATGAGGCATCACTTTTTTCGGAGTGTAAGATGTTAAACAAGAATTCTGAGAAGAGGAAAAAATAAATAAAGGAACCTTGTGGCATTCTCTCTGGATGATATTTCAGCGGATTCAGAGTCCGTTATTGCAGGTGAGGACGTGTTATCCCCATTGTTGGTGCCGACTTTACTTTGAGCGTCAGGGCTGGAGATATTTGTGAGGGAAGGTTAATATTGCAAAATATAAACAAAAAGAAGTGAAGAACGAAGAAGCAGAAAGGTCAAAAAGTACCTTTCGTAGTAAACGAGGAAAGAGCCGTTACAATTGGGACAGCTCACAACCTGCTTCACTCCTGCTTCCACAGTAAAGACTTTGGAGCAGTTCATGCACTGCACCTGAGTTTGCGCTTTGCTATTCCGTTCGATATGCTTCTGCAATAACGCAACGAGATGACTCTTTTGCTCAAAGGTTTCAAGAGTGTAGGTTGAGCTGTCCACCACTGCGGTTCTGTTCTCCATTGTGGCCCATCTTCGCGGTGGCCAAAAGTCCAAACGAACAACTGCAAAACCTTGCCCTCCTTTTTGAAAGGTTTTGTTAAGGAAACTCAGAGAAAGAGAAAAAGAGAGGAAGGCAGAAAGAGAGAAGGGATAGAGAACAAAGTAAATGAATGTTGCATCCATGGATGGATCTCTCTCAATAGAAGAATTTTGGCTATTGTAGCCAGCGAAAGAGATCAGTTCATTCCAACACGATACACAAAGTAAATTATGAAAATCTACTCTGTTCATTTTGTTATATGGCCGGTGCAAATCACAAAAGCACATAGTTTCGCTTTCATGGGTTCGTAAGGCCAAACAGAGGAAGAGGAGAAACAAAATAAAGAGGAAGAGAGAGGGAGAGAGGGAGAGAGAGAGGGAGAGAGAGAGAGGGAGACGAGCGATGGAAGTACCAGGCGTAACGTCTGTGACATTGAAAAGATACTTGGATGGACGCGAGATAATATTTCTGCCAGTAGTAACGTCAGCTTCTGTGATGTTGACATTGCCCACCAGCAAAATTCTCGGCTCTCCTTTTTCTGTCTCCACAGCAAAATCTTCCGTGCTAAAGTTCAGTGTAACCCATGGTAAAGAAATGTCAAAAGATTTGAAAAATGGAAAAAAATGGAAAGAGAATCAAAGATACGTACATATCATCAACGGCATCCATATCAATATTAACATTGGACTTGCTCTCTCTTTTGTCTTTCTCTTTTCCTTTGTCCACAACGGGTAATGATTTTTTCTCACCAGGAGTGGTCAACGGGGTAGGTGGTGACGAAGCAGAAGCGTCTTTCTTCTCCTCCTGTTTTTCCATTGAAGAAGCAGCAGCCTTCTTTTCATCTTTATCCTCAGATATCTCGTTGAGAATCTTCTCGTTTATTCTTTGCGAAGCTTGTCTTTGAAGCAGCTGCATTTTTTCGTACATCCTCTTTCTGCGCTCTCTCTCTTGCTCTTCTTGCATTGCCTTCTCCTGTCGTTCTCTCTGTCGTTTTGTTTCTGGCGACTCAGCCTTTTGAAGTTCGTTCAAAACGAGCAACCACCGAGTACCTCCTTCCTTGTGCAACGCTTGTACTTTGCTCTGGAACGCTTCAACGTCGTCATCATCGTTGTAGACATCCAAATGTTTCCCGTTTTGTTCTGATGTTGTTTTGTTTGCTTCTCCTTCAGTTGTCTTTTTCTCTTTGTCCTTGTTTTGTTCGACTTGAGACAAAGAAGAAACAGAGGTATCGTTTTGTTCGGGAGTAGTGTTGGTGGGTTGTTCTGCCTCTTCTATTATTGGCTCGATGAGAGGAGTGCTGTTGGTATACTTTTTGATTTCAAAGTTTTGTGGACTGGGCAAATTTTCGATAACAGCCACTCTCTTCTTTTTCTTCTGCCCATTTGAAAACATATGAATAAACAACCAAACTAAAAATAGGGCAGGAAAAAAAAAGAAACAGAAGCGGAAAACCAATGAGTACCTTTTTCTTCTTCTGTTGAGAGCGCAGAGATGGAGAGTGGGTTGAAAAGGAACTGGTGTTGTCTCTAAACGAACCGTATGGCGAAGAAGCGGCGCTGACAGAACCTCCTCCAAAGACTGGAATAGCGAGAGAGCTCATTGTTTGCGCTCGCAGTATGGGAGAGTTACTCTGAGAAGAGGAAGTATTTTTAGAAGGAGTTGCTGAACCATCCTCAGTTGTTCTAGACGATTTCCGACGTTGTTGTTGCATGAGATATCTGTACCGCTGTTCTTCGTCAGTAATAGGGGATCCATTCAATGTTTCCAAGTTGGGACCAAAGGAAGCGATGGTGCGAAGACGATAGTTGGGTTTGGCGTCGATAGGATTGCCTTTTGTCCAAAGTCCCTCTAACAATGGGAGACAGTTTAGCCGCTCAATTTCCTCGAAGTCTTCTATTAGATTATCGCATAGATCCAACTTTTCAAGGGAGAGGATTCTTTTTGTTGTTGTTGTTTTTGTTAGTTAAGCAGAGAAGAGAAAAATGAAGAAGGTCCAGAAGAGAAAGAAACCTTTCCAAGCCAAGTGTACTTTTGAGAATGTTGTCGCGAAGAATGAGAAATTTGAGAGAGCCTATGACATGGTTGATTTGGAACGTTGATGATATCTTGTTGAAGCCCAGATTGAGATACTCCAATTCTATGCAATACTGCAAGTTCTCAATTTTGAAAATGGCGTTGTGTTGCAGCTCTATGCGTGTCACGTGCACCAATTCATGCTGTTTAACAGAGAAAGAAGTGGAGAAGAAAGAGAAGCGAAAACGAGAGAAGAAGAGAATACAATAGGAAAAGCAAAGCAAGTGGGACAGACAAGGAAAATGACTTAGTTTGATGGAAAAGAAGATGATAATTGGAGCGTTTCCTTACCAGAGACTCATCGAGCCGTGTGATTGCGTTTCGAGTACACTTGAGCCACCGCAACTTGTGCCATGCGCCTCCTGTCTTTTTGTACCAAGGTTCTACGCCATCTGCCTCTTTCCCCTCTTCGTTTTGCTCGTTCTCTTTCTCTTTTTCTTTCAAGTGTTCATCTCCTTTGTTCTCTTTAACAGCCAATAACTCTTCCAAGCTTGTCATTCCAGCTTCCTCCACTATCAGCACAGATAGTTGTTTGCTCCAATTTTGTTTCAACCCTTCTATAAGCTGTGGTTTGCAGCCTTGCAACTGTTTGCATCAGTTATGAGAGAACATGACGATCTGTTAATGAGACAAAATCCGCATTTCTCTTTTGATTGCGTGCGTCTCTTCTTTCTCTCTCTTCTCTCCTCTCGCAAATATGAAGAGAACGGTACCTCTAAATGTTCGACTGACCTAAAGAGAGAAAGGTCAATGGGATGAGTGGATTCCAATACACCCACGTGCGTTGGCTCTATCTGTGCTCATTGCCAAAAAAAATAATTAAAAAAATAAGACCAAGCAAAACAAGAAGAAGAAGAAGAAGAAGAGAGAAGAACAAGAACAAGAACAAGAACAAGAACAAGAAGAAGAACAAGAACAAGAACAAGAACAAGAACAAGAACAAGAAGAGAGAAGAACAAGAACAAGAACAAGAACAAGAACAAGAACAAGAACAAGAACAAGAACAAGAACAAGAACAAGAACAAGAACAACAAGAAAACCAACTTTTAGGGTTTTGAGCTCATCGATAAAGTACGCAATGCGCGTCATGGTCTCACGATACTTGATCGCTTTGGCACTCTGCTGCACCGAACTCACTCTGCGTCCTTTTTTTAAAAAAAAATTATAAATATATTTTCTTTCGTTGTTGAAAAACAACAACAAAGAAAAGAGCAAAGCAAAAAAAAAGAGAAGAGAAAAGAAGAGGTACCTGTTCGTTTAAACTCGAGGAGCTTCTCCGACAGAAACTTTAGACAAACAGGATTCAACGTGAACTTGGTCGTGTTGTTCTTTAGAGCTTGTTCTACAAAGAGAAAGAGAAAGATGAGAGAGAGAGCTGACTGATGAAGAAAAAAAAAAAGAGAGAGTGCTACCATTTTCATCGATGAAAGAAAGCACCAAAGCCAGAAAGGTTCCGCCAGAGATGGTTTGTGCGGAGGAGGCCGAGTCGGAGCGCATGCCTCCCCATCCCTTCATTCTTCTGCTTTTTTGTTATTGTTTTTTTTTTGGCCTTAACTCCAAACCCAAATGGAAGTGGATAAATCGATTTTTTTTATTTATTTCCTCGTGTATCGATCGCTTCGCGCGAGGTCTCTGTCTCCTGCCGTCTGCTTCGTGTGGTGCGGCGCGTTGCTTTGGTTTTCTTCCGTTTCGCTCTCGGCTTTTTCTTCTTCTTTTTCTAAGTTTGCAGGGGTAACCCCTCATGTTCCTTTGGAATTTTAAGAATCCCACATTCCTTTCGTTCTTAAAATGTTTTAACATTGTTTGCATTCTTTCGATTCTTCATATAGTGTCGACAAATTTCGAAGAAAAAATTCAACTCAAAAAAAAAATAAAGATGTGGAAAGGAAGAGGCGCAACAACGACGCTCCTCTCGGGTTCGGTGCAACGGTACCGGCCCGAGCTCGCTCTTTTTCCCTCCGGAGGAGTGCGGTCTCTTCCTCTTCGCCGCTACTCTCCACCTTCCGCGTCACGAGCCCCGTCTCCTCCTTTTATTTATTTGCGCCAAAGAAAGAAGCCATCTTCTGTTCTTCCCATCTTTTCTTTTCCTCTTCACCCTTCTTCGTCTTCTCTCACCAGAACAAAAACGACACGGCTGTTGTCGCTGCCTTCCAACAACAACCAACCTCCACTCCCGCTTTTCTCTTCCCGCCGCGGCGTGAAAAGCAAAACCTCATCATCAACATCCGCCGCCGCCGCTAAAGAAAAAAAGAAATCCAAGAAACCCTCTTCTTCTTCCTCCTCCACCTCCTCCACAGCCTCACCTCCCACTTCTTCACTCAAACGAACCAAAGTCTCTGCCACCGCTTCAACACCACCGCTTCCTTCTGCCAAACAACCGCCAAAAGAGCCACAAGCATCAGAAGAGGAAGAAGAGGAAGATGAGCGTCATGCCGACGACTCTCCGAACGAAGTGCACGAAGAAGAGCCGAACCTGGACGAAGCCACCAAAGAAGAAGAAGAAGAAGACCGACAACACCAACGCCAAGCTCAACAGCCAATCGCTGCTGGAACCACGTTCGTGTCGTCCCACTTTCAAATAGCGGAGGGGGACGTGCTCGCCTTCCTGGCCAGGATGAGGGTCGTCCACAGGCTCACCGGCGAGGAGATCATCGTGAGGGAGTGTCCTTGCTGCCCGGACCACAAGAACAAGCCCGACAACCTTTTCAAGCTCTATATTTCTCGCAGCACTGGTTCGCTATCTATTCTTCTCTCTTCTCTCTCTCTCTCTCTCTCTCTCTCTCGCTCTCTCTCTTCTCTCTTCTCTTTCTCACGCACACGCACATGCTGCTTTCACTGCTCTCACTGCTCTCTCGGTTCTCTGCTCTGGTTTCGGCTTCCGCACTTCGAACAAACTAAAACGCTGGTTTTAAAAAAACACATTTTTCATCAAAGGTGCATTCTTTTGTCATCGGTGTGGGAAGAAGGGTTCATGGTTTGACTTTAAGAAGCTGCTTGGGGGAGGTGGAGAGGTCGTTGCGCCTACCGCCCGTGAGGACTCAATTGCCATCACCGCGCCGACTCCTTCCAAACCTATTCTTCCTGTTCAGGTTCCTTTTCTCGCTCTTTCTTCATTGTTTCTTTCTTTTTCTTCTGCATATGCTTGTTCTTTTTCTTTCCTTTCTTCTTTTCATTCTCCATCAGCATTGTCTTTTCGGATGGCTGACTGTATCAAAACACAGACAACGGTCAATAAGTATACCACAGGCTTGATGGAAGGTCAATTTCCAAAAGTGATGCAAATGCTAACGGGCAAAAAGGATCCAAGCCACCGCCATCTCTCCCTCGATGTGATTAAGAAGTACAAAGTGGGGGCCACCAACTTTAACTTTTACGATCCTGTCAGCAATACATGGAAGGAGCATACGTGCGTTACGTTTCCCTGGATCGATGCCCATCCATCAAAGGGAGGAAGGTCTGTCGTGCAACGTGTTAAACTGCGTGCCATTGACAACAAAAGCTTACAACGGCTGGAGCCTAAAGGAGGAGGTTTGCTTTCTTCTATCTTTTCTTTTTTACTTTCTTTTTCATTCTTCGTCTCATCGCTGCCTGGCTTACAACCCAAAAAAAGTATGGGGACTCTTTGGGTGGCACACCATTAAGCCAACGGACACCGAAGTGGTCCTCACTGAAGGAGAGTACGACGCGATGGCTGTGCACCAGGCCACCGGTATGCCCGCCATCTCTCTCCCCAATGGCGCTCAATCCCTGCCCATAGAGCTCCTTCCTCAGTTGGAGCGCTTCTCCAAAATCTATCTTTGGATGGATGACGACGTGCCTGGTCAGGATGGAGCTCACAAGTTTGCCCAAAAGTTGGGCTTGAAGCGGTGTTACCTCGTCTCCACCAAAGATGGAGACCCCGACGGCCCCAAAGATGCCAACGATGCGCTAAGACAGGGCAAGAACCTGTCAGCGTTGTTGGCGAAAGCGAAGCGCATTCCCCACAACAAGATCTTTGTGTTTGAGGATTTGAAAGACGAGATTCATAGGATGATTGGCAATGCGGCGCAGATCAGAGGCAAGAAGAGCAACGACTTTCCATCGTTCAATACTATGTTGAAGGGTCATCGTAAAGGTGAACTCACTATTTTTACCGGACATACTGGCATAGGTTTGTAATCTTGCTTGTTCTCCTTTTATTCCTTTCCTGCTTCTGCTTCTTCCTTTGTCGTCCTTCGTATTTTTTCATCTAACATGAACCTCTCCCTTGCTCTCTTATCCAAAAGGCAAAACGACTTTTTTGAGTCAACTGTCATTGGACTTTGCGGCACAAGGAGTGCCTACTCTATGGGGCAGCTTTGAGATCAAAAATACCATTCTTCTCAAAAAGATGTTGCAGCAATATACTCAGGTTTCTTTTGCTCTTTCTTCCTTCAATCTCCTTACTTCTTGCTTCTCGGTATGCGTCTGCTTCCTTTCCACTCATTCAAGAAAAAATAGGCTCCACTGGAAAGCCTCATAGAGAGTAAAGACAAATGGGAGGAACACACGCGCAAGTTCTCCGAGCTGCCGCTCTACTTTCTCAAATTCTATGGCAGCACTTCCGTGGAGCAAGTGCTCGACGCCATGGAGTACGCCGTCTACGTCTACGACGTGGAGCATATCGTTCTGGACAACTTACAGTTCATGTTGTCTGGAGCTGGCTCTTCCAACAACCCTAATCACTTTGGCAAGTTTGATCACCAGGACAGAGCCTTGGAAGAGTTCAGAAGATTTGCGACCGACAAGAACGTGCACATCACTCTTGTCGTCCATCCTCGTAAACAGGACGACGGTACCTTTCTTCTCTCTTGTGTATTTCATTTCTTTTTTGTTTTTTGTTTGTATGTTTCTAACTAAAGCGATGCATCATCAACAGGAGTACCACTGACAAACGCTTCAGTGTTTGGCAGCGTGAAAGCAACACAAGAGGCTGACAACGTCGTCATGTTGCAAAAGGGCAAGGACTGGAAGTACCTCGACATTCGCAAGAACCGTTTCGACGGCCAGACAGGCTCTTTCCCTCTCCGTTTCCACAAGGACACCTGCCGCTTCACCGAGCTCGTGCTGGACGAGCCACCCCAAGAGGAAACGACAGAGGCCGCCACGAAACCGGGAACGTCCACCCACCCAAAGACCTCTTTCGGCGGGACAAAGAACGGGCGCACCAAAGAATTTGTTTACGAGTACAAGAGCGATCACGCCTTTGTTTCCGCCAACGAAGGAGACGAGGAAGGATTGAGAGAAGAATAACTTTCTGTTATTATTATTATTTTCATTTGGAGAAGAAACGAGAACGAGCGAGCGCGTTTCGTATCTTTTCCTTCTCCTGTGACTTGAGGAAGAACTTCCCGGGCTCCAATTGCATGAGGTCCACCGCGCACAGGACGTTCTTCTTGTGAATGACGCCTTTGCGGGCGGTCGTCGAGTAGAGCCCCGTGGGCAGCTCTCCTTCCAACCAACGGACCAGGATTTTGTAGTTGTTCGAAAAGCTGTCCTTGATGTCTTCCTGCAAGCAACAACATTTTAACAGATGCAGTTGCACTTGTTTCGATGATGATTCTGTTTCCGCTTGGTTATCTTCCGCTGTTGATGATGAAGCTGGAGATGAAGCCAAAGAGGCATCGCCGTAGGTGAAGACATAGTCTCCCTCTTTAAAGAGTATTATGTTTCCGGCATCATCCATTCTTCTGTCTGCTCGCTCCATAATTGTGTTTTCCGCTTCTTCTTCTTCTTCTGCGTCTTCATCTTCAGGAATGTCTTCGTCGTCATCCGCTGCTTTGGTGGATGGGTCGAATTCCTGTTCTTTTACTTCAGCTAGAAAAGCTGACCATTTGGCAACTCTTTTTTCGGTCATCAAACCATTCTTTTTTTTTTTTGGTTTTTTTTGTTGCATGGTTTTTCAGAATATAAAATAAAATGTAAAACAAAAAAGCATAAAGAAAAGCATAAAGAGAAACAAAAAGAGAAACCTTGAAATCGCGTCTTTGCTTGTGAGTCCAATTGGCGAGTTGTTGATTGGGGGGATACTTGCAAGGAATGCGGCTGTGCCCAAAGTGAGCTCTATACTCACGCAGCTGCTGCAGTCTCATGTCCCACCGTTGCTCATATTTGACTTGAGGATATGCAGAAGTGGAAGAGGAAGAAACCTGCGGTTGAGAACGATTTAATAACGAAGACGAAAGGGATTCGTTCTTGGCTGGAGTGTACAGTGCTGGTGTAGAAGGAATAGAAAGAGAAGAAAGAGAAGAAGAAACAGAGGGAACAGAAAGAACAGCAGGAGAAGAAAGAGAAGAAGAAAGAGAGGGAGAAGAAGAAACAACTCTTTGTTGTGGTAAAGAAGAAGATGGAGTTTGATGAGATGATGGTGTTGACGTTGGTGGAATGTTCGTAACGTTTGTGGTAGCATAAGGAACAGAAGTGATGCCCATCACCTGAGGCAATAATTGTTGTTCCAGCAACATTTGTGCCTCCTTTTTGAGCTGTTCCTTCGCTAACTCAAACTGCAATTGCTGGGCGCGCAGCTTTTGCATTTCAAGCTCGAGTGCGATGCGCAGCGTCGCCTCGTGCGATTGTTCCTCTGATTTAAGTGTTGAGAGGAATGACAGCAATTGAGAGTCGTCATGATTGTGAGAAGTTGTTGCTGATGTGCTTTTCTGCATTGCTGCTGCTGTTGTTGTTGTTAATGTTGTTGCTGTGCCTGTTGAAGGTAAAGCCGTTGAAATTGGAGCGGGCGCTGGTCTCGTTGTTGTTGGTATTGTTGTTAGCGAAGTTATTGCAGTCCCACTTTCTCCGTCATTTTTAACACCGACCAAAGCAGCGGCAGCTGACGATGCTTTGATGCTATCTGAATTTGTTGTTGTTGCTTTCTGTTGTGTTATTGCTGATGATGTGGATTGTTGCACAGAAGAACTGGACACTAATTGTTGTTGTTGCTTACCATCAACGTGTTTACTGGAAGTAGATTCAGCTGCTGTCTTTGTTGGAGAAATAACATCAGGAGAAGCAGAAGAAGCGGTGACGTTGCTCGAGGTCGTGGTTCGCTCCGCACTACGAGGACGCTTCCCTACGTCTACCTCATTACCGTCATATCGTAGTGTTCTTTCTCTTCCGGCGCTTCTGTCCCTGTATTTATATCCATCTCTGTCTCTGTCGCTGTCTCTGTCTCTATCTCTTTCTCTGTCTCTTTCCCTATCTCGGTCCCGTTCTCTGTCTCTATCCCTCTCTCTATCTCTGTCTTTATCTCTGTCTCTTTCTCCGTCTCCGTCTCTGTCTCTATCAGAGTATCCATCTCTGTATTTGGGATTAATCCAAACGTCGGGGGCATTTTTCTTGTAAGGGCGACTGCTGCCTTTATAATTATTCCAAGTACTTTCTCTGTAAGTACTTGTTGTTGTTGTTGATGTTGTTGACGTAGGTTTATCTGTCGTTCGTCGATTATAGTCATGGCGATGATAAACGTCATCACGGTCTCGGTCACGATAAGCATAGTATCTTTTGTCTCGCTCTAGGCTTGAGCCGCGATGGTGATAGTCTTTTCGTTGCAGCGAGCTACTCGTCATCCTACCTGAAGAAGGGCTTCGGCTTCGGCTTCGGCTTCGGTTTCGGCTTCGGCTTCGGCTTCGGCTTCTGCTTCGACTGGAACGATGAAAGGACTCGCTTCTGTTTGTTCGACTTCGGTTTGGGCTTCTACTCCTGGTTCGAGTTCTGTCACGACGCTCGTCGACAATGTTCTCTGTCTCGTTCTTCCGCTGTTTCTCGTCATCGTAGTTGCGGTGACTTGTGGCAAGACTGATGCTTGAACTTCTGCTTCGAATGTTGGGTGACATGCTAGTGGTTCTATCATCCGATAAGTCCATTGGTTCTTCTTCGGTAACTTTTGCTGTTGTTATTGTCGATATCGGAGCGATTGATGAAGAAGGCGTCACTAACGTTGTCGTCATTGCATTCGTTGCTGTTGTGGCGGAAGACGATTCAGCGAAAGCTTGGAGTTCAGTGTTGCTACTCTGCAACTGTTTTTGCTTTTGTTGTTCTTTTACGTCCGTTATAAACTTGTCAAGGTCTAGCGACATTCCGCTTTCGTTCTCGCTCTTTGTAGCTTTTCTTTCTGCCTCAGTCGTACTGCTGTCCACTCCTTTTATCATCTCCATGGCCTGTGTTTCTTTTCCACTCGTTGTCGTTGTTATCTGCGTTGTTGCGGTCTGTATCTTCTCAGCCGTCGTAGTTGTTGCACTAGAAGGCGTCGCCGTTGATGTAGTTGACATTGGTGTCAAGTTAGTGGTACTGCTTAGAGAAGCAGTTGGAGTAGACTTGGCTACGGCTATCCTCATTCCAAACATGTTGACCACTTTAGATCGCTGCGGTATTTGTTGCTGTGGTTGTTGTGGTTGTTGTGAGTGTGGTGGTTGTTGTGGTTGTTGTGATTGTGGTGGTTGTTGTGGTTGTTGTGTTGGTGGTGCGGAAGTAGAAAGAGGAGGTTGAGAGGGACGAGAAAAGGTGATGTTGGTGTTGTTACCGCCTTCATGTTTCTTGGATGCTACGGTGGAAGTCGCAATTGTGGAAGAAGCAAAAGAAGAAAGCGAGGAGGAGGGTGAAGCGGCAGTCGCACTTACAGAAGAAGCAGACAGCGAGGAAGACGAAGAGGAAGAAGGAGAAGCGGAAAATGTAGAAGAAAGAGGGGCTGCGGAGGAAGACGAAGAGGAGATAGAGGCGAAAGAAGTCTTGGTGCCGAGTGATGGTGGTGGTGTTTCAACGATCATTCCTTCTTCCACTTCTTCGTCCTCCACTCCACTTGCGCCATTTTGTTGCGACAAAGAAAACGCTGAAGAAGAAGCAGAAGAAGACGAAGACGCAGAGCGAGGAGGAGAACGTGAGGAAGCAGGTGAACGGGAAACGCCAGAAGAACGATCTGAAGAAGAGGAATAGGCAGAGGAACGATGCGGAGAAAGAGGGGAGAGGGACCTCTTGCGTTTACTGTTTTGTTGTTGTGAAAGATAGTCTCTACCATCCACTGAAGAAGAAGAAAACGAGGGCGAGGGGGAAGAGGAGGAAGAGGAGGAGGAGGAAGAATAGGAGGAGTAGGAGTATGGCGAAGAGGAAGATTCCTCGGAGGCTCTCTTTCTTTTGTTGTAGTGGCGATGGTGCTCATCAAAGGGAACGCTCAGCGGAGAAATCCGTTTCGAGGACTCTCTGCTGCTCTCTCTCCCTCCACCGATGCTGATGCTGTTATCCCCGCTGGCGGCAGAGACCACGCCCCCCTTCTGCTTGGGGGCATGGTAAAAGTTGCAGCGGTCCCCGTTGCGACAGTAGCCCTTGGTCCAGTGAAAGCAGGGCTTGGTCCGCCAGCTGGTGGACTTGGGAAGAGGAGCTCCTTGCCTTCTGCTGCCACCATCCGAGTCGGAGCGATGCCTGCTGCCACTGGAATCCATTTTTTTAAATTTTTTAAAAATTATTTTCAATCGTTTCTCTCTTAATCTAATCTAATCTTCCTTCCCGCTACTCTTTTGCTACCCTTTTTTTTTTTTCAATTTTTTCTTCCAAATGTAATTTAAACTTCATCGACATCGAACCCTCGCTTCCTTCCACGTCGTCGTGGAATAACTGTTAACGGTCTTTCACGTCGTCGTTACAAATGATATTTTTGGCCCCTCGTGTATCGACGTTTTTCCAGGTCGTCATGGATAACAAGGTCCCACCCGATCGTTTTTCATCGGCTGATCATCTAAATTTTGAGGGAATGGAAGGGAGGCTCCCCTGGTGAGGGGGTTGTCTCGATGATTTTCCGCTCATGCTTTGGACAAAAATGAACTGTCATCGAAAAACAGCTGCCAAATTGCGGTGTAACGCAACACATTACAAAATTAACCAAAAGAAAAAGGTCACAACAACAAGGAATAGAACGGTCACATTCTCCCTGCTAGCTCCTGCATGGCTGCTCTTTCCAACGACCACCTCCGTCGCTTGGGCATAAACCGTAGGCTCGACTTTGCCACCACCACAAATGAAGAGCAGCAGCAGCAGAACCAAAAACACCATTCCTATAATGTCACCCCTACGAAACGCAAAGAAGAAGAACAAGAAGAAGACGAACAGGCTTTCAGCAACACTGAAGAAACAACAAACAACCTCCGTTCGTGGAGGCCGAAACCGGTGGTTGTGGATGGAGACGTTGCGGTCTACACGGAGTTCGAGGAAGAGGAGCTGCCAGAGGAAGGCCAAATGTTCATCTCCAATAATTACAGAAGGAAGACCAAGATGAACCACCACATCCTTCTGAAGGAAGAAGAAATAGTGGAAGGCTTGGAAGAAGATGAGGGAGAGGAAGAGGAAGAGGAGGAGGAGCTCGATTGGGAGAAAAGCCAACAAAAATGGCAGATAGAAGAGATCAACGAAGAGGAGGAAGAAGAAGAGCAACCACAGCAAAAGGAAGCGCCCGTTCCTCTCTCTAAAAGAATGTCGATGCGAGTCCTTCCGCCTGACTTTGAAACCGAGCACGCGGTACGCTATCTTTCTGTTCACTTCCCTTCTTGCTCCTCTGTCCTTTCCGGCATTCTTCTCTCTTCTCTCGCTTCTCTCGCTTTCTCTTATCTATTCTCTGCTTCTTTCTTATCTCTTCCTCTAAAACAACAAAAAAGACACCAGAGAATGTTCGTTTATCACAACGTTTCCTCGAACTGAACGAACAGTTCATCCGAGCGGGATACATCCTCCCTGCATCACCACCTTCTCCTTCGTCTTCTTCTCCATCCTCAACCTCTTCAACCTCTCCACAAAAAGAAGAAAACAGAGACAAGGATACTGGCAAAGAAAAAGAGGACCGAAACGTGGAAGAAGACAAGAAGAAAAAGAAAAAGAAGTCCTCAGAAAAGGGTCTCGTTCGACATTTGTCAGCTCGCTCCGTGTTCGCCTCCCTAAAGAGCGGAACCAACAAGCGAAGATCGCTCGAACGGAAGGGTTCGTTTTCCTCAAAGGTGAAGAAAGAACCAACCGACGAGCCAGCAGTAACCAGAACGACAGCAACTTCTTCTCTCATCATCACGAGCAGTCATCGCAAACATTTGAGCAAAAGCACCACGAACAGCCCGGTCGGTTCCCCAGTTTCTTTCTCTCCTTTGCTGCAACGTAAGGAAGAGAAAGAAAAAGAGAAAGAGAAAGAAGAACTGAGAGAAGAAAAGGAGAAAGAGAAGGAGAAAGAAGAAACAGAAGACGAACTCAACAAATATAGAAGGTTCAGAATAACGAGAAAGAAGAAGAAAGCGGATGAGAGCATGGGATCCATTATCATCTCCGCTCCTACGAACGCAAGACACAAGGCGCATGTGGACTTTGACTTTGAGTGGAAGGCCATGGATGGACCGCGAGAGGCAGCCTCTGAGTTTAGACTCGTGTCTAAACTTGGGCAAGGGTTCGTTTTTTTTCCATTGCATTCTATATTTTCAATCTTTTGTTTCTCGCTTCATTCCACATTATTCATTCTCTCTGCTTCTCTCTCTCTTTTTGCCCTAAACGTTTTCTTTGCTTCATAAATAATTCAACAAACAGAGGCTTTGGTAAAGTCTACAAAGCTAGACACAAAGACACTGGCTTCATATTAGCCATCAAATGCGTTCCTCTCCCGATGCCAACATCCAACGATGAGGAGGATCACAGGGAGGCATGGGAGGAGGCTCAAAAGTTGCAGAAAGAGATCAATGCGTTGAAGAGATGCAGGAATCGACACATCGTCTCTTATTATGGTTGCTGCTTTCGGTCTTGTTCTCTCTGGGTACCTTTTTTCGTTCTCTTTTCTATTACTTTCTCTGTTTATTCACTTTCTCAACGACAAAAACAAATAACAAAACGACAAAAGATAATGATGGAATGTTGCAGTCACGGATCCGTTTTGGACGTGATGAAGCGAGCGGGGGTCTACACTTTGACGGAGCGAGACATTGCTTACATCTTTCGAGACGTCATCACTGCCCTCATCTACCTTCATGAAATCCAAATCATTCACAGGTGAGAGAGAAAGAGAAACGATAGTACTATTCACGTTTTTTTTTTTTTGTATTCTTTGTAACGTTCTGTTGTTTGTTCGTTCTTCTTATCTCAAGGGATCTCAAGCCTGGAAACATTTTAGTAACAGCACAAGCCCGCATGAAACTTGGTATCATTATCTCTCGTTCTCATTCTTCATTCTTCATTCTTCAATCTTCTCCCTCTCGTTCTCCTTTCTCACTTGTGTGATGTAGCCGACTTTGGAACAGCAAACCAGCTACAAAACATAGAAGCCAACAACGAGGCATTCAACAGCTTTGTTGGAACTCGTACGTTACCTTCGCTTCCTTTTTCTATTCATTGGAGTCATGAGAATAACCTTTAAACAACAAAAAAAAAGCATTGTACATGAGCCCCGAGGTACTTGCAGGGGATGCCTATGACTTCAAAGCAGACATTTGGTCGCTGGGCATCACTGCCATCCATTTGGCCCAGGGACGTCCTCCCAATTCCAACGAACACGTTGGCAGGGTTTGTTCTTTCTTTCTTCTTTCTCTCCTTCGTTCCTCTTCGTTCTTCTTCGTTACCATTCACACGCAAATAAACAAGGCAATAGTGAATATATTATGCGCGGAGCCGCCTCAAATCGATGGGAGAACGGGCAAATGGTCTGCCGAGTTCATCGACTTTGTCAACTCCTGCCTCAAGAAAGACACCAACGAACGTCCCTCCGCCAAAGATCTCCTTCTTGTGCGTTCTTATCTCTTGCCTCGTTTCTCTTTCTCTTCTAATCCTTTTTTTTTTTTGGGTTCTTTTGTAGCATCCATTTATCACCAAACTTCCAGCAAGTTACAAGTTGAACGTGTTGGGAAAGAAGAGCAAGACCTTTGTCGATGACTCCAAGCTGAACAACGAGGAAGCATCCACCGAGGAGCTGACCTACCACGACAATCCTCTTCTGAAACGCAGCAGGTCCTCCCTGAAGCAGCACATCCTTCAGCAGAGAGACATCATCCAACAAGTCGGCGGGGAGCAGTACCTGTTGCAGCTGGAGCAGGAGGAGATGGAGCAGCAAAGGCAACAACGATTGCAACAGCTGCAACAAAAGGAGAGAGAGCGTGTGGAGGCGGCGTCATCGCAAACGATATTTGCCTCGAAGGAAGGAGCAGACGAGGGGAAGAAAAAGTCGCTGCGAAGATATGATAGTGAACCTTCTCTATTGAAGCGGTTGAAACAACAGTTGAGCTCTTCGGCTTCTTCTTCTAATGTGCAAAAAGAAGAGAAAGATGAGAAAGAACCGAAGAAGAGGAACAGTTTGAAGAAGATCGGAAGAGTACTTTCCACGCCGAATTTACCGCAACAAGCATCACCAAGCATCATCAACAACTCTGAGAAGAAAGCAAAAGGTTCTCGATTGAGAAACTCTTACAAGAAGCAAGAAGAAGAAGAAGATAGCGAAGAAAAGAAGGACAACCAAGAAAAGGAAGATAAAGAAGAAAGAGAAGGAGAAGAAGGAGAAGACAGTAAGAAGAAAGAAAAAGGATTCTTACGTAGAGCGATGAGCGAACGTTCGTTGGCAAGAAAACACCCATCCAAAAAGAATGTCATCAAACGACAACGTTCCAGCGACAAGCAAATCTCATTTACTCCGCGTCCATCAGCTTCTTCTAACAACAATAATGATGACATCGTTCTTCCCAACAAACGACATCACAAGAAGAGACCATTCAGTTCACCTGATTTACATCAAAAACGGGTCAGCAACAAAGAAAAAGCCGAGCAGGAAGAGAAAGAAGCAAAAGAAAAGGAAGAGGAGGAGGAGGAAGAAGAATACGAACCATCGAAAAACGGCATTCAACGAACGACAAGAAAATCAGCATTAGAAGGAGAAGAAGAGTTAAAATTATTGAAAGAACAACTGGAAAAAACTTTTCGGTTGTTAGAAGAAGAGAGAGAAAGATGTAAAGTTGAAACGAGGAAAAAGAATAAGTGGAAGCGATTGGCTCTTAATTACAGAAAAGAGTTAATTTTGTTACAACAAAGCGAGAACGCGGTTCTTCCTATTAACGATGACAGTGACTTAAGTGACGAGAGCGATGAAGATGAAAAATGGAACGTACCATATAAATAAGTATTAAATAATTGTTTCTTCTCAATCTTCTCTTTGTTTAGCGGATCGCTCTCTTTCCATCTCTTCAAGGTAACTTAATTCAATGTCCATTTGTTCTTCTTCACTTTTTGCTCGTGGCAGTTCTGTTTGTTTTTTGGTGGCGTGTGCTCTCTCCAACTCTTCCAAATAACTTAATTCAATGTCGATCTGTTCTTCATCGTTTGGTGTATTTTGTTGTTGGCAATGTCGCATTGGAGTGATCACCGCGTCAGATGCGTTACAATTAGGCACCAGTTGTTTTGTTCTTAAGAAATGTTGCGCATCCTTTTTTTGTTGTTGTCGTTGTTGTTATTGTTGTACGCAGTTACTATTATAATAAACCACAACCACAACCACAACCACAACCACAACCACAACCACAACCACAACCACAACCACAACCACAACCACAACCACAACCACAACAACCACAAGAAGCAAACCAAGATGACTCCAACAGCTTGCATTCGTTCGATGATGTCTTTCCAAGTGGAGTTTCCCATTAAAATCGTTTTATGCCCCACAATAAATAAATGTCTGTTGTTTGGCAGTTGTGCGTTTGTGTGGGTCAATGGAGAGAGAGAGAGAGAGAGAGAGAGAGAGAGAGAGATAAGAAAGATACCTTCGAGCACGTGTAAGAGCTACATTAAGTCGTTTCGGTGAGTCGATGAACCCCAAACGGGAAGTTCGTGTGCATGTCACGATGATCACTTCCTTTTCTGATCCTTGAAACGCATCTACTGTGCTCACCTGTTTATCATTTAAAGAAAGTAAGCAAAGTAGTAAGGAGGACAAGAAATCAAGAACAACCTGTATGTCTTTAGCAACCAACTTATTGCTTTGTTTCTGCTGCCACTTTTTGGATTGAAACTTGGCAAAGATATCCGCTTCTCTTTCTTCATCAAAGGTATTACCCAATCCATCCAATTCCTCTTGCAAGGCTGTGTCTCCGGTCAAAAGCTCTTGCAAATATCTAGGAGAGATGTCGCACGCCCTGATGGAGGAGAGAGCACGCTCCACTCGGATGGCTTGCGCTTTGTCTGTTCCAAATCATAATAACAACATCAGTAAAGCAAAGGAAAAATGAAGAAAGCAGAAGGAATGGATTACAAAGTGCGATAATGCCTATATCCGGGGCAGCTATTCCCAAGTCAAGCAGCTTTTTGACTAGTTCAGTGATCACATGAACTTCGTGTTCATTCACATAACTCTTCAAAAAGTTGTCTTCTCGTTCCTTTTAATGAAATGGTATTGTTCAAACACGAAATAGGTTGCAAACAAAGACAAAGAAAAGAACAGCGAGGAGAGTAAAAGAGTGCGTACTTGACCAGCAATGGCGTTACAAAACAAGAGAGTTGGTAACCCCTCCGCCAGAGGAGCTCGTGCTTCGGGGCTAATGCCATCGCGAAGTTTGTTTGAATAGAACAAAATGTTTGCAAGCTCGCTTATATGTGGATGACACTGTTTCAAGATACAAAGGCATGAGTGATAAACGAAGACAAAACAGGGGAATGGAGTTACTCTGTATTGTGTCCTAAGCATCAATGGCTCAAAGCCAATGTTGCTTAAACGAATAAATAATGTTTTGGAGAGACCCTCTTCTTCTCTGCTGAAATTGCTTTCCAGAACAGGAGGAAGTTGTAATGGATCGCCAACTGCCACCTAAAATGATTACAATAACCAGTCAGAAAAACAAAGACGAAAAGCTAATAAAAAGGCAAAGAAATAAAACGAACAAGTTTTTCGCATCCAAATTTGCCGAGCGGAAGAAGAGAGATAGGTTCAAGCATTTGACTGCACTCGTCAAGAATGACAAGAGGAAAAGTATTACCAGCGAGAACAGGAAACACCGTTGCAGCACAAGTTACTCCTATACAATTTACACTCAGTTAAAGTGGTTGAGAGAGAGAGAGAGAGAGAGAGATAGGAATATACCGACGACTCGAGCTTTGTTTACTTTCTGTACAAGTTTCTTCATTCTGCCTGAGCGTACATTGTCCAATACTTTCTGAATAACGCTAGCGCCACTGGTATCCCCTGATAATTCCTCCAGCCTCAGCATTTGTTTCAGTTCTCGCTCTGCACTTTTGTCTATGAATATGATGAGCAATGTCCAATGTTAGTTTTTCAGCCGTTAGGAACTTTAGGGGGAAAAAGAGATATACCATCGGCTTGCGGTGATAGTTCAAGAATAGGCTTAGCGATTTTCTTCAAGCTTCCAATCCGTAAAAAGTTATTGAAGCCTTGCTCCAATAATCCTTGTAATATTCTGTCCACTGGTTTAAAACATGGTTAACTACAAAAGCCAACACAGAGGATGAGAGGGAAAGAGAAAGAGGTTGAGAACCAGCTGTATTAGTAGCGGCTGCCACAAGAATGCGAACATGCTCGTTGTGGCCTTTCTCTAGGAGACGAACTAGAAAGATGATAAGAACAACCAACAAGTAACTTTTGCCAGACCCAAAAACGCCATGCACCAGACAAACAGGAGGACTTAGTGGCCGTTGTTCCTTCATTTAAGATAATATTACAAGTTAATGTGAACGTGCAAACGGAATGAAGATAAAGACAAACCTGATCGGGTAAGGTTTCAAACCACCCGAGGCAAGAATAAAGCACTCTATAAAAAAGATAAAGAAAAAACTCCTAGTCAAAACAAGAAAGACAACTACAAAACGTAATGCAAAGCAAACAAATAACAAAACGAAGAAATCAGATAAAGAGAGAAACGTGCCCTCGTTGATCTTCGTTGAGCCCATAGGTTTGAATGACTTCGTCAGCAAGAGCTGTGACCTCAGCGAAGGTCATGTCCAGCTTCCACTTTTTCTCTTTTAAAGAACATAAAGCAGAAGAAGCACTTTCTTCTTGCATTGGTTCGCGTTTCAAAAGAAATGGCAAGATAGGCATTCTCTCAAACGTAAGCAAAGACAGGTTATCTACAGAGTAACAGTATTGATGAATAC
Source organism: Balamuthia mandrillaris (assembly GCA_031835245.1). NCBI lineage: Eukaryota > Discosea > Longamoebia > Balamuthiidae > Balamuthia > Balamuthia mandrillaris. Next base: position 101,821 of record JAVKOQ010000060.1, on the reverse strand, counting down.
TTGGCGGCTGAGAGAGAGAGAGAGAGAGAGAGAGAAGAAAGAAAATAATACTAATAGGAGAATTGGACAAGACCTATCATAGCCAAGATGCTTCCAGCTTCAGGGCCATGAATGGCATGAACTGTTGATGAGCGACCAAGCTTTGGGAGTTCTGTAAGTGGCTCTATCTGTATATTATATTAATAAGAAAAAAAAAAGGAAAAACAAAAGAAATGGTATTGAACCTCTAAAAAGCGTTCTTGTCCTGGCCCGTGAAAAGCGCTTCTTGCTATGAAAAGATTGTCGTCAACATTTCGTGGAGTGAAATTGGCACTAGATGATATAATCCACAGGTCATCTTTTGCATATCTGCAAACAATGTTGAGAGATGAGTACAACGAAGAGAGAGAGAGAGAGAGAGAGAGAGAGAGGAGAGACAAACTTTGAAGAAGCTTCTTTCCAAGTAAGTTGCAAAAACAAAGCTTTTTTCTTGAAGTACATCATTCGTTGCTCAAAGCCGCTTACACTTGAATCTGCTACCTCTTTTTTCCTTCTGCCTCTTTGTTGGTAATCGCTTTCACCTGCTGAGCCTTGAGGTTGTACTCCGCTTTTCAAAGAATAACAGGTCCTGTTAAAAAATGGAACAAGGGGGAGGAGAAGAAGAAAAACCTTTTGACGAGTTTGCAGTTAGCATAGATGCGAATGCCTCTAGCTTTGAGGTACTCCTCTGCAGCTTGGTTCATTTCGAACCTTCTCTCCACCGCTGATTCCTTTTGTGCACTCTTGTCACCAGATAAACTGGAGAGAAGCGAACGTTGCTGTTGTTCGTTGATGTTTGCATTTTCACTTTCTTCGGCTTCCTCGTCATCCGCCCACTGAAAGAAGTTACAGCGAGCTTTGGCGCCACAAGTATAGAACTTCCTTCCTGTAAAAACAAACAACAAATGAAAAGATCTTTAAACTTGTTTAAAATGCGCATGTCAAAATCTCTTCTTGTTGGTACCTTTGTTGGGGCCTGGTTTCTTTACAGTTAACAACTTTGCCGGACCATGCTTGCACTGATATTTGCTGGTCACAATCACTTGTTCTTGTCGAGTGTTTGGTCCAATTGAGACAGTGGAACAAGTGGCACAGCTGCTATGAAAGTTGTGCGCCAAGTCCAGAAGTTGCAAGTTGAGTTCCTCTTTCAGTGCAGCCATAAAAACGGACTTGTACTCTTCCAACGAAGCGAACGCGTCGGGTATTTTGACATTGTGAGTTGGTGGTTTATCGCCGGAAAAGAGCGCCTCACAAATTTGTTTGCTGGGAAAGCAAAAGTGTCCGTTGTTCCTGATAAAGATGAAGCATCAGAAGGTGATTAGCAACGTAGAGAGCAGGAATAGAGAATGAGGACAAAGCTACCAAGCGCTAATGGGTGAACTAAATGTAGTGTTATGCAGAGAGGATTGGCGAACAGAGAAAGAACGCGAAGAATGCAACGGCTTTCCAGGTATCCGTTTCGCTAGAGCGGTGCTTGCAGAGGCCATTATATTCTGTCCGGATGCGTTACTCTCATTTTCTTCCTCTTCTTCCTCTTGTTCATCCTTTTTTCTTGAGACAAGCGGGGCGCTTCTTCTCCGAAGTGACAAAGAAGATGGAGGAGGATCAAGGGAATCAAGAGATGATGAAGGAGGAGGAGGAGAAGGATCTCTCTCGTTGTTGGTGGAGTTTCTCTTAAGACGAGCTTTGCTCAAGCCAATTCTTCTTCGCTTGGTTGCTGTGTTTTCGTTTTTGGGCGCGTCTTCTTGTTCGTATAGTTCGTTGTTGGAGTTTTGTTGTTGCTGTTGATCATTGCTCGACGGAGGAGTGTATGAAGAAGTAGAAAGAGACGTAGCAAAGGAAGACGAAGACGAAGGCGTAGAAGAATCTACAGCGGAAGTTACATGAGTTAAAGTAGGATCCGAGGAAGACGAAGAAGAAGAGTTTAGAGAAATGACAGGCAGAGAGACAGATGGCGGCAAGAGAGTGGTCGCGGTAAAGAACGAGGCAAAAGACGGCGCCAGCGTGTTCGAATTCGTTGCCTGTTTTGGAGCTGTCTCTCCTGCTCGTTCGGTTTCATCGTCTTCTTTTTGGGAACTAACAGAAGAAGAAGTGATAGAACGAGTTCGCTTAATGCCAACGGTGCCTTTAAGACGTCGAGTGGTTGCTGCCGAAAGACGCGAAGAAGAAGAGTTGGTTGATGAAGACGAAGGAGAAGGAGAAGGAGCAGCAGAAGAAGAAGAAGAAGAACTTTCTTCGATACAAGCGAGCTGTTCTTCCACTTGAACTAAATAACGCTCGGTCTCCAGCTCATCGCCGTTGACTTCGACCGTCTGCCCTTTCTTCAGGAACTGGCTATCCAAATTTTGTTTCTCGGTTTCATCGTACAGCGAAATCTTTGTAGAGGTAAGCAGAAGAAGAAGAAGATGAAGAAGAAGAAGAACGAACAAAACAATAAAGAAGAGCAAGAAAGAAAGATGAAGACAAAGGTACTTTGTTGTTGGCTAGATTCCACCAAAGAATGCCTTCCTGCCATTTTTTGCTCTTTTGCGTCTTGTGATGCGTGTAGAGCACGCTGTACTTTTTCCTCTCCGTCATTTTTTTTTTTGTTTTTTTGCTTACTCTCTTCTCGATAGGCCCTTCCTCCAACCCAACCCTCCCCCCTCAACCTCAAAACGTCCTTTTTGTCGCTGTTCCGCTACACCGGCGTTGCTTGGCCCGATTGATCCGCTACTTTTTATTCCTTTGAATTCGAGGAAAACTTTCAAAACAAAAAAAAAACAAGGCTTGAAATTTCGATCCGGCAGTTCCTGCAAAATTTCATTTGATATTTCGTAGCTTTTCCCCCCGTTTTCTGCTGATTTCACTATGGTGAAACAACAAACGTTTTTTTTTTTTTTCACTTTTTGGTTCCCTTCTCTAGAGGTTGACACACAAACGGAACAGAGAGAGACGCGAGCTCACGCACAAACGAAGAACGAGTGGTGACACAAGACAAAAATGAAGTACATGGTTGCTGTAGATGCCTCGGACCACGCTCGCCACGCCTTCGAGGCCACCAAGAAAATGGCCAACAAAGAAACGGACCACATCTACGTGCTCTTCGTGGCGGAGGAGGTCACGGCCGTCGTCAGCGGGGCTGGCGGGGCCTATGTGGACTATTCCTACGTGGTGAAGGCCAACGAAAGGGTGGAGCAGGAAGGCAAGGTGTTGCTGGCCAAGTATGGCCGAGAGCTGACGGCTTGTGGTGTACGTTTCTTTCTCCTCTCTTCTTTCTTGCTGCCACTTTTTGCGTAGCGTGCTAAACAGCAAGTCGTTTGTTTGGCCAAATTCATAGATCCCTCACACGTTGTTGTTGGGCAAAGGCTATCCAAAGGAGGTCATTGTGAACGAGGCAGAGGAGAAGAAAGTGGACGTTCTTGTCATGGGACGAAGAGGCATGGGTCGAGTAGCAAGGTATACTTTCAACACTCCACAACCGCAACGGTTGAGGAAGAGCTGGCTGACCTTATTATTTTTTTATTTTTTATTTTTTTTTTGGGGTTTGGTAGGTTGTTCCTTGGATCAGTCAGTCAACACTGCGTAGAGAACGCGCCTTGTTCAGTGCTCGTCATAAAAGGAGAGGAAACAAAAGCATAGGGTCAGCAAAGAACCAAAAAAAAAAAAAAACAGGGAAGCAGAGGCACAAGCTTCACGAATCTTTGTGAAAAAAAAAACCAAAAAGTAAAGTTTTACTCTGCCGCACGATGCGTTCACAACTCAAACACTACCTACACACGATGTCAGTCCTCTAGTCATTTTTACGACCACACTTTGCGGGTGAGTTTGAAGCACCCATTCAGAACAGGTCTGTGAAATGGTTTCTCATCACACCATCATGCGTAGGGGCAAGTTATTTTTTTTCTTTCGCATCGTTAGCGCAGAGAAAACTAAAAACCAAAACTAAAAAAGTGATAGCAAAGGCAGATAAACAACAGATCCCGCCACATGATTTCAGATTATGGGAGCGACACCAAGGACGATCCACCGAAACTTCGCTGACATGTGCCCGCGATCAACGGACTTCATTTGTTCCTATTAAGAAATATTTTCCTTTTTTTGTGCGTTAAGATCGATCGGGGAACAAAACAGAAAAGAAAGGAGTGGTGTGGTTCTTTTGGGTGCAAGCACGAACAATGAAGTCATTGTTTGGTTGAAAAAAATAAATAAACAAGGCAAGGGGAAATGAAACATGAACAAGATAAAGCAGAGAGAAGAGGTAACATCAGTTGCAAAAAAACGTGAGGGTGGTTAGCAACGGCCAGGGGCAGCCGATGCAACGACGACCGGTTTAGGCACGATGACACCCGATGGAGAAGCTTGGGAAGAAGAAGAAGGAGGAGGGGGCACTTTAGCCTTCTCCGCCGCTCTTCTCTCCTTGGCCCTCCTGTTCTGGAACCACACTTTCACTCGTCGCTCCGTCCAGCCCAAGCTCTTGGCTATCTGCGATTTCAGCTCGGCACGCACAAAGGGGGTCTTCTGGAAGACGCCCTCCAGCAGGGCTCCTTCCTCCTCCGTGGTGGCGCAGCGTAGTCTCTTTTTCTTTCTTCCTCCTTCGGCGGCGGTGTTGTTGTTGTCTTCGCTCTCCTCTTGGCCAGAGGCTTCTTTGCGTTTCAGAGGGGAAGAGGACCGAGAATAGGGGTTGTGTTCAGAAGCAGGAGAGGAAGGGGCAGGAAGCAAAGAAGCGGAGGGCTCGTTGTAGTTGGGCTGAGGCAACCAAAGGGAGGAGTTGGAGCTAAAGTCGAAAGAAGTCTGCGGGCACTCCACCGCGGACGCAGCTGCAAGTTGCGGCAGCAGATGAGGAAGGCGTGGAGGGGTAGAGGGAGGTGTTGGAAGTTTGAGCGTGGCAGCGGCAGGGGCATTACAAAAGAAAGAGGGAAGCAAAGATTGGATGGAAGGCAAGACCACCTTTTGGCCTGCCTCCTCCTGCTCCTCCTCTTCCTCTTCTTTTACTCTTAGCTTCTCCTGGCATTTATCACCGAGGCTCCCACTGCTCAATTGCTGAACGGAAGTCATTGCGGTCTGAGGAGCAGGGGAGGCGGAGGGAGTCCGTATTTGTTGTCGTTGAGGAGAGGGAGACGAAGAAGAAGATGATGAACTCCACAGCCCGATGAGAAGGTAGGCGTGCAGTTGGTCCTGGCTGTGGTTGTGGGAGGGGCTGAGAGGGGATTGTTGTGGCTCTGCCAGCAGAGGGCTGCCGCTTCTCCTGGCTTTGGGTTTAAGCGGTGGTTTGCTCGTCGACGTGGCCGCCGAGGGAATGGCAGTCCAAACGGGAAAAGAAGCAGAAGAGGAGGGAGGAGCGGGAGGAAAAGTTGTTGTTGTGGGGCGATGAGAATGGCGAATGGAAGTATTATGATTCAAATTGGCTGGACCCTGCCCCCTCGGAGAATAGCTGGAGGAGGCCTGGCTGGGGTTCATTTAAATGAATATTAAAAGTCGTTGCGATAAAGTACGACAACAACAAACGAAAAAAAATTATTCGGGTGGAATGGGGTTAGGAAGAAGAGGAATAGTTTGGGAGGGAGAGGTTCGTGGTTTGGAGAAGATGGGTTCGACTGGAAAGGTGTTTGGAGGTGAGGAGGAGGTTGTGTGGGTTGAGAGTGTGTTTTTTTTTTTGTCCAAAAAAAACAAAAGAAAAAAAATAATTGCTGGTAGTAAATAAAATAAAGATAAAATAACTAAGAAAAGGATTCTTTGGTAATGTTCCTTGTCTTCACACACACACAAAAAAAAAAAAAACAATGCAAAAGCAGAGAGTGCAACAGAACTTTGGGTGTTTGTGTTGTTGTTTAAAATGAAAGAAAAAGAAAAAGAAAAAAACAAAAAAGAGGTTCGGGTTTAAGTAACGTTTCGGTGGGGGCGACCGGATGTTTAATGGTGCTATTACGAGAGGTTAACCCTTTATTGCGCTAAGAAGGAGCGTGTGAGTTATACGGTTGGTTTGGCAGAGAGAACGAAAAAGTAATTTTCGGTAGTTAAGAAAAAAGAAAAAAAACTTGTTTGAATGGAGCAAGAAAGGGGGAGGGGGGGTGGTGGTGTCCTAGGCTTCGCGAAAAGGAGGGTTGATGAAAAAACGCGCTCATAAAACAAAATGGCGAATAAAAAAAATGTTTAATCGCGGGTATTTCTCTTTTTAACAGAATCCCAATAGCAGAGATGTTGGTCCCATTGGCCAGATAATTATCCAACAATACCCGAAAGCAATCGCTTCCAATTTAAAAGTATTACAACCGACGATATTTCATTCCGATATTTTATCGAAATTAAGATTATTAGCCGAAAAAAGCGGCGAGAATCGGCAAATTGCCCATCATAATTATCGACATATTGCGCTTGTGTGATTTGCCATTTGCGTCATTATCAAAATTTTTAAATTTTTAAAACAATCAATAAAAAACAATAGAAAACACAAAATTTTTGGTGGTTGGGCTGAGTGAGAGGTTTTTACGCACATATGTGAAGGGAGGGAAAAAAAAACTATACACATCTGACCGTGCTGAGTTTTGTTAACCATTACACCGGTGCGTAATGGTTGTGGTAGTGGTAGCAGCAGAGACAGAAGGGTGAGGATGTCGTCGCCGGCGATGATGTCTCCGATGGTGATGACGATGGCATGTTGGTGATTGGATTTGAGAAGTACTCGAAGAAGAAGCAGGAGATGCTTCTTCCACAAGTGAAGAAGGTGGAGGTAAGCGAAGGTTACCATCCTCGCTGTTGCTACCGCCAACAATAACAGAAGAAAGAGAATGTTGTTGCTGTTGCTGAGGAGTATGAAAGTGGAGATGATGCGGATGGTGGTGGTAGGACTGAAGAGTGGAGGCCTCCAACGGGGGCAATATAATAACGGATTGATTGTTGTTGGTGGTGTTATTATTTGGGGTGGTCGTCATCAATTTCGGCGGATGGTGCGGTGATACTGGTACGTTTGTAACGGAAGGGAGAGGAAGATGAGAGGAGAGGGAGGAAGAAGGAAAGGCTGACTTGTCAAAGGAGGGGTTGTTGCTTTCTGCTGGAGTAGATGACTCATTGCTATCGCTTTCATACCTTTAATAAAAAATGGAAGTGAAAAGAAAAAGGAAAAAATCAATCAAGTCAATTATAACAATGAGTTTTGGAATAAATAAAAATGGTTACGTACCCGCTATTAGCAGACAGCGATGATCGTTTAGGAGGAGGGCGGAGCGAGCTTGCATCTCGACTTTGCTCTTCCTCAGCAGTTATAATAATCCTCCGCAACCACTCTGGACAGCTGAGCTTGTCTTGCTGTAAAGATTGAAGGATCTCACCAGCGCGCGTCTGACCAACTGATTTCTGAAGGTGTTGACGGAACTCGGCCCACGTTATCCTGTTATTCTGTGTATATTGAAGTGTTTGGCAGAGAGCAAGAGAGAGAGAGAACGAGAGATAGCGAGGGAGAGAAAGAAAGGATAGAGTGTTTGATTTTGGGTTAGCTGGATAAAAACGGAGAAAATTAGAACAAAAACAAAGTATTTTGATAATGAAAGAAAAAAGAAAGGAAAAGAAGGGATGAAAACCTGAAGTTCCGAAAAAAGAGCTTGCAACAAAAAAGCCTCATCTTCTGAAGAATGTTGATGGTTCGTTGCTGGAGGCGAAGGCAACTTTAACGGGACTAGCTTACCTTCGGTCTGCAAACGAAGACGGGTATTGTGACGATGACGATTCATTTCGTCCGATGTGGATGACGGGTCTAAAAATGCAGCCGGTTGGATACTAGCTGGGGTAAGCATAGAAGCAGAAGAAGTGACGGGTGCGTCCGTCGTTGTTGGAAGGTTATAGCCATTGTTGTCGTTCATGGTAGTAAAGGTAAGTTTGGTGGTGTGCTGTTGCGAGGCGTTGTCCTTGTTGCTGGGATAAGAGGTGAGGTATTGAAGATGTTGGTGGAGGTGTTGTTGCTGAGGCCCTTTGTCAAAATCCATCAAAGGCGGCAGAACAACAGGTCCTGTGCGTATTTTACTGTCGTTGCGTTCACCGTCATCACTGTATTCGTTCAGCTCCTGGCATAGAGAGCTAATGCTGGTGTATGCCAACGCTTCCAGCTTCGACCATCCTTTCTTCTTCTTTTCCTCCGTTCCTTGTTCTTCGACTTTAGTTCGTTTAGAAGAAGTAACAGAAGGAGAGAGAGCAAGACCGCTATCTTGGGGAGAACGGGTCGCATCAGTGTGAGCGTACAATTCTCCACCGTTGGACCCGGTTGCTGCAAACTTGTCTCCAGCAGCGGATGTAACGGAGGTGGTGGTCTGCACTCCATCGCTAGTAATAAGGGTTGTAGAAGAAGTAACGCGAGTTCTGCTTCGTTTGTTGCCGCTTCTCGTTTTTGGTTGTTGTTGATGTTGAGGTGGTGGTTGCGGTTGAGTACTAGGTCTTGCAGTAGCAGCTTCTTTGTGTTGTTGCACTAAAGGTGCTCGTTTGTCGCTATCGTTGTGGTTAGTAGACGTGTTGATATAATCGGTTGCTCGTTGAACGTCGTTCTGACGAAGAAGCCTTTCGTTTTCTCTGTCCTTGTTGTGCTGAACGTGGTGAAGACTATCTTCCTCGTTTAAAACACTCACTTTCAGGTCATTCAAACTTGGTGTATCACTGCTAAAAACATGATCTACCCAACGCAACACAACGTCTTTGCTTCCGCCGTGTTGCTTGAAGGTTTGTAGGACTTGTACTAGCGATGCAATCACGTTATTCGCTGCGGCAGAAGAAGCTGGCACATTGTTGTCGTTGGTGGTCGTCGAAGGTGCAGATGAAGGTAACGAAGTTGAAGGAGACGGGAGATTGGAAGAGGTATCACGAGTAGATGAAGCAACTGTAGTGCTGGTACGCTTTGCAGAAGAAACACGTTCATTTCCTAATGGTTGCTGTTGTTGTTGAGGATGAAACGGTGGCAGAGAGGAGGAATTCGTAATATTATTGCGTGATGGAAAAGAACCGAAAGAAGAAACAAAGGTAGGATTAGAGACAGTGGTAGCAACGATAGCAGAAGAAGAAGAAGATGATGATGATGAAGGATATTGTGAAGCTGAAGGGAGAGCGTTGTTGTTGCTGTTGTTGTTGTTGAAGGAAGGAGAGGCAGGAGTAGTTGTGGATAGGCTGCGACGACGAGAACGTGAGCGTGACGAATGGTCATTATTATCGCTGTTGGGGACGTCCTCTGTTTTGTGGAATTGGTGTACGAGTTCCATCACCGCAGAGTCGGAGGGCTTCTTGTGCCTCTTCGGACCAGATGATCTGGCTGTTAATATTGTTTTTTAAAGTTAGAAACGAAAGAAACCATTCGAGCGAGAGAGAGGGAGACCTTTGGGCGTCTTCTTGTTTAAATACTGCGTATGAGAGAATACTTCAATAGGATGAGAAATTACAGAGCAATTAGGCACTTCGTTCATGGTGGCAAAAGAACTGCCACTATAGCGCTTTAAAGTGAACTTCAGCCGGAGGAGCGTGCCCTGCAGCTGTTGGCTGGTACTTAAAATCTTAAGCTTCTTGAACGTTGCGTATACGCCACATGGATCTCCCCATGTGGTGCGCTCGAAGCGGACGATACAACTGCCATCAAGACATTGCGGGATGGGTGTACCGTTGTCACCACGCAACAGTGTCGCTTCGACAAAATATCCGCTCAAATTTACAGGTTGGTCCTCGTCTGAGAGAGAGAGAGAGAGAGAGAGAGAGAGAGAGAGAGGTAAGAATAAGAATAATAAAGAAGAACAAGTGCCATACAACAAGTACCAGGAGGATAGATAAGCGCGACAGCAGGAAACGGTTTGAGAATTCGCTGATACACTGTCTTCAAAGGAGGCTGCACAGCTATGCGTATGTTTAACCCTTCCAAACTGTTTTGAGAGGTGGAGGAGGAGGAAGGAGGACCCAATCCCATCACCGAAGAATACAAGTGGTGCGACGGGGACAGAGGTCGGCTGCTCGACAGAGAAGGAGAGGACTTGCCGTTGTCGTGGTTGTGGTTGTGGTTGTGATGGTTCTCTTCGCCACCGCTGGAACCGCTTCCTTCCTCAAAGGGGGGAGGAGAACTAGGAGAATCCACGCTAGAAATGCGTTTTCGTCGCTTTGCTGCAGTTTCGGACATAGCGCGTCCTCGTCTGGTTCGCGTTTGTGTTTTGTTGTTGTGCATACTTCCTGTTTGCTCTTCTTGTTCTCGTTCTTCCTCTTCTCTTTCGTCTTCTACCTCGCTCGCTTCGTCGTTGCGAGTGGGTGGAAGTAACATATTGGAAGCGGAGGACAGGGTAGGAGCAGCGGTTCGTCGCACAAGCGGTGTTCCGCACTCTCCTTCCTCTGCTTCTTCCTCTTCATCTTTCACTTTCAGGTTTGCTGTTGTTTCACGATCGAGAACCCGCCGACTGTGAAGGTGGTTGAAAGAGGAGGAAGAGAGTTCATGAGGAGAAGGAAGAGCAGCTCTGCCTTGCATTTGTGGCAAAGTGGAGAATGAAGCGGAAGATGTGGCAGAAGAGGGAGAGGAGGACGAAGAGAGGGCGCAAGTGGCAAACTCTTCGAGAGAACCGCGTGGTGGAGGACGTTGTTGCTGCTGTTGTGCAAGCTCCAACCAAAAAGGCCTCATCGGTTTGTCTCGGTCACGAAGGCCTCCCTTATTGTCCATTTTTTTTTTTTTCTATTGTGTGAAAAAGAAAAAAAAAAGAGTGAAAGGGCATTCAGTGAAGGTCAGTCAAGAAGAAGAACGAGGAAGAGAAGAACATCAGAAGAAGGAAGACGCAAGAAGCATGAACGAAGAAGAAGAAGAAGAAGAAGAAAGAAAGAAAGAAAGAAAGAAAGAAAGAAAGAAAGAAAGAAAGAAAGAAAGAAAGAAAGAAAGAAAGAAAGAAAGAAGAAGAAGAAGAGAGAAGGAAGAAGAAAAGAAGAGAGAAGAAGAAGAAGAAGAAGAAGAAGAAGAACAAAGAAGAAGAAGAAGAAGAAGAAGAAGAAGAAGAAGAAGAAGAAGAAGAACAAGAACAAGAAGAAGAAGAACAAGAACAAGAAGAACAAGAACAAGTAGAAGAAGAAGAAGAAGAAGAAGAAGAACAAGAAGAACAAGAAGAACAAGAAGAAGAAGAAGAACAAGAAGAAGAAAAGGAGAAGACGAAGAAAAGAACAACGAAGAATGGGAACGAAGAAGAACACGAAGAACTAAGAACAAGACGCAGCGAACAAAATGTACCAAAAAAAAAACAAGAGGAAAGCTGACCGCAAGCAACAAAAACGGATGCGAGAGCGGGCTCAGGAAGGGGGTGTAGTTGGCGTGATGTTCACTCTCTGATGTTTGATGGTTGATGTTAGTGATAATCTTTGTGACAAAGAGAATAAAAGAGAGCGAGAGAAAAAAAGCAGCATACAAATTTTTGGAAGCGGCCGGAAAAAAAAAATCAGATCTGCTTTCCCCTCTGATCAAAAACAACAAATAATAAAAGATGAAAGAGGTCTTTCTTTCTTCTTCCTATGAAGCATAAAATAACAATCAGTTTGCACTGTAAAAAAAAAAAAAAAAACACAAAAAGTAGAGAGAGAGAGAGAGAGAGAGAGAGAGTGAGGGGAATTGAGGAAAAAAAAACAAAGGCTTGTCTTTTCTTACTTTCTTCTTGCTGCTTTCTTGCGACTGGTTGTTATTTTTTTTTTCCTATTCGTTTTCACAAAGCCAAAAACAAAAGAAAATGAATATTCAAAAAACAACAATACCAAAACCAAACTCGAAAAAAAAATAAATAAATAGGACCGGAAGAAGGAAGATGCTTCCGTTTTTTTTTTTTAAAAAATTTTGTTGTGCCGTTTTATCTTTTGTTTGTTGTTGTTGTTGTTGGTGTTTTTTCTATCTGTCACTCACCCCCCCAATGTTACAACCTGCCACCAGCACGTTCCTCTCGCTCTCTCTTCTCCTGGGCGATACAACCTTGCAAACGGTGTTGTACTTTTTTTTTTTCTCCTTTTCCCGTTTTTCTATTTTTTCTGCTTTCTTCCGCGCCAACAAAACAACAACCAAAGAAAAAGTGAACGAGAGAAAAAAAAATTATGAAGGAGGCCGCGGAAACCAGCAGTTTCGGTGCGTTCTTTGAATTTTCCGGCCAGTTTCTGTCGGGTTCCTATTCTATGTTTTTTCTGGTGAAACGCAGAACGCGACCCAGCTTGAATTGCGTCATAATCTTCCTGAATTAATGAATCTCCCGTTCGAGATCGGAGATGACGCGGAACGAACGGAAAAAAGTGAGAAAATGGTTCCTCAAAATGAACCTGCTTTCCGCCAGATTTATTAACCTGTTTCCTTTAAGAAAAAGGGGATGGTAATAGGTAAATTTGGAGATTTATACAATCCTTTTCAGCGTTTAGGAGGACTTGCAACTATCCTATTTTTCTGAAGAGAGTACCACAACCTATCGCTTATAAGGCAATACCGTACAACTTCGCATACACCAGATCATTCCACATATTTTCAGTTAGATGTCATTTCAGGACTCAACCAAAATAGCTAACGTAGATCTCTGAGGGGGAACCGCTCAGCATCAGCGCATCCGTAAAGTCAATCGACTTTACAAGGTCGTTGTGATGGTCGAGCGTCTGCGCAGGGGTTTTGCAGTTACGCACGTCCCAAAAGTGAATCAGTTGGTCATCCCCGCCTGTAACCAGCCGCCAGCCTTCCACCTTCAACGCTCTTATATAACCCTTGTGCGCTTCCATCGCAACGTGCATCTTGCCTGTGCGCAGGTCCCAGCCTTTGACAAACTGAGTTGGTGTTTGATTTTGTTGTCAGTCAACACGTTGTTCGTTGGTCAGAGTTCGGAATGAAAAATAATATAAATAAAACAACAACAACAACAAAAAGGGGAGCGGAGCTCATAGAGCTAAAGAAATAAAACATAAAAGAGAGAAAAAAAATGAATTGGAGCAAAGAAGCAAGAAATACGTGGTCATCAGCAGCACTGAACAAGGTGATCGGATCGGTGGATGAGGCATCCAGTTCGTTTATACAGTCCGCATGGGCATTCAAGGTTTGGAGCAGACGTCCGGAGGGCAGATCGTACAGGTTGAGCCTGGCGTCTCCTCCTCCTGTGACAAGCTGTACGCACAGTTATAAGCACGGCGGCACTTAAAAGGAGACATCCAATCCATTTATAAAAAAAATATAGAGAGAAGAAGCAGAAGAAGCAGACAAAACACAATACGAGTACAAGAAGACAAACACGAAGAACGGCAATGAATGAACAAAATGTTACCATTTGTGCGTTGGGCGTGGTGTAACAGCAATTAACAAAGTCGCTGTGCCCGTACAAGGTCTTAAGGCAGGTTCCCGAGGTAACGTCCACCAGAAACGACCTATTGGTGCTGCTGCCTGTCACTACCAGGTTTGGCTGAGAGGCAGGAAAGTGGCAGCAGAGAAGCACCTCATCGCTGCCGTCGGAGCTTTTAGTGTTGTTGTCAACGAGGTTCACCTCTGGTGCAGCTATAGTCCTGCATGTTCCATACTTTGAGCACTCGGGAGACGGTAAGCAGTTGGTTGCCATCGAGGTAGATCTGGTTCACCAAGTCTGTTAACGTTTAGTTGATAAGATTAGCACAAACGGAACGGGTCTGAATCTTAACATGCATAAAGGAAGGGGGGCCTCTGAGACCTTGTTGCAAAAACTTGAGAGGTTTGCATACGAGGTGGACCCCTTCTTGGGTAAGATCAAAATCGGTTCCAAAGATGTAGACTCCAAACTGAATGTGTGGCAACAGTCAAATGACAATACTCTCCGCCCGAAAGTTCACAAAACAAAAAAGAACCACACCGATAACGACTACAAGAAGGGGTCAAACCACTACAACACCACAACAACCAAGTATACAGAGGAATATCAACAACGTACGTCTCCGCCAGCAGTAGAGCACACCCAAAGGTCCTTTGTCAAAGCAAGTGACCAGGCCGAAAGGGCATGCCTCAGGAACCCTCCTGGCAGGCCGTGCTCCTCTGGCACCAAGTGCTTGGTGGTGTGCCTTAGCTGCCACCAGTTACGGTCCAACGTGACGCTCCGCCTAAAGGCATTCTTCCAGGAGAGCTCTCCTGCTGCACTAGCTCCCTCCACCGCTGGTGCGGGTGAGTGTGGGTGTGTTTTTTTGGCTTGTGGTTGTTGTTGTTGTTGATAGCGGTAGTAGCCTCTCAGGAACCAGGAAGGAAAGGTGGAGGAGTAAAGGTCTTTCCAGATGGCTTTATCTTGACATAGTTCTGGAGAAACAAAAAAAGAGTGGTTACCGTTAGGTAATTGAAGAAGAAGATTAAGATGTTGATGAAGATAGGGACGAGGAAGTAGAAGAACAAGAAGAACAAGAAGAAGCAGAAGAAGGAGAGAACCAGAAGCAGATGCAGACAAGAGAAGTAGGAGAAGAACGAAGAACGAAGGAAGAAAGAAAGAAAGAAGAAGAAACACAAGAAGAAGAGGGGGGAGGGGGGGGAGGAGGAAAGCAAGAAGCACAAGAAGAAGCAGAAGCAGTCAACGAAGGAGAAGAAGAAAAGGATGGGGAGGAGGGAGGAAGTGCAACAACAACATGCATGCGTACCAAAACATTGCCGCGAGCACAAGGAAAAACGAAGCAGGTCCGCAGGTGCTAGGAAAGAAATCACATGCAGCGCCGACTCTGCCGGCAGAGAGGACCAAGAGGAGGAGCAGGCGGAGGAGGTCATGCCTTTTCGTTGTTCTTTTTTTTTTGTTTCCGTCTGCCGTTTTTAGGGCGTTTTTTTCGCCGACCGGACAACCGATCGTGCAGAAAAGGTGAAGCGATCGTGCACCTTTTCCCGATAATTTGGAACAATCAGTAGATAATTTCAGTTACGTGAAATTATTATGGATTGTTTGAAAGTTTTCAAATTTCCATTTTTTTTGGTATAAATCTAAAATAATGACAATTATCCTTGTTCTTCTTCCATCTCGCTTCTTCTTGTTCTTCTTCATCTTGTTCTTGTTCTTCTCCTGAACGGTTCATCTCTTCTCCTGTTCTGTCTTCCTCTGCTTGTTCTACTTCTTTTGACGGTGGTAGCAGGAAGAGAGCAGGAGGAGCATCATGGCCGCGACAACGCAGAGAGAGAGAGAAGGACGGTGAAGATGGGGGATGGTGATGAGGAAGAGCATACAAACTGAGAACGTGGAAGGGGGGTGGAGGATTACATCCTTGCCTTCTATGTCTCTGTCTTCTTTTGTTCAACACGCAAAGCACGTGCTCTCTCCTCTCTTGTCTAGTTGCTACAGGGGAGAGAGGCGAACTGTTTTATTTGTTGGCCCCACAGCGTCTTTCTTTCGGTGCTCTCTCTCTCTCTCTCTCTCTCTCTCTCTCTCGTCTCAGGATGGAACGTCGGAGGCATCGCTGTCTTCTTCGTGCTCTGCTCTGGCCACGCACGCCACGTGTCTCTTCAACAAGGGCGTGCCCTCGTCCCTCCTAAACACTTTGGCCGTCACCGTCACTCTCAACACAACTTCCTCTTCCTCTTTGCTATTGCCTCCTCCTCCTCGTCGTCGTCGTCGTCGGATCTGAAAGTGTTCCTCAAACGGTCCGTGGCGTTGCGGCAGGATGAAGACCCTGAAGGAAACAGCTTCTCTCCCGCTGGGGGTGCCCTCCGCGGCCTCCTTCTCCGGCTCAGGCAGCCGCTGCACGGTCAAAGCTGTCACCAAAGGGCCCACATGAGGCCGCAGCTCTGTTTCTTCCTCCTCCTCTCTCACTTTCTCCTCTTTCTCCCCCTTCTCCTTCTGCAGAACGTGGAAGGTGGTGGCGTAGGTGTGCTTCTCTTTCACGAGGCCAAACCGGAGGCAGAGCTCCTGTCGGCGGTTGAGGTCCACCACCGTTTCCTGCGGTAGGTCCTCTCCTGCCACGACGCTTTGGTGGGCGGCGTTCCCTTCCTCTTTATCTCCTCCTCCTTCTTCTTTGGCTGCTTCGCCACCGAAATGGACTTTGTTGCCTTTCTTCCCCTTCTTTCCTCCAAAACGAAGAGCTGAGCGTTGTTGGAGGTCCTTCTGTGGTTCTTCCATCTTCTTTCTTCCTTCCTCTCTTTTTTTTTTTAAAGTATTAAAGCAAAAAAATAAAGAAGTTAAAACAATGTTCAAAGTTTACTGTTTTGGTTTTGTTCGGTTTCGGTTTCTGTTTCTGTTTGCTTCTGCTTCGTGCTTTTAGATGGTGCTCCAACGTTGGGCCATGTTTGCGATAAAGTAATGGGAAGCGGCGCCTCCGGGCACTCGCATCAGATTGAAAGTCATCGCGAACCTAAAGTTTCCGTGTGGCAACTTTTTGTGCCAAAGAGAAAGCGAGAAAAAGGAGAGAGAGAGAGAGAGAGAGAGAGAGAGAGAGAGAGAGCAGAAACAAAGCAGAGACGATAAATGAGAGAAGAGAGAAGAAATGAGAAGAAAAAGAGCGAACGAAACAGAAGGAAGAGGGACAGAGGAAAAGAGGGTTGAACAATGTCAGTCTGGGTTCAACAATCAACCAGAAATGATTGGGAAGGAGGCTGCGAACCGTTATCCGTCCGTGAACCAAAAGCAGCACGCCGTCGTCGGGTAGAGTTGGTTGTGCGTCCATATGCCTTACTTCGCAGTTACTCGCTGCTCCTAATGACTGTTTTTTTGAAAACAATTTGGATGAGTTAACACGAAACAAATGATAAGAAGAGAAGGCGGTAAAGAGAAGGATGAAGAGAACAGCGGAGCAGCCATTGAAGGGAGTAACAAAAGGAGAAGACGAGATGAAAGGATTATAGGAGAGGTGGGTGCTAACCATCAAGCTTTTGACGATATTATCTGGACCTTGTACTGTGCTTCCGTTCAATGTGCATTGTGTTTCCATCCTCTGCAAGCAACACCAATAACAGTACAACATAAGAGTGTGATCGAGCGAGCGACAGGAGAGAAGAAAAGCGGGTGCGAAGAACAATACAAACCAACAAAGGTGTCAACTGAGAACGATCGTTTGAACAAAACTTTTCGAAAAAATAGGCCACAAAGTCTCTGGCTACTTTGTCAAAAGGTATCGATGCATCTTGCTGTTGTACTGCTGCACCGCCAAAAGGAGAGGAAGAAGCGCCGCCACCAAATGGAGAAGAAGAAGAAGCAAACGGGCTTGTGGCACCGCTAAACGGTGACGAGGAACTTGCACCGCCAAATGACCCTTGTGATTGTCCTTCGAAGGGAGAAGACATTGGCGCCTACTCACCAGTGAAGTGAGTACGTTTGTTTGCCAGATATAACGGAAAGAAAGCAACGAGAGAAACAAGAAGAGAGCAAAACAAGCAAACGTACCTCGTGAAGATAACGACACTTATCACCAAACTTGCAAGTGCCATGCTTTGCGTAGTGCATACAAACTTCCGTGGTAGATCCTGCAATTAGAAGAACGAGGAACGAAGAACGAAGAAGAAGGAAGAAAGAAGATAGAACGAAGAAGAACAAGACAAGCAAGAAGGAAGAAGAAGAGCAGAGGAAAGAGAAAGAAGAGAGAAGAGAAGCAAAGAAGAAAGATAAAGGAAAAGAAATGAGTGAGCAGCACAGCCTCAAGACAAGACACACAAACCTCTTCCTCTTCCACCACCAAATCCTCCACCATTGCTGCTGCCTGCAAACATGCTATCACCACCGCCTCCGCCTCGGCTTCCTCCTTTCTTACCGCCGCGTCCGCCTCGTCCTCCACGGCCACCTCCTCCTCTTCCTCCTCCACCAAATGCTCCATCTCCTCCTCCAAATCCGCCTCCTCCTCCAAACGCTCCATCTCCTCCTCCAAAGGCACCGCCGCCCCCACCGCCAAAGGGACTTGATCCACCTCCTCCAAAGGCACCACCGCCTCCTCCAAAGGCACCACCGCCTCCTCCAAAGGCGCCGCCGCCGCCGCCTCCTCCAAAGGGACCTGCTCCTCCTCCTCCTCCTCCAAAGGCACCACCGCCTCCACCGCCGCCGCCTCCAGCGCCAACGTGGCTAAACTTGCATTTGTTGCCAAACTTGCAGCGTCCCTGGCTTTGGAAGAATTTGCATACCCCTCCTCCACCGCCGCCACCGCCTCCACGCCCTCCACCACCACCTCTTCCTCCTTCCACTTCCATCACCGTACGTTGCGCTTTTGCTTTTGTTTTTTTTGGTTGAGAAGGTTTTTGCAGAGTGCAGTTAAAAAAAAAATAAATGAACACTCGAGTGTGATAAGACTTCTTCTTCCTTCTTTTGGTCGATCAACTTTCTTTCTTGCTCACCCAAACCTTTTGTTGAATCAGCAGAAGAAGGGAGAAGAGGGAAGAGAGAGAGAGAGAGAAGAGAGGGCCTTTTTTTTTCGTTCTTCTTTTCTATTTTTTCTTTTCCAATTTGTTTTTTTTTTTCCCTTGCCGATTTTTGTCGACATGCTTGAGGGGTTGCTGTATTAATGTGTTTTTTCATGGCGACACGAAATACGTACAATCACTCCGCACCCATGTTGCCAATCTCGTGCAGTCTCAGTGGAGGGGTTCGTTCTTCCACCGGTAACCCTCTCTCTCGTCTCTCTGTCTCTCTCTCTCTCTCTCTCTCTCTCTTTCTCTCTCTCTCTCTCTCTCTCTCTCTGTCGCCTTTCCTGCAAAGCAACCCGGACGGGAAGTCTTCCGGGCAGGACAACCGCAGCGAGCAGGAGAATAGGAGAAAAGGAGAAAAGGGGAGCATTTTTCCTCGCGCACACCTGCCTTTCTTCGCCTACGTCATTCCTTCGTTCCTTTGCTTCTTGTTCAAGTCCGCATCCATCCGAGCTTCCTGTTCTGCCCTCGGACCGTCGCCAGATTTTTTTATTTCGCCGCTCTCTCGTAGCCCATGCAGAACACCATGACGAACGGCAGCGGCGGCAGAGGAAGGCGAAAGCCGCCCACCGCAAACCCTGTTCCCTGAACCTCCTTCCTTGCATCGATCCTCATGGAGATGGGTGATCCCAACCTGCCACAGCTCGGCAGAGCAAGAAAACTGTCTTTCAACGGGCAGTGCCCGCCGCTTCCTTCACAGAAAAAGAAGCCTGTATTGGTGGTGCGAAACAAGCTTGCCAGCCACTCTGTGAACATGACTCGTCTCTCTCTTGCACCTCTTCTCGCAAGCGCTCTTCTTGTGCTTCTTCCCCCTCTGGGTGCGTTTCGTTACTGGTGGTGGCAACGATAAAAATATGAAAGAGATCGGAAAGAGGATATGCGAGTGGTAATGGTATAAGTTATGTGGAAAGACAGCGTTTCTTTGTGGTCTCTACTCATTGCTCAGCATGCACCAGGGGATCTCGGCCGTTTCTCCATACGTGATGAGCTGTTGACTGAGTTGGATCTGGCCCTCAGCATGCAAAGTGCCAAACACCAAGGCAAAAGGAGGAGGAGGAGCAGGGAAAGGTAATGTTGGATCATTGTCCACCTTGAAGCTGACCCATGCCTTCCCCTTTTTCCTTCCCTCGATTCTCACCGAGATGGAGTAGTCCAAGTCACGACGAGATACAAGGGAAAGCATTGCTGAGTGCATGTCCACTTCTTCGTTTCCGTTTGTGCCCGCTTCTCCCATACCAGAAGAGGCATTCTCCTTCCAAACGTAACGGTACACGTGGAAGTCAGCAACGCTCAAAATGACGGCTGAATTGTAGGTGGACTTGAGGTCCTTCACAAAGTGAGGAGAAGACCTGAGGGAGGTGAGGGGATGAAAGGAAAGCGGCTTCTCCGAGGAGACATGAAACAAGCCCACATCCCATGCCTTGGAGGCACGGAGCTGCAGCTCCACTAATTTTCCCGACCACTCCGTGAAGACGAGCTGGCTCTCCTGAGTATCATTCCAAGCTTTCAAGCCAGGTGTCATTGTATCGGTGTCTGTCTCTTGTGGTTGAGGCGTGAAGCCGGACTGACGAAGAAGTAGCTCGCTGGAACGGCTTTGGTACTGTACGGCCCATTCACTTTCTTGACGGAGAGGAAGTCGGAGCTCAACGAGGAGTACTTGGTGGTGCAGAGCGGGTGAAAGCAAAACTTGAGCTGCGAGCATTCCTTGAACCTCTGCCTCCACGGCTTTGAGGAAGAGGGAGGCAGCTGCTGTTCGTTTTCGTAAGATCTGTCGCCAAACTTTTTGCGGAAGAGGTGTTTCCAAACCATGTCGTCCACAGCTGCAGCATGCCAACCCCTGTTGACCGCAACGCATTCCGCCAAGGTCGGCGCGTCAAGAGAGGCGAACACCCTCACCTGGGGGGAAAGTTAGAAAGCAGGAAGAACCATTGCATGAGCAAGCATACCAGCAGCTCTTGGGGAAACTCGCTCCAAGCCATACTCCACGGAGCTGCAATGCTTTTCTGTTTTCCCTTCTTTCTTTGTAATTACCGAAATGCTCGAGGATACCTCACGAGGTAGAGGGGAAGATCGCGGGTGGGAATAAGAGAACAAAGTGCGCAAAGAGAGAGAGGAGGTTCAAAACGTGGAACATGTTGGTGAGTGTTCTCATCGGAAAAACAGATGCAATGTTCAATGCTTTTGGGGTGCAGACCAAAAGTTTATCTGCGAAGAGAGAAAAAGTTAGGGAAGGGTGGATAGCAAGCAGGAATGATAATAGTCTTTAAGTGGCACCACCACAACAAACCAGCAGCTCTTGAGGTAAATCCTTCCAAGCCACACTCATCGCTGTTGTCTGTAATGCTTGGCCTATTTTTTTGTTCTTTTGGTTTTGTTGTTTATTCGTTTATTAATAACGTTTATCCGTAGAGAGAAATAACTTAAGAAACCATGGTCACCCAGTCAAAGTTCCACACGGTGGGCTGTCCTTCGTGCGCCACGGATGAGAAGCGAGGATCATCCCAAGTGAACGGCTTCTGTTGTTGGTGTGTTGGGCCAGAAATGGCCAAGATCCGTTTGCTCTGTGGGAAGGAACGAGCTCCTCCTTCCTCCTGCTTCCTCTTCTCTCCATCTTTAGCGACCCCGCTTCCACCCTTCATGCCAGCAAAAGAGATGAGCTTGGAGTCGATGCCACCAAAGGCAATGGGTGGTCTGTCCTGCAACAGGTCGTAACGAGAGGAGATGGCCAGGTTGGGACGCTTCAAGGAGAGCGGGTCCTCCTGCCAGTTGTTGTACTGCAACAGCTCTCCCACGGCTTTCAGCCCATTCCAAGAGGCCTCGTTGGGAAGCTGAGTGACGTTGCGACGAAAGATGTTGGCACGAGGGCAACGCTCATAGGAGTAGGAGTCGCCATACTTGGCCTTCATTTGAGGCCAGCCAGAGATGTTGTAGATGTAAGGAGTGTAAGGGACGTTGTAGGAGGGCCAGTAGCCCTGACGAACGAGCACGTCGGTCACGTCCGAGCTGACGGTCTTGCCTGGGATTTGTTCCAGGATGCGAAGAGTGTTGGGGAGAAGAGAAGACTGTTGCTGTTGTACTTTAGCAAAGAGGTTGTAGTCGACGATCATCCATTGGTTGTTGTAGGTGCCAGAGTTATGGAGAGCGAAGATGTCCGTCCATTCTGTTCCATTTCTGGTGTGTTTCTAAGTTTAAGAAAAAAGGACAAAGCAACGACAAGGAAAGAAACAAAACGAACCTAGCCAACAAGTTGGCGACCATGACCCTCATCCAGCACAAAACAGAGCCCTCTGGTTTGACAGCTTCGTATAACGAGTCATTATAAATGCCGTTCGTCGTCTCTAGCACCGTCAATCCAGAGCTCAATACGTAAAAGTCATCCTTGCTAGTCAGCATTCCTGGTCTTGCCGAAAAGGATATCGAGGGGAGAGCGAGTTGAGATGATGAACGACTCTCTATCTTCTTGTTGCTCATGACGTCCTCTTCAGAATAAAGAGAAGCAAAAGCGGATGTATCGCCAAAGTGGTAATGCTTGAAAATGCGGTTCATGCTGTAATAGTCGGACCAAGTGGTGTGACCGGCAAAGAGCTCTGCGTTGTTTGGAAGGAGACGAATGATAGCGCTGCAATCCAGAAAATCGAGAGGAGGTTCATCTTCTTGTTTGACGAGAGAAGGGCGTTTGTTCTTGTTATAAGCGTTGTCGGTGAGTGGGGAGGAGAACGAAGAGAAGCTGCTGTCGTTGAAGAGTTTCACGAGGTCTTCTAAATCGCCACCCGCATTCAACACGTAAAAGTCCTAGAACCAGAGGGAGACAAGTTAAAAAAGGCCACTAAAAGAGGGAGAACGAAGAGAGAGAGTCAACGAACGAGTATATCAAGATTAGGGCCGTTGGATGGCTTGAATTGAGTGTAGCCATCGAGCAAGCCATCCATTTGGCGGAATACAGACCATACGGTTTGCCAATAGACAGAGCTGTCTTTCTTTTGCTCTCTTTGTGAGAAAAGGGATGTCAACGCGTTGAAGTAAGAAGAGACAGAGACAGAGACAGAGACAGAGACAGAGACAGACAGAACGCATGAGACATGAAGCAAGAGAAAAAAGACAAAGAAGGAGGGGGGCGTTACGCGGTGGAACGAGCCCAATTCATTTGGGTGGTCAAGTACTGGTACAAACTTTTGGGCAGTGTTTTGTTGTTGAACAGGTTTACGTGCACGTTGTGATACCTTTTTGTTGTTTGTTATCGTTATTTTTTTGGTAAATGAAAGTGAGTCTTCCCTTCTGTTCTCTCTCTCTTTCTCTCTCAACAATAAAAAAACGAAGAGCATTACCAAGTGGCAATCTTCTCAGAAGTAAGAGCACCCTCAGAGAACCCCGCTCCATACATTTGTGTTTCTTGATCCACAGTCTACACGAGAGCAATCCACCAAACAAAAGGAGTGACAATGAGAGATAAGGAGAGAGAGGAGAGAGAGAGAGAGAGCGAGAGAGAAAGAGAGAGAGAGAGAGAGAGAGAGAGAGAGAGAGAAGACAACAAACCGGATTGGAGTAAATGTGCATCCAATCCCAGCCGGTGAGGTTGAGGGCGTTGGTGAGGTCTCCAAAGGCGGCCAACAGACCCCTTCCGCCATCGGAGCGGGCCGAAGAGAGTGATGAAGAGGCAGTGAAACGCTGGAGCTGAGGGTCGTAATGCACGTAGATGCGGCGCGAGGAGGAAGCCTTCCGTCCAGCAACCTCACCTCCAACAACAAAGACCGAAGAAGCGAGCACCTGAACTAGGATCAACAAAGCCAGGAGCGTGCGTGACCCTCTCATTTTTTGTTCTTTTTCTTTCTTTCTTTCTTTCTTTGTTGTCTCAATTATTTTATTTTAAGGAGCTCCGTTTAAGGCGATATCAACATAAGATTTCTGGTTGGGTAATTGTAAAGAAATTTCGAAGGTTAAACTATGTTTGATTTTCAATTGGTCCATTTTAAGGTGAATTCATTCATTTCACCAGAAAACGACTAAAAGTTTTCTTGTTTGTAACATTCGTTTTTTTTATCTCTTTTTCAAAGCAGTTTTTTGTTATTATTGTCGTTATCCCCTATTTCTCCTTGCGCTGCTGCTTTGCCCTCTCGTTCTCCCTCTCCGCCAGCTTCCTTTGCTTTGGCTTCCTCCTTCAACCACGTCGTCCCCAAGAGCTTGGGCGCAAAGTGCTGCAGCACCGCCCGGCACAGCAGGGAATACCAGTAGCTGTTCAGCCCGGCCAACAGCAGGGAGCCACAAAACAAGAAGAGGTACCAGCCCTCCGACACCCGCCGCACGTCCCCTTGCACGCTCCACAGCCAGTAGGAGAAATAGAAGCTGATCACGGTGCGGTGGGTGAAGGCCAAGAGGAGAAGGATGCCGTTGAGCTGGTAGACCCGGGTTTTCCGCCATTGAAAGGGTTGAGCTTGTTGTGGCCTGGAGATTTCTTTGTTGTTGTTGTTGTTCTGAAGGTTGAGAAGACTGTATTGGTCTAAGAGGAGGAAGAAGGCGTTGAAGTGGAGGAAGATGGTGCTTAGTTCGGTGACCATCAAGGAACAGCAGTAGCCCTATTACCAAAGCATTGTTTGGTAAGTAAATGGAAAGAAAGAAGAAGATAACGAACATTTAAAAAAAGAAAGGGTGAGAGAGAGAGAGAGGAGCAGTATAACGTTGAACAAAGAGAATGAGCATGAAACAAAAGTATGATGAATGTAAGAACGGAAGAAAAGTAGAAAAGACAGGCGAGAAGTGAGAATAAGCGAAGAGAAGTATAGAGAAGAAACGAACCCAAGCCACAGGAGCATAGACCCAGAAGAGAATGCCACCGGAGATGATGTACAAGTGGTGGAGGAGAATGCTGGGGCTGTCGTTAAGCAGCTTGGAGTTGCTGCACAGCACAAGGAGGTCGAATATCATGTAGCCCGTGGTCAATGGGCTCATCATGTAGCACGAGTCGGACCAACCCGCGATCACGTCCCTGAAAATGGGCAGCTCAAAGTGGAAGATGCGAAAGCCTACCACAGTGGCAATGGAGGCATGGATCAGGGCAATGACTCTATTGGATGGGACCAAAAAATAAAAGCAAGTAGTGGGAGAGTGGTGTGAGATGAGCACAAAGTGAGTGATCGATCATTAAAAATAAAAGTGTAGTGAAGACATTGGAGTGAGAGAGAGAGAGAGAGAGAGAGAGAGATCAGACTGAGTGAGTGAGTGAGCGAGGGAGAAGAAGACGGACCTTAAGTTCCAGCGTATTCGGTCATGCCTGCTAAAGCGTTTGTAGGGCTCGAACAGGAAGTGGCAGGCTTTGTCCGAGAGGAAAGAGAGCGTCACGCAGGCTAGAAACACCGCACATAAAGTCTTCAGCGGCACAACGGACCAAAAGCCATGGTCCTCCACGTAGAAGGGCAGGGGGATGCTGTGCAGGTCCACCGTACCCTCCGAGGGAACCTCTGCTCTCATCTCGTGGCCAGTCACTACGCCGTAGAGAAAACAACAAAAAAAAAATACGAACTACAATTCCAAGAAAAACGTAGTGGTCACTTTCGAAGAAGAAATGAAATGAAAGCAGCCCCGTTTTAAATTTGAGATGATGGCAGGAGAGCAAAGGCGCGTGGCCAAATGGAAAGGCGTCTGCCTACGGAGCAGAAGATTGTGGGTTCGATCCCCACCGTGCCTGATTTCTTTTTTTTTTTGATTCTTTCTATTCCCGTTTAGGCGACAGAAGAGAACGGCAGGCCCTCCCTTTGCTTTTGGAAATATAAACTAGCCACTACTTCATTCATGGCTTCTTGTGTCATGTGAGAAGATTTGAGTGCTGCTGAGAACACGAGCAACACTGTGTGCAAAAGAAGCCAGTAAAAAGAGCAAAAAAACAAAAAAAAAATCAGAGAAAGAAGAAACGTTGTTCAGAAGAGTTGGGCCACGATGTGACCGGCGATGAAGCCAAAGGCGCCGGTAACGCATGCCAGCAGAGGCGTCGTTCCGCTCTTCTTCGCGCTAGATCAGTCCCGCAAGTGGCACCCTTCTGCGGAGCTGTGTGTGCAAAGTTAAAAAAAAAACAACAGAAAAAAAAGAAATCAGGCACGGTGGGGATCGAACCCACAATCTTCTGCTCCGTAGGCAGACGCCTTTCCATTTGGCCACGCGCCTCTGCGTGCCGAAGTTTCCCTCCTGTTTGCGCGCAAAACAGCATTCGGCATTCCTCGCTGTTACAAATATCTGATAATCTCTGCTTGGGGCCTTTTTTTTTTTTGTTCAATATCACTGCTTTTTTTTCTGTGCATGCTTTCTTCTTCGTAGCTCACCCAGTGAACTGCTGGAGTTGTCGTAGGATCATGTCTCTGGCTTGGCCCAGCGTGAATTCGGAGATGTAGCTTGCGCCTTGTTGCATCAGATCCACAGCTATCGCCATGGCAAGGTCTTGCAGGAACTGCTCTTCCTCGTGGAAGAGGTCTGCGTTGCCCACGTTCACTCGAAAGCGAAGCGAAAGTCCTGAGGCTGCGTTGGCATTCATGAAGCGGACGAGAGGAACCGCCATTGCTTCTATAGCTCTTTGTTGAAACTCGGTTTCAGGGCGCTGTGCAATCTGCTCGAGTGATTCGAGTGTGTCAACGAGAGTTATTTGCTGTAGGTTGGGTTGTCGAAGATGCAAAGGAACTTCAGCACGAATATCACGAAGAGATAAAGAGCAGTCTACGACGGTGCATCCAGGAAAGAGCAGGGGGGAGAATTTCAAGTCCAAGTGCATGTTGGCCGCGGTGATCCATGACAGAGGAGGACGCAAGTACTTGGCCAGCACAAGGATGGGCAGCCCATCTGCGTGGACGTGAGTTAGTTTTTCTTCTGCTCCGTCTTTGTTGTAGCTGATTCCTGGGGGGTTTAACGGGGAAAGGCTTTGTTTGATGTGCTTGATGTGAAAGGGGTGCCCATTTACATGTCTTTTGTGCCCATAGCACAGTCAGTACATTTGAAAAACAAGAGCGAGAACATGAAAGAGAACTGAAAGGGAAAAAGAACAGAAGAGAATAATGGTACCCTTGGCATTGAGTATGATGAAGCGCGGAAGCAAGAACTCGAGTGGTATCAAAGTTCCTGGCCTCGAAGCTTTCAAAATGTACCAACGGAAACTCTGCCCGTTCTCTCTTGTGTCCCTGCACAGCCGAGTCCACAAGCTTCATTGCACAATCTGGCAGCCGCAAGTACCTGAAGGAAAAGTCCGTTTCTTCCTTCTTCTCTTGCTTTTGTTCCCGTTCAAGCACTTCAAAGCACCCTCGCAAACCTTCCACTTGAACGTGCTCCCACAAAAGCACTTTTGTTTGCACTGTTTTCTCCTCTTCATCTGTTCCTTTGGCGTTATTGTTCAGCTTTTTCCGTTCTAGCCTCCACCATCGCACGTTGTTTCTTTCTTGCGTTCGTTGCATCCACTGTTGTTGCCATTCCTTTCGTTCATGGGCATCCAACAAACCGCTTTGTTCCTCCGCCTCTTCCGTTTCGTTCTGGCCAAAGAGTAGCTCCACTCGCTTTGCTTCTATCTCCACGTTGAACTGCTTTTTGAAGAGCGAAGGAAGGCCCAAAGTATTTGCGAGTGGGCTCCACTCTTTCCATTTCATGGACAGGTCTTGTAGCAGCAAAGCGCCGTCTCGAATGCTACCTTCGGCATGGGAAAACTGTAGTTCGGCACCTGTTTCATGGTTTCGGTGAAGATGACGATGGTGGTGAAGGAGAATGAAGGAGAAGGAGAACAAGAACAAGAACAACAAGAACAAGAAGAAAACAAAAAGAAAAGAAGGATAGCGATGAAAGAAAGAGAACAACAAATTTGAGAAGGAGTGGCGGTGAGGTTACCAGAAAGAACACATGGCAAGAAGAGACTACACTTTAGAGCGGGAGAAAAGGCTATCTTTGGCTGACCGGTGTATAGCACCGCTGCTGTGCCCTTGGAAAAAAAAAAAAAACAAAAAACAAAAAAAGAAAGCCATCAAGTTAGAGTACTGTTTTCTTTGGTGGATTCGATGGCTCTCAAAAAAAACCTACCCCCACAAAAACCGTCGTGGCAAGAGCAGCCCTTCTCAGCTTTCTCATCTTCTCTTCAGAAATTTAAAAAACAAAAACAAAAACAAAAATAAAATAAACTCAATGGGTCTAACCTGTTGGGAGCGAGAGTCGAACCGGCGTTCTACTGAAAAACAAAATGAAGCAATGGTGTTGCTGGAACAAGGAAATGTTATTGCGTATGCAAAATAAACTTTACAAGCGAAGCTCATCATCCTCGTTCACTCTCCATGGGAGCATAAGCACTAGCCACTTGGTGTCTGAGTCTGATGGCCAGCGAAGGATTTGACGATGATGATATTCAATCGGGGCAGGAGGAACAAGACGAACTACAACCTCTCTTTGCTGATAAGCAAACTCGGTAGGATTTTTTCTTGTTAGTTCCAACACTTCGATTGGAGGAGGGTCCACCTTCCATTTCAACTCGATCCATTCTTCTGTTCTATCATGGGCACGCTGGCCAAGGCGAACTGAAACTGAAGAAGTAGCTTGCTTTGGTATAAGCATGATGTATTTATCGGGAGTGGTGTGCTCAAAGTAAAGCCCGACCTCTTTGAAGTGAAGAGCTGCTGTCTTTTCTCTTTCCTGAAGAAGGAATGCCTCATTTGCCGCTATGATTTCCTGCTTTTCCTCTTCATATGGCTCTTCTTCAGTTACTTGTGTAGCAGGGTCTGGTTTGAGGTGTGCTTTTGTGATAGAATCACTAAGCTCTTGCCCTACAACCAAAACAAAAGCCTCAAAAAGCGTCCACAACAAAGCATAAACATAAATGAAAAATAGAAAAGAAGGACGTACATTTTAACAAGTTTTCATTTGAGTTGGTTGAAGGAAGCTTGATGAGACTGTTTTTCTTTAAATAAGAAATACGGTCTGATACCTTTTTGCTATTCACCTGCGTATCGTTGTACTTGTACTTCTTTCGAAGCCGTTCTGCTATTTGTTGGGGTGTAAGTCGGTCAAG
Organism: Balamuthia mandrillaris; assembly: GCA_031835245.1. Lineage (NCBI taxonomy): Eukaryota > Discosea > Longamoebia > Balamuthiidae > Balamuthia > Balamuthia mandrillaris. Next base: position 73,502 of record JAVKOQ010000060.1, on the reverse strand, counting down.
TACCCACGGTTGAATCTCCTTTTGATGTTGAGCCAGTTCTGAGCTTGCTTTTGTGCTTCCTTTGCTGCGCTTTGTGGGAAAGGAGTCAGCCTCCTGCTGAGTTTTGTGCTTTCGCAGGCTTTAACACTCTTCTCGTGTAGAAGTGGAAGGGAGAAAACAGGGAAGATGCAAAAGGGAGCTGTTCCCCTTTGTTAACGCAAGGCGATGAACTGCTGCTTAGTCCACAGCGTTGCTTTTCGGACCGAAGGTTTGCTTTTCGGACCGAAAAACTCTCTGCAAAAAATGGCGGGTGGACATGAGAGTCCGAACGTTTGCTTTCCTACCAATTTTTCTTTCTTTTTCCCTCTTCTTCACAAATAAGATGTAATTAATAATTAACGCCCTAAATTAATCACCATGAGAAGAAAGAAAAGGAGCAGCGAACACTGGAGAGAACAGGCAGAAGAGTGGGTCGGGAGCAAGGAAGAAAAAGAGTTTCGTGCTCATTTTGGCTTACCAAGCGACGCCGTTGCATGGCTGTGGGACCTTATATCACCGAACGCAGCCAAGAGAGGGTACTCTGGCTATTATTTCCTTTGGTCCCTTTTCTTTCTGAAAACGAGTGGCTCTTCCTGGTCAGTTCTGAAGTCCCGATTTGGTGTGAAGGATGAACGAACCTTCAAAAAATGGCTTTGGTACACGTTAAAGCTGATAGATGAAGTATTACCACAGGTTTTTTTTTGTCTTTTGCTGTTTTACTGTTGTGTTTTATTTGAAAATGTAATTTTTTTCTATCAGTTCAACTTTGAGGACCGATTCATTGCCTGGGCATTCCCTGTTCCATCCTTTGTGGATACCACAACAGTTCTTATAGAAGAGCCTTATGAATATAGCAGGGGGTGTTACCAAGCTGGAGTCAAAGGAACTACAATTAAGTATCAATTAGTATGTTCTATTGGTGTTCCATGAATTATTCATCTTTCTCAACCTTGGCCAGGAGCAGCCTCAGATATTGCTATAGCCACAAAGGAACTCAAGCCATTGATGCTTCCTTTTGAGTGTGGAATAGGGAATAAGGCCTATTATCATGATTGGGCTTTTTGGTTCGTGCCTCAACCTGGAAAAAAAGCCTAACAAACTAAGGATAACCTTGCTTAATTACTGTATCCATGCTGTGTGCTCTACCATTGAAAGAGTGATAAAAAGAGTAAAGCAGTTTAATGTTACCAAACTTCCTTGGAGGTGGAATATAGAGTTTCATAAAAAGTGCTTTATAGTAATATGTAAACTTTGTAATTTGGCTCTTATCTTTGAGCCTTTAGGAGTTCTATTTCGTCAAAATAAACAAAACATCCCTTTTTTAATTATTTAGAATGAATCCAGCAGCTCCATTGATGAGGTTCGAACCGGGGTTGTCCACAAAAATTTTGCCACGTCACGAATCACCCTTTTTTTCGTTATCGCGTCGTTTGGCGCAACAACAAACCGAAGTAAAGAATACTTTACGCACAGTCACGGTGTGTCGGAAGATGGCAGGAAGATTCGTTGCAAGCAACCTTGCCTGGATGGGAGCACTCCTTTTGGTATTGCTTTGCCTCACATTGGTGATACGTTTTTCGGCGTTGGTTCCCGAGGACAAGCCCGCCTCCGTTGCCTTTCACATGCGCAAGCTGTTAGCTTGGGGGCCGACGGAGGCATACGAAGAGGACGACTTTTTTGTTGAAAACTATCACGACAAAGAAGAGGAGGAGGAGGAGGAAGCGCCTTGGTACGAGCCTTACGAGAAAGGTAAAGCATGGAAAGTGGTCGACGATGACAACAAGCTGGGCAACAACAAACAACAACAACAATGGAGCGAAGAGGAGATCCTCCAGAGAAAGATCGAGGAAGGCAAAGCGGCTCTTCGCAGAAAGATCGAAGAAATGGAGAGGGAACGTTTGCCCGTCGAACTCAAGAAACAGTTCAAGCAGCAAGAACAACAGGAACAAGAAGAGCAGCAACAAAGCAAGAAAACGGCCAAGAATAAGAATAAGCACGCCAATAACTATGACTACGATGAAGAAGAAGGCTATAACAACTGGAACGATGCAACAGCACAGAAAGATTCCACAAAAGCAATCACAAAGGAGGAGCGCCAAAGCAACAAAGAAGAGCTGGCAAAGATGGCCGCGCTTCGTAAGAAAGAATTGGAGGAGGCTCAGCTGCAACTGCACAGAGAGGTCATGGCGTTGAAACAAGAGGAAAAGGAGTTGGAGGAGCTGACTCAACGTCTCTCCTCTCTCGTGAGGGAGGTGGAGGAGATGGAGCAAGTACAGAAGGAGGCCTTGCTGGAGGTGGAGAGAGCCTGGGAAAGAGCCGAGGAGAATCCTGATGATGAGACGGTATTGGAGGAGCTGGCGGAGAAAGAGAGGGAAGCGCTGTTGTTGGAGCAGTTCGAGCTGAACAAGATCCAGGAAGATCTGAATGCCATCGCGGGTGTTAGCCAAAAGGTCAAAGAGGAGGCGGAGAGAGAGGAGAGATGGAACGAGTGGGAGAGGCAGAGGAAGGAGGTGGAGGAAGAGGAAGAGGAGAAGGAGAGAATATTGCAGGAGTTGTGGGCGAAGGAGAGGGAGAAAGAGGAGGAGGAAGAGAGAAGGATGAAGAATAAGAAGAGGAACAATAAAGCGATAGAAGAAGAGGCAGAAAAGGGATTGACTTTTGAGAAGGTGCATGTGAGCCACGGAGTAAGCATGGAGCAGATGATAGAAGACGAGAAAGCGGTGTTGAGGAAAGAACAGGAAATGATGATGGCAAACAATAGAAAGCGTGCCAAAACGATCACATACGTCTAATTGCTGTGAATAAAGCCGGTGTCTTGCTTCCTACTTCTTTGATCCTCTTCTTATTTCTTTGAAGATTTGCCACTTTTTTCTGTACATATTTTCCTTAAGTGCTGTTCGTTTAAACAACATCAACAGCACCTTTTGCTCCTTAGCTCTCATGTTCTTCCGCTCCAAACCTTTTGTTTAAGGTTAGCGACCAAGGAAAGAGGCCTCCATTTCTGGAAGAAATACGAACTTTGTCCCAAAGACTCCGCTCTTGCTTCCGTGCTTCTTGTATTTGCCGCTGTTCCTCTGGAGAAAACTGAAGTATTCTCGCTATTACCGCTAATACCGCTTCATGTTCTTGTGGCTTGACCAAAAACTTTACCATCACGTTTTTCAAATATCTGCGTATTAAAGAAAATAAGATGGAGAAGAGAGAGAGAGAGAGAGAGAGAGAGAGAGAGAGAGAGAGAGAGAGAGAGAGAGAGAGAGAGAGAGAGCGCGAGGGAGAGAGAGAGAGCGCGCGAGAGAGAGAAGACGAACGATATATCATTTTCGCTTAACTCTGTCCGTTTATGATTTCGCTCCATTTCTCGGATCTCCTCCTTCAAGACCCTCTCTTGCATTTGCAGCAACTGCACCATGCGTTGATGGTCTGACAGGCTCTCCGTCATTTCCTGCAATTGTTGGCGCAGACGTTGACACTCCTCCGATTGAGTCCGTTTCAAATGATCGTAAAACAAGAGTGAAGGAGCGGCATCCTGAAAAAAACGTTATTTGTCAGCAGTTTTTCAGAGAGAGAGAGAGAGAGAGAGAGAGAGAGAGAGAGAGAGCCAGAAGAGAACAAAAGAGGGAGGAAAAGAAGAAAAGAAAAAAATGCCTGTAATGGGGTGCTTTGTGGAAGTTTGATAGACGGTAAGGCTATGCCACTGGCATATTGAGGAGCTCCATTGGATAAGGTAGATCGGTCAGGTGATGTTTGCAATCCGACTGCTTCTTTTTCTTCGCTTGTTGAGGTCCCGTTAAATTTCGCCTCCAAAACAGTCTTATTTATATTTTGAGAATTGCGCTTTGTTGTTTTTTCTGTATGCTCTTCTGAAGAGGATCCTTGCATGCCTTGTAAAAGACGAATACGTTGTTCCAATGCCTTTGACGACATTTCCTATAAGTCCTTTCATCGAATAACAGAATGAAGAAATAACAGCGAAATAAGAAAAAGAGAAGAGATATATTCGAACGAACCGTTATCTTTCTGTTAAGCTTTCTGTTCTCCTCCTCTTTGGCTTGGAGTTCAGCTTCTTGCCTGTGTTGCACTGAAGCCAACTCCTCCTGCAAGCTGGACCTTGTGTCCTCCAACTCTTTCTTCAACGCAATTATTTCTTTGTATCCATCAACAAAACGAAAATAAGTTAAAACAAAAAAATTAAAAAATGCAGCATAACAGAAAACGAAAAGATAATAATATGAAAACAAAAAAGTTACCAGTAGAATGTTGAGAGCGAAGTTCTCTTTCTTGTTGTTCCAGTTGTTCGATGGCGGCTTTGTGCCGTTGTTCGCTTTGCCAAAGGTCCTCCAGGGCTCTGTCTTTGGCGTTCATCAAGTCCTGGTGCTCTCTTCTCTCCTTTCGCAACCGCTGCTGCAGTTCTTCTCGCTCCTGAGCTAACTCTTCGTTTCTCCGTTGCAACTTTTGTACTGTAGCTTCCAAGAAAGGATTCGTCTTAAAGGTTTCATTTTCATCTTCTTGTTCTTTCTCCTCCACCTTCTTTCTTACACTGTTCGTTCGTTGTCTCTTTTCCTTATCTTCTTCTGCTCCCTCTTTTGACTGTGCATTCCTATTCTCTTGTTCTATCTTTTCATGTGCTCCTTCCATTTTCTGTTCATGTTCTTGTTCTCCTTTTTCTTCTTTCTCTGTTTCTGCTTCTTCTACTTCTTCATCTATTTTCTTTGCTCCACTTTGCTTCTGTCTCTCCAATTGATGAAGAGCAACGGTGGCTCGCACCTTGTAGGCTCCAAACTCCTCCCTCACCTGCTGCAACTGCCTCTCCCTCTGCTCCAGCCGCGCTCTTAGCGAGTTGGCCTCCTCCCTCAACTCCTCCTGCTCCTGCCTCGCCTTTTTCTCCAGCGCTTCCTCTGACTCCTTCTCCTCTCTCAACCGAGCCCTCAGCGACTTCACCTCCTCTCGCATCTCCTCTCTCTCCTTCTCTGCCTTGCGGAGCGCCTCGGCGGACTCTTGCTCCAGCCGGGCTGCTCTGGCCTCCGCTGCTGCCACACGAACCTGGAGGGCCTGGTCCGCCTCCCCTTTTTGTTGGAGGAGGGCACGAAGCTCCTCGTTCTCTTGCTCCTTCTCGGCGACCACTCGGTTGTAGTCGGCACATTTTTTCTTGGAAAGTTGGAAGAGACGAACCGCCTTGGTGTGTTTCTCCCGCAAATCCTCCAATTGTTGCTTCAACCCTTTTTCTTGCTCCTCTCCTTCTTTGTCGGGCATGGCAGGAGTTGAAGTTGGTGGCGTGGCTTCTTCTTCTTCTTTTTCTTTTTGTGGTGGGGGTAACGCACTGGTGGCGGCCTCTTCCCCTGACGCAGGAGTTGTTGACGGTGGCCGCAGGGGTGGATCACTCTGGTCAACATCATTGGGTTGCTCCTCTAGTGGAGGGTTGATAGGAGCATCGTAAGAAGAAGAAGAAGAAGGAGCTTCCTCTTTATCCTCCTCCTCCTCCTGAGGAGGGCATACTTCCTCCTTTCGTTCTTGCTCTGCCATTTTTGTTTGTGCTCGGCGTCGTCACTACCCTTTTTTTTTTCTTTTGGTACGCTAATTAATTGTCGACCCATCGTGACCAAATGGTTCTCGTTGTTAGCAGTAGTTGACCTTCGCTCCGGAAGTTTTTCATGACGTCCTGATGAAATGGCCACACAAAAAAAAAATTCGACAAAAGAAAAAAAAAAGATTGATCAAAAAAAATTAAATAGAGAAAAAAACAGCGGCAAGTGTGGATGTCCTCTTTGTTGTTTTACTCGAGCTTGCCAAGGATCTCATCCTCTCTGTAGAGGGCAAGCTCCTCACCGCCGAGCTCCACCTCGGTGCCTCCAAACTCGGACAGCAGCACACTGTCTCCGGGCTTCACGGACATTGGGATCATTCGGCCCTCCCTGTCGCGAGCGCCGGGGCCCACCGCGACGACTGTGCCCTGGTTGACCTTCTTTGTGGCGGACTCGGGAAGCACAATACCACCCACCGTCGTCTTTTGGGGTTGAAGCTTGCGGATGAGCACACGATCAAAGAGAGGCACCAATCGCTTTGAGGACTGGGAGTGAAGAAGAGGGGAGAGGGTGAAAAAAAGTAGAGCAAAAAAAAAAAGAACGAGTTAGTTCAGTGTATTCATAGGTCTTCATCTTGTATTCTCGCTACTACATTTATCGCGAACGCAGCATAGACAAAGAGAAGAGGGCGGGAACGTACCATTGTGTTGTGTGAGAGGAGTGTGTGTTTTTTCTGACTTGGTTTTTTTTTTTGTTCGGAGCGAAAAAAACAGAACACAAAGCAAAAAAAAATTGACATGAGGGTCGCTCTCTACCAGGAAAAATAAAAAAATATCCGACGCAGCTCATTTGGAAATTTTCCGGTTCTCGCTTTCCAGTATCTCCACGAAATTTCAAAATATATATTGTCGACAACCCTGTTGTTTGGGGAGTAGTTTCACACAACTTGGAAAAAAAAACTCTCAAAAAGGCGCGTTCGCACGGGAGAAAGGCACTCAGTGCAAAGCACCAGTTGTGCGAGGGAGGGAAGTGATTAGGGGAAAAAAAAAGACCATCGTTGTGTGTCTTTTTGCTTTGGTAGCGAACAAAGGGGAGAGAGCAAGGGAAAGAGAACGAGAAGCAGCAGAAACCATGTCATGGGGTAATATTATTTTGTTTGTTTTGGTGCTTTCGTTGTTTCCTTCTTTCATTGTTTTGTTATTTTTTTTCCCCCTCGATGTTGTGCTATGTTGTTCGCTTTTCCTTCGCTCTGCATCGTATTGTTGCTTGCAAAAACAACTTTTCTGTTTGCCTTTATGTGTTTGTTCTTACTCGTTTTTGATTATTATTATTATATTTTTTTTTAATGCTTCTTGTTCTTCATTTCATCTCTATTGTTGTTTTTCTCTCCCGCTCTTCACCGTATCCTATTTCTCACCTTTTTTTTTTTGCTACTCGTTTCCTCCACGTTTTTCTATTTGCTTTTCCTTCGCACGGCTGTTGCAGACGATGATGACTTTGAAGTGCCCTCTGTGGCCACCTCGACCCAAACCTTTGACGACGAAGTAGACGAGGCCGAGAACGTGCTGGAAAGCTGGGACAGCGTGCCCAAGCCTGAAGGAGGCGCTGCCCCAGCTGCCAGTGGGGAGAAGAAGAACTTTCAAAAGACCTCCACCAAGAAGAAGTCCGGCATGAAGAAGCTCAGAAAGGAAGAACAGGAGAAACGGGCGGCGGAAAGCTCCTCCCCCGTTCTCGGCGAGTACTCCCTCTCCAAGGAGGAACGGGCCGCTCGTCAGGCCCGAGTGGAGGCTGCCGACTTGGAGAACGCCATGGAGGCCTTTGGCATCAACCAGGATGAGAACGAGGCGCTGTTTGGAGGAGAGGAGGGGGAGGGTGCGGGAGAAGGGCAGGAAGGAGAGCAGGGCTCCACGCTGGACACTTTCAAACCAAAGACGGAGAGAGACTTTACGAGATATGGAAAGATGGTGGCTGCAAAGTTAACACCCTACCAAGTATGTCCACTTGATTTTCTCTTTTCTTTTTTGTTTTGTTCTCTCTTTCTTTGTTCTCTTTTCGTTCTCCTCTTCTCTTCTCCTCATTCCTTTGCTCTTCCGCGCTTCTGTCCATCCCCTTTGTCACCTTTTTCATGAGCTCTAACCGAAGTCCTAACAACAACAGGAAAGTTATCACTACACACACTTGTTGAAGACAGTGATCAGAGAATCTTCAAACAACGTAACTCCAGAAGATCTGAAGGAGCTGAGCGCTCTTGTGGGCGTCCTCATCAACGATAAAATCAAGGCCAGCTCCACCAAAAAGAAAAAGGGTTCGTCTTTTTCTTTCCATTCTTCCTTCTCCTTCCTTTCTTTATTCTCTTCTTTTTTAGCTTCTTGCTCTTCGTTTCTTCTTTCTCTCTCTCTCTCTCTCTCTCTCTCTCTCTCTCTCTCTTCTCTCTCCTTCTCACTCCTCTCTTCTCGTTTGTTTTCAAACAAAAAAGGAGGAAAGAAGAAAGCACCAGCAGCCAAAAGCGCAGCAGCCTACGACGACATTGTGGAGGACGAGTACGACATGTTTGCCTAAGAGCGAGCTGGTTTCGTTTTTTTTTTTTTTCAGTCTGCTGGCCAGCAGCTGTGTGTTTGTGTGTGTGTAGCCGGAGAAGAAGACTGCCCCTCTTCTTCGTTGTGGTGTTCAGTTCCACCTTCATAAAATCAACAAAAAAAAAAACCTCTCTGCTCTCCCTATCCACTCCATAAAACAAAACAAACATGTAGATCACGTCTGCTCTCACACGCAAGAAAAAAAATACCGCTTAATCCGATCTGTCGTTCTGTGTGTTTATTCGTCGCCTCCTTCTTTCTTTGCTTTAATCTTGGGGTAGACGTCGCGCTTAAAGTCGGCCCACAGTTTCTATAGATTATTTTTTAATTCTGATGAGTATTATGTAAAAGGGAGGAGAAGAGAGAGAGAGAGAGAGAGAGAGAGAGAGAGAGAGAGGAACGAACGCCTCGGTTCATGAATCTCCAAAAGGTGTCGGTGAAGGCTCCAGAAAAGACCTCGGTGGCAACAGCGCCCAGGATGACGAAGGAGATGAAGGTGGAGTTCCTCTTCAACACGTTCTTGTAAAGCAGGTTGGTGGTTTTGGGGTCCATTGCGAGCTCTATTTTTCTGAAAAGGTCCAACAGGGGGAAAAAATCGACTCCAATCGATGATCCGCTCTCCGATGTGTGTGCGCTTTTTTTTTGTTTCTTTTGCTTTACGATTATTATCGTTCACTAAGCAGAAATTTATCTTGGATTATCAGCCAGCTGCGATATTTTTTCGACACGATGATCTGATCTGACCCTACGAACAGAAACGCGAGTGGTGGTTTGAAATTTTGCACCAATCCACAATCAAATGGAGGTATCGACACGAAACCATAAATCGAGGTCACATGAAAAAGTATTCACAATTATTTTGAGCGGGAACCAATGAGAGACCCGTTTTTGGCAAACTCCGCCATTTTTTTTTTCTGATTGCGGTCGCTGCGTTAATTTTTTCTTTTCTTTCTTTTGCGAAAGGGGAAAAAAAATAGAGGACAAAATTCAGGGGGGAAAGATTGGAAGGAAACGAGTAGCGGCCGATACTACGTTTGTTTTTTGAAAGTGCGTTCATCTTGTTCTTCTTCTTTTTTTATTATTATTATATTCTTCTGTTCATGCTTTTGATTGTTCGTGTGTGTTTGTGGGAGAAGAGAATGCTTTTTTTTTTGATCCGATTTGACGAGAAAGAGAGAGAGAGGTGTGAATCGTGATGGGAACGGATTGATTATCTTTTTCGTTTTTTTTTTATTTGGTTTTTTCTGTTGTGGTCTTTTTTTTTCCCTCTTATCATTCGAAAACGCAAACTCATCCAAAAAAAAAAAACCCTGCTACCTTGTAGGACGTTCATAGAACTAGCCGCGGCACCAAACCAAAACCTTTACACATTTAAAAAAAACACAATGAGCGGTATGTTGCGTTGTTCCTCTCTCTCTCTCTCTCTCTCTCTCTCTCTCTCTTTTTGGTACTATTGTTATTCTTTCCCTTCTTTTTTAATTTGTCGGTGCTTCGCTTACCTCTCCACCGTTCTATTTATCGACTGCTCAGCCGAAAAAGGGGACGACTCTCTCCTTCCCATTCAGCTGTTGATAGACGAACTTAAAAATGAGGACATCCAACTCCGACTGAACTCCATCCATCGTCTGGGCTCCATTGCCCGCGCCTTGGGTCCCGAACGGACTCGCTCGGAGCTGCTTCCTTACCTGACAAACGGTACTTTCTTTCTCCTTCTTATCAACAACCCAACAACAGATTTTTATTTTCCCCCTTGTTCTTCCTCTTTCTTCTACGTCCCTCCTCTCTTCCTCCCTCGTCTCCTCTCTCTTTCTTTTCTTTCCTTTTCCTCTCCTTCTTTGTTCCTTTTCCGTCTGCTTTTTTAAATGTCAATTCATTAACGTAATTCGGTATCTATTCTCCTTCTGCTTTTTGTTCCTTCCTTTAAAAACAAAAAGACTGTGTGGATGATGAAGACGAGGTTTTGTTGGCTTTGGCGGAGGAATTGGGCAAGTTTGTAGACTTGGTGGGAGGACCTGAGGAAGCTTATTGCCTTCTTACGCCATTGGAAACGCTTGCCACTGTGGAAGAGACTGTTGTAAGAGAAAAAGTAAGTTTCTCTTCTCTTCATCTCTCCCTCTCTCTCTCCCCCTCTCTCTCTCTCTCTCTCTCTCTCTCTCTCTCTTCCCCTCCCTCCAGTCCCTCTTTTTCCTGTTCACTTCCTCAAATGCCATGAACTTATTCCGTTTCTGTTTATTTATTTTTGTAGGCTGTAGAGTCACTTTGCTTGGTGGAAGAGGTTTTGCCAGACGCACGTTTCAACTCGGACTTTATCCCCCTTATCAAACGTTTGGCCACTGGTGATTGGTTCACCTGCCGCACCTCTGCCTGCGGTCTCTTTGCCTCTGCCTATCCCCGCATTTCTGACCCTGCAATCCAGAAGGAGATGCGCGCTCTGTTCAAAAAATTAAGCGATGATGAAACACCAATGGTCCGCCGGGCAAGTTCTTCTGCTTTGAAGGTATATATTTTTTCTATCTTTCCTTTGCTTCCTTTTCTCTTTCTTTTTAATTGCTTTTGATGTTCTAACTTTTAAATATCTCTTAGAACTTTGTACCTGCTGCATCCAAAGAACACATTATTGAGGAGCTGGTGCCGATCTTCCATAAACTTGCCAAAGACGAGCAGGACTCTGTCCGCTTGCTCGTCGTTGAGACTTGCGTCTCTATGGGCAAGCTGTTCAACGCGGAGGAGAGGAGCACATACGTACTTCCCATCGTGCGTGCCTGTGCCACTGACCGATCATGGCGAGTTCGCTACATGATGGCCGAGAAGTTTGTCGAGGCAAGTGTTATTTAACTTTTGTTTTGTTTTGTTTTTATATTTTTTTGTTCATATTTGAAACTCAGAACAATTCTTTCTAATCTTTGTAAACTGCATTACAGTTGTGCGATGCTTTGGGACCGGAGACAACAGAGGCAGAACTCGTGCCCGCTTTCGTGCGTTTGTTGAAGGACACAGAGGCAGAGGTCAGGACGGCGGGTGCCTTCAAGGTTACCGGCGTTTGCAAAAAGTTGCCCGTGGAAGTATCTATTAAACATATCCTTCCCTGCATCAAGGAACTCGTTTCAGATGGCTCACAGCACGCTAGAGGTTTCTTTCCTTCCTTTTTGCATTCCTCTTCTCCTCTTCTTGCTTTTTTTTCTATCTATTATTTACCAACAAACCTTAAAAAAAATTAGCTGCATTGGCTTCTGTAATAATGGGATTGGCCCCTGTGTTTGGCAAGGAGAAAACGCTGGAGCACCTGCTGGACCTCTTCCTGCAGCTGCTGAAAGACGACTTCCCCGAGGTTCGCCTCAACATTATCTCCAAGCTGGACGAGGTCAACAAGGTGATCGGCGTGGAGATGCTCTCCCAATCGCTCCTCCCGGCCATCGTGGAGCTTGCCGAGGACCGACAGTGGCGCGTGCGCCTGGCCATCATCGAGTACATCCCCCTGCTGGCCTCCCAGCTGGGCGTCAAGTTCTTTGACGAAAAGCTGGATAGCCTCTGCATGAGCTGGTTGGGCGACTCGGTGTTCTCCATTCGTGATGCGGCCACCATGAATCTGAAGAAGCTGACGGAGGTGTTTGGCGTGGAGTGGGCCCAGAACAACATCATCCCCAAGGTCTTGGCCCTGCACACTCATCCTAATTATCTCTATCGCATGACCACTCTGTTTGCCATTGGGGTATGTTCTCTCGGTTTTCTTCTTCTAGTTATTTTATTTCTGTTGTGTTTCTAAACTAACCTCATCTCTTTACCTTCTGAAACAGGTGTTATCAGAGGTGCAAGGAATGAAGGAGGCGGAGGTGGTCACAAACAGCATGCTGCCGCTGGTGCTGAGAATGGCGGAGGACCCCGTCCCCAACATCCGCTTCAACGTGGCCAAGACCCTCCACAAGCTCCTCAAACACCTCGACAGCAACACCATCCAGAGCAAAGTGAAGCCCTGCCTCACCAAGCTGCACGAGGACAAGGACCGCGACGTCAAGTTCTACGCTGACCAAGCCCTTAGTGCCATCTAACAGAACAACAACAACAAAAGAAGATGAAAGAAAGGACGGAAGGAAAGGAAGAAAGAACGAAAGCAAGGAAGAAAGAAAAAGGATGAAGTTATGAAGCTCCGGATGGAACTTGTATGAATGAAACATATAAACAAAAAAAAACTTTTAAAAAAAAACAGATCTAATCTGTTTTGGTCTCGGCGGTGGTGGTGGTGGCGGCGGTGGCGGTGGCGGCAGCCTCGGCAGCTTCCTCGTTGAGGTTCTTGTTCTGGCCGCGCACCACCAGCACGGGGCACGGCGAGTGCTTGACCACGTACTCGCTGATGGAGCCGACCAGCAGCTGGGCGACCTTGCCCGCTTTGTCCCCCTTGCCGATCACCAGGTAGTGCGCCCGGAGGCTCTGCGCCATCCTGCACAGCCCCACCTCGGGCCTCTCCCCGTACTCGTCGTAGAGGTACTCCACGCTGTTCTCCGCCTCGGAGGGGTCGTTGGGCTGCCGCCTGCTGGCCCACTCCCGCACCATCTCCTTGGCCTTGTCCACCTGGGGCTTGAGGTTCTCCCGGCTGGTCTTGCTGTGCCGCTCCAGCACGGAGACGAGGCTGATGCGGTCCCGCCGCTCGGGGTCGGCCAGGTGGAGGCAGTGGCTGAGCGCCTCGAAGCTCTGCGGGCTGCCGTCGAAGCCGACCATCCACAGGGTGCAGCCCTTGCCCGCCCCGCCTTGCTCCTCTTGGATGAGGGCCTTGAGCCTCTCCCCCGATTCGACGGCCTCCTCCTTCAACTCTTTGGATGACTTTTGCTCCACCGCCTCTTCGTTCTTCATTTATGTTTTTTTTTTGTTTGTTTTGTTTCGTTCGTGTCAGCCAGACGTTGTTGTTTTCGTTTTGCTTGTGCTTGCTTGTTGGTCAGCTGTTTTTTTTTTTTTTAAAAAAAAAAAAAAATGGGGACTGCTATGGTTGAGAACAGCAGTTCTACGTCGAGTTGCTTCTGGTTTTCTTGTTATTTTCATTTTTGTTTCTTCATGCGGAGCGTTACACACAACCAAGAGTCGTTGCCCTTCTCAGCTGAGAAGGCAGGTGGCGCGGTGGGTCGTTTTTATGTCCCCTCGCGTCCCGTCCTTCTCTTTCGCGGCAGCGGAGGCGGTGGCGGTGGATGGATGGCAGAGGGCGTTCTCCTTTGGCCCGCACGCGAGAATCGCTTCGAGCTTGGCGTGGCTGAGGGCGTCCTCGTCCCATGGGCACCCATTCTCTCTCGCCCACCGCAGCACCTCCGAATGGCCACGATGGGCTGCCTTCTTGCAGGTGAGAGCGTTCCAAGGGCATCCGTTCTCTCTGGCCCACTGCAGCACTTCCAGGTGTCCCCCTTCTGCAGCCGCACTGCAAACGAGCTCATCCCAAGGGCATCCTTTCTTCTCGCGAGCCCATCGCAGCACTTCCAAATGCCCCGCTGCGGCAGCAAGCTGGCAGAGTTGAGGCTCTGCCAGAGGACACCCGTTGTCGGCGAGCCATTGCAGCACCTGCAAATAGCCGGCTTGAACTGCGGCCTTGCTGGTCCTCTCGTCCAGGGGGCATCCTCTCTCCACAGCCCACTTTAACACTTCCAAGTGTCCTCCTCGGGCTGCGTTGAGGCATGTTCGGTCGGAAGAGGTGACGACCGACCATGCGCAAACCCCATTCTCCCACGCCCACTGCAGCACAGAGAGACGACCAGCAAGAGCGGCTGAGTTGCACACATGCAAAGGGGCTGTGGGCAAACCGTTGTGTTGCATCCACCGCAAAACGTTCAACTGTCCTCCTTGGGCGGCTTTGCGGCTAACCAGCATGGCGTCTGCAGGGCAGCCGTTGGTCATGGCAAACTTGAGCACGGAGAGATGGCCACGCATCGCAGCATTGTGGCAGGTCTCTTCGTTCCAAGGGCAGCCTCTCTCTCTGGCCCAGCAAAGCAGTTCCAAGTGTCCTCCTCCTGCAGCAGCGCTGCAGGTGTGTTTATCCCAAGGGCAGCCTTGCTCGTGAGCCCACTTTAGTACTTCAACGTGGCCTCCGCCTGCGGCAGCGCTGCAAGTAAGTTCATCCCAAGGACATCCGTTCTCTCTGGCCCACCGCAGGATCGCCAAGTGTCCATGCCGAGCGGCTTTGGTGCAGGTTTCTTCGTTCCAAGGGCACCCCTTTGACCGCGCCCATTGCAGAGCCTCCAGGTGGCCAGCAGCGGCAAGGCCTGCGCAAAACTGCTCGTCGAAAGAGCAACCATTGTCGACGGCCCAGTCCAACAGCGCCTCAAAGTCCGTAGCAGGCCTGCCGCTCAGCAACGCAGCCAAGTACAAGCGGTCTCGCTGTGACTGCGGGCTGCAAGCATACCACTGCCGACAGGTCCTGGCCGCCAATGCCACGCACTCTTCGGGCAGGGCCTCCAGCACCAGAAGCGCCAGCTCGTCCGGAAGAAGCGAAGCCCCACCGCTCTGCTTGTTGTTCGTCATTCTGGCAAAAAACAAAGAGCAAGAGAAAACGGAGGGGTTTCTGTGTTGGTCATTCTCTCAGAAGATGAAAAAAAAAAAGGAGTTTTCTCTCTCCTCGTTCTTTTTTCTTTCTCCAGTGCTCATTCATTCTCCTCTTTCTTTTGTGAACTTTTCCTAAATTCTTTTGCGTTGCTGTGTTACCTACTGTATGGCCTCTCGCGCAGGAAACATGCTCTTCGAGAGGGTTGGGTTTAGTGGTCGATGTTCACCCAAACGCTTCCCTGGTCGCTGCTGCGACGAGCAGCATCCAACACCCTCTGCACGTACAGCCCATCCGCAAAGGTGGCTGCGTCCTCCAGCGAGGAGGCCTCCTCGAGAGCTTTCCTCAGTGCAAGCGCCATCCTCCACGTTCCATAGCTGAACGGATTCGGTGACACAGCCTCTGGTATCTCCACCTTCTTCTTTGCTTCTTCCCCTTCATCCGCCTCTTCGTTCAGTTCCACTCGCAGGAAAGGATCGCTGTGAGAAAGTCCTTCTCCTAAAGAAGCGCTGGGCTTGAAGCCAGGCATAGCATTCAAGTAGCCTTCCAACACGCCAGAGTCGATGTCAAAGTACAGCACTCCTCCTTCGCAGATGAATCTACATTCCTTCTTCCTCTTGGGAGCTGCTCCAGTGGCATACATTTCCAACGAGATGTCACAACGGAGGTCATCCTCGAACCTCAAATGGAGAGCTCCAGAGTCATCTGCCGTTACTTCGTGGTCCAGTTGTTCGGCAGAGGAAGAGTCACCACGGTGCTTAACAAGAGTACGAAGGTGAGCGTTGACGGCTTTGGCTCTATGACCGAGCACCCAAGAGACATTGTCGATGATATGAGAGGCAATGGCACCCATCAAGCCTCCTCCCAACTCTCGGTCCCACCACCAGTGCCACGCCGGGTTGACGTTCAGGAAGCTGAAGAACTCGCAGTGGACGTGTTTGACGGCGCCTAGCTGCTTGCTTTGGATGACCTGTCGAGCGCGACGGAGGCTGGGGAGGAAGCGGAGCTCGTGGTCGATGAGGGAGAGTTGGCTTGGATGGGCCTGTAATGTGGTGTGATCAGAAAGAAAGAATCGAAGTATAAAAAGAAGATGACGGAGAAGAGCAAGGACAAGAGCAATGACAAGAAGAACGAAGAACGAAGAACGAAGGAGACGAGACGAAAATGAAGAAGCTGAAGGAGAAGAAGGAAGGAGAAAGGAGAACGAAGAACGAAGAACGAAGCAAGAAGCAAGAAGCAAGAAAGGCAGGTGGCATTATGTTGAGCCGGAAGAAACACAAACCTTCGCGGTCTCAAACATGAGCTCAGCTTCTTTGGCGTTTAGTGCGGTGGGTTTGTCGCAAAGCACATGCTTGCCAGCTTTGAGAGCGGCCATGGACAGCTCCGCGTGAGCGTTGGGAGGGTACACCACACTCACCAAGTCGACCTGCACAAATCAACACTTTGCGTCAGGGAAAGAAAGCAACCAAAGCAGCAGGTGGGGGTGTGGTTTTTTTTTTAAACAACGTTTTCATGGCGAATGAGTTCCTCAGGGTCGCAAGTGTAGAAAGGGATGTTGTTCTTCTGGGCCAGCTCTGCCGTTTTCTCCTTGCCACGACCGCACAAGGCGGTCACTTGCCATCCAGCAGCTCGAAAGGCTGGTACTTGAACCTTGGTGGTGATGGTGATGGTGGTTTGTGTTGTTGTTTGGTCGGTCACCAAAGCACAGTAAAAGTGGTGGTTTTTTTTTTAAAAAAATAAAACACAACAGTTGGGGGTGGTGAATAGAATAAAGGCCTACCTGGAGGCCCCAACCGGTGCCTATGATGCCCACTCTTGGTGCTGCTGCTGCTGCTTTCATCTTCTGTTGTTGCAGCCAGTTTTTGTTTCCCTATGTGTTTTCAAGAAAACTGAAAAAAAAAAAACAACTTTACTTTCTTTTCTTTTAAAGCAAATAGCTAGAGGTGTGTGTGTGTGTGTGTGTACAAAGGATAGTAGGACTCTCAAAACTTGTGGTGGTGCTCCATTCGCAGTGCTGCACCGAGGATGAGGGCTACCATCTCTCTTGGCAGCATGCCCAAAGGGCAATCGGGGTGTGTCTCTGGGTCC
Source organism: Balamuthia mandrillaris (assembly GCA_031835245.1). Taxonomy (NCBI): domain Eukaryota; phylum Discosea; order Longamoebia; family Balamuthiidae; genus Balamuthia; species Balamuthia mandrillaris. The sequence goes on along the minus strand of JAVKOQ010000060.1, from coordinate 56,787 downwards.
TCCCAGCTCCGCCTCCAACCAGCCCACAAAGTGATGGCCACGTGGTAGATGCGCCTGGTGGTTGGTTTGCTGGCAAGGTCGAACGGCAGCTGTCCCTTTTTGTTGGGTATCCAAAGACTGGCTCCTGCTTCGACTAACTGCTCTATAAGTGTGCCTTGGTTTACTAGGTGGTCATTTCTGTTTCGCAACAATCGTCAGTTCATGGCGCCGAATAAAGAAGAACTAGAACAACAAGAAGTACAACGACAACAAGAATAACTCTACGGTGAAACAAGCATAAGCAAGCATAAAGTGGTAAAACAAGAGAGAACGAGAAGAGAGAGGGAGAGAGGATATCGTACAAACACGCGAAATGTAAAGGGGTCATATGCGGGCGACGTCTTTGGATCCATTTGACTTGGTCCTGTTGCATACGTGCTCGGATGGACTCTTTCGCTAACATGACAGTCACAACGTTCCAATATCCTTCTCTGCATGCAAACTCTAACGGTGATATTCTGTAGCGGCCGTTCTGCACTTCGTCTTGTTCCTCGTTTGCGTCAAACTCTTCAGCTTCCTCTTCGTTTTCTTCTGCTTCCATTTCATTTCCTTCTCTCCTTCTTCGTGTTAAAAGGAGGTGCCTTGCGTGATGGGCTCGTCCTTTCAAACGAAAAATTTCTTTCCCCATGGTACTTTTCGGCACAGCAACCGCCTGACAATCCTTTAACTGCTCGATCCAGTCCATCGCCTCCGCCAACGTAGGTTTCTTCCGCGAGTTCTCCGCGACCTGATAACACAACAACAGTCTCAGCAAGGTCTGTGACCCCGTCCAGGATGCGGCACGAAGAGCCGGCGTCAGGTCCGAAGGGTCGTTGACGCTGCTTCTCGCTCCTGCTTCCAAAAGGCTCAAAACGGTCTCTATGTGACGCGTTTGCTTTCTGGCAAAGCAAGCACGGCTGTAGCTTTTGCAGGCGCTGGTCAGGGGCAGCTGGTCGCGTGTTCTCCGTGGGGTGATGGCGCTAAAGTTTGGGTCACAACTGCCTTTGAATGCCAAAAGGTAGTCGACCACTTCCAACTGCGCGTATTTGGCGGCCAGCATCAATGCGGTCTCTCCAAAACGGTTGCCAACCCCGAAGAGCAGCGTTTGATCTTTCCCTTGCTCGTTCCACCAGGTGACCATCTCTTTCACTTTCCTCAACAGCCCGTACTTGCAAAAGGCGCGAAAGTTGGTGACATGGGAGTGGTCGTTCTCTGGGCAGCGGACCAGCGGCAGCGCCACCCCGCCCGTCTCCTTTTGGAGCTGGGCGATGCGGAGGCAGCACCAGTCAAAGTCGTCGCTCAGGTAGCCCGGCAGTCTCTCTCCTTCCCTCTTCTCCATGTTTGTTTTTGGTGCCGGGGGAGTGAGCTGCGCACAGAGTCTTGCAAACTGGAAACAAAGATATATATGCAAGGCACTGAAGCGAAAGGTTTTTCGTCGTGTACCAAGGGGAGAGAGAGAGGTGTTTGGTTGCTACATTTCGTGTAACAAGTTTCCCAGCTTCCTCCCTATTATTTTTTATTTTTGGAATTTCGCTCCGCTTCGTTATTTTTGGAATCTTTTTTTCTCTTGCCCAATGGAAAATCATACATTGGATTGTGACTTTCCTTGTAGGGAAATAGGTTAATTAAATTTCGAAAATTATTTGTGTTTATGCGCCTTTTCCATCAATAATGTTTTGTTTTTTTTTTTTTATCGAAAACAGCAGTGGCAGCTTTGGTTGCAGAAAGAAAAACGTAGCGGCCGCTGCGCAAGAAAGAAGCATCCAACTAGACAAACTCTTCGTCGTATCCCACCGTACCAAGTTTCCTTTCACACTGTTCTGTTGTTGTTTGCTCCTTAGCGCTAGAACGGGCCCACGAGAGGGCACTCCGCAGGTTCTTCCAACATGTGCACTTGCGCTCTCAGTTGGCGCACCGTCTCCTCCAGTTGGGAAGCCATCCAAGCGACGGTCGAAAGGCAGCCCTACTGTTAACTCTCACTGGAGGAAAGAGAGAGGCGAGAGGCTGCAGGCGATTGTTTTTTGTTTTTGCTACAGTACATCGCTAATGTCAAACTCCTTCAGCGTTGGCTTCTTTTCTGCCTGCTCCTTCTCTTTCTGCTTGCTTTCTTTCGCTTTGCCGTTGTCTTGCTGCTGCTTAAGCTTTTTCTTTCGTGGCTGCCGTTCCCTGTATTCTGCTTCGTCGTCTTCGCTACCTTCAACGCCGTTTTCTTCTTCTTCCTCCTCCTCTTCATCATCATCACTTCGATACCGCTTCTTCTTTCCTGTAGAAGAGTGCTTCTTTTTCATGGCCTTCATCTCTGCCTCTCGTCTCAACTTGCCCCTGACTATCTCCAACGTTTTGCCCAACTGATTTCTTCCAGTCCCATCGCCTGCATTTCCCCAATAAGCATCTGTTGACGATGAGGCAAGGATGAGAAAGAGAAGAAAGAAACGAGAAAGGGCAAGAAGCAAAATGAAAAGGACCATCCGGAGAACAATAGTGTATAGGTGCATTGCCAGTGGACAGCAGAAGACGAGACACGTCCTTGTGTTGCCTGCATTTTGCCAGCACGGCCTCATAGAGCACGTTATCCTTGACCCTATCCCAATCACGACGTTTGGGGATTTCCTTGGTGGATCCCAAGCTCTTTGCTTCTTTGGCGCTGATGGCACCGCGTATCTGCTCTTCCATTGGTAAACCTGCAAACTTTTGGGCTTGTAGGTAATGCTCCTTTTTTTTTTGTTTGTTTGTTTGTTTTTCATTTTAAGAGCAAGAAAGAAGAAGGCAGAAGGCAGAAGGCAGAGAGGAGCAAACCACGGTAGGCCATTCTTTGTCGTGGAGCGTAATGGGATGGGCGGAAGAGTTGGAGAAACAGCCATAGGGTCGGTCTTTGGAAGAGCAAAACGAAACTTCTTTTGGTTGAGGATTTGCCTCTGTATTTAAAAACCAGAGGTTTAGGATGAAACAAACATAGAGAAAGAGAATGAGAGACAAAATAAAGGAGAGAGAGAGAAGTGAGAATGTGAGACCAAGGGAGAAGAGAGAGAAGCACGAGAAGTAGAGAATCGGAGTCGGACCTTTCATGGCAGGAGTGGAAGCAGAAGAGGAGGAAGACGCAGAAGAGGAAGCAGACTTGGACTGGGCTTTGAGGACAGCTGCTTTCCAAGCCTTTCGTCCACCATACACTCTCATCATGGCCTTTTCCACCTCTTGTCTGTTTTGTGGGTCCACAGAGTCAACAGCAACAACACAAAAAGAAAACATAAAAAAGAAACGAGGTGATAGATAGAGCGACGGACCTCATGTAGGTCTTCATGGGAGCACCTTTCGGGTTGTAAGGGTTGGGCTTGTCGGAAGAGGGCAGCTCGTCGAGAACGGCATCCGTGGCGAGGAGCTCCTTCTTGGCGGCGCTGCGGCTGATGGTTTGCAGCTCCTTGTGTTCCTTCTGGCAGTTCTTGCAGGCGGCAGTGGAGATGAGCGGCAAGAAGCACGCGGTCGGTTTTTTGCACTTGACACAAAGCTGCTTGCCGTCTTGCGCTCGCGCTCTGTAATCATCATCATCAAACGTTACGCTTCGTTTAATAGAGAGAAAGAGAGAGAGAGAGAGAGAGAGAGAGAGAAAGAAGAACAAACAGAAAAGAGAGAGAGAGAGAGAAAAAAAACTAAACTGCTTCAAAGCGCCGCCTTTGCCAGCTATTTTCTTTTTGAGCCGCTCGCGTGCATTCATCTTGTGTGGTGTTGCCTTCGATTATTTTTTTTTTTTGCTTTTTTTTATTTCATATATTTTAAATATTTCCAAGAAACAATCAAAAAAATGGGAAATTGATAATATCCTCTGATAATTCATAACAAATGCAAAAGTTTACGATTGTTCCTGATATTTTGGGATCAAACCACCACACAAAAAGAAGATCGTGTGAGAAGGTGCAAGAAGGAGCATGCGACTCTATCGCAGTTTTTTGCTTCAACTGTTGAAGCTAAGGATAAAGACAAGGGCTAACGAATGAACGCGATAGTGAGTCAGTTGTGTAGAATGAAAGTTTTTGTTTGTTCTAAAAAAACAGAGGGGATAAGATAAACGTACTTAAAATTTATCTATCATGCGTCTTTCTTCTCTCGTTTTATCCTCTCTTTCTTCACGGTCGTGGTCTTATTGCGTTTCAGTTCTTCGTCTTCAAGCTTTTCTTCAATCTGTGCCAAAGCAGACCTGAAGTAGTTCTCATCCAGTCGTATCATTTGTGACTTTTTTCTTGAGCTGTTGTCGTTCTTTCCTTCGATAGCGTGCTTGTAATACAAGCAATGTTGTTGCCTTAAAGGGCATTGCTCACAAATAGGATTAGACGACCTGCACAGCTTTCGTCCATGAGCAATTAGAAGGTTGTGAAGGTCGTATTTTAGCTCATCGGGCATGTGTCGGTTTAGATGCTCATAGGTGCCCTCTCGAGAGGAATTGTGTTTGACCCACCCCAATCGCCGAGAAACCCTTGCCACATGAGTATCCTGTTGATAACAACGAAGAAGATAGAAACAGTAATATAAAGGAGAAGGAGTGGGAGAAGGAATGAAGAAGAACGAAAATAAAGAATAATGGAGTAAGAGGAACGATGAAAACAGATGAATAATAGACGGCAGGAGAAAGGATAACTTACCACCGGCATGTCGTCTCGACATAGCGTGAACAACAATAGACAAGAAATGGTCTTTGGCCCAACTCCATCAAACTTCCGCAAGTACTCCTTCAACGCCTCCGTTGGCATGTCCCTCAGGAACTCCAAGCTGGTACTTCCTCCACGTTCTTCATGGATCTGCTGCAGCAACGCTTTGATGCGTCTGGCCTTTGTCTTGGCCAAACCTCCAGGACGAATGGCGTCCTCTATGTCCTCCACCTTGCTCAGGCGAACGGCCTCCATGTCGATCGTTGTGCTTGCTTCTTGTTTCACTTTCACCTTCCGTTTGTCATCTTCCTCCTCTTCTTCTTCCTTTATTTTAGTTTCTGTGTAGTTCTCGCTTTCGCCATCCTCTTTCTTTTCCTTCTTCACAGGGAGGAGTCGTTTCTTCTTTGCTTGGTTGGCATTAGCGGTCGCATCGCTGGTCTTCCCTTTTGCTTCCTCTTTCACTTCTTCGTTGCCAGCGGGAGATGGGAAACGGGTCTTTAGGCCACGATAAGCCGCTCTGCTGTTGCGATCCGAAGTGTTTTGGGAGAGAACGATGCTGATGAGCGCTTCCAACACCGTTTCTTTGCGCCCACAACAATTGGCGCTGCTCCTGCTCCCTCCTTCTGGGTCCTGCCGGGGCTCCGGCCTGCCATACAGCCCCACAAGCACCGCATGCACGCCCCGATGGGCCTCCGCTGCAGCTGCACCCTCCAAACCATCCCACCGAAGAAGGGTCTCATCCACAGCCGTTCCTTCTTCTTCTTCTTCTTCTCCCTTCTCTGCTGCTCCTTTCTTGACTTTGGTTTTCCTGGAGTTGCTGCTACTCCGTTTTGGCCTCTTTTGTTGTGGCCAACTTTTTCTTCGTCTGGGCGCAGTCGTTGTGGCGCGTTTTCGGTTTTCGTGTCCCCATTCAAAGTCCGAACCATCACTCACGCCCTCTTCCTCCTCCTCCTCCTCCACCACCACTTCCTCCTCCTCCTCTTCTGCTTCTTCTTCGTATCGTATGAGCACCTGCGCAGCATCGCTGCTACGTCTTTGTCGGCGTGTGGTCGTTCTTCGTTGCATTTTTTATTTTTTTTTCTTTCCTTCTGTTTGCAACGTAATAGATCGATTGAACCGGCTACGAGGTAGCGGGTCGTCGACAGAATTTTATTTGTTGCGGACACATTACTGTCGACGGAAACTTGGAGCATTTATGCCGACCATTTTGTTCGACAAAAAAAAAAGGGAAAGGTGAAGAGCTGATGATTCAAAGGCAGCAAGAAAATCAGCAGCAAGTCGATGGCACGCGGCCTTCATTTCCTGAGAAAGCACAACGAAAGTAGTACAACTGGTCCCCTTCCCCCCCCATGGAGCCATTTGCCTTTGGCTTCTCCGCATGTTTTCTTCCGCCAACTACAAAAAGCCGAGTTTGTGGAAGGAGATTGCAATAATAATAAAACACACAAAAAGAGGAAAAAGAAATGTATCGCACAGCGCTTCAGAGAGGCAGTTTGCTTTGTGTGAGGCCAGCGGTGGCCCCCACACCCCACCGCATGGCCTTTTTGGCCTCTTCTTCTCGCGGCTACGCCAACGCCGTCGACGTCCTCACTCATGACCACAAAGAAGGTTGGTTTGTTTCTGTGTAGATCCCCTCTCTCTCTCTCTCTCTCTCTCTCTCTCTCTCTCTCCCTTTCTCTCTCCTCTTCTTCTTCTCCATGCTCTTTAGGCTGAAAGAACTCCGCCCAACCAAACATGCCCAGTCAAACGCTTGTTCTCCAGCATCGAGAACGCCAAAGACCAGAACGAGATCTCCAAGCACCTGCAGCTGCTGGTGGAAAACCTCAGCAAGCACGCCGAGTTGGAGGAGCAGGTGCTCTACCCGGCCCTCCGCAACATCTCCGGCAAGCCCGACCTGGCCGACCGCTCCCTGACGGAGCACCAGAGAATGAAGGACGCGCTCTACAAGCTGGACCAGACGCCCAGCGACCGGGTGGGGGACCGTGAGTTCATGGCCACCTTCAAGCAGCTCAAGGAGGAGACCCTCCACCACATCGAGGAGGAGGAAGGGGAGGTCTTTGAGGTGCTCAAGCAGAGGATGGGAGCGCAGGACCTGGAGGACATGGGCTCCCTGATCGAGACGCTGAAGCCCATGGCCCCGACGCACCCTCACCCCAGCGCACCCAACACCCCGCCCTGGAACACCATGGCGGCGCCGTTGGCGTCTTTCATGGACAGGATGAAGGACTTGGGCAGGAAGATGGCTGGCAAGGCTTGAATGAGAGGTGCCCTCTCTCCTTCCTCTCTCCTTCCTTGTTGTTTATAATTTTCTGTACAAAGTTCACCAAAGAGATATCTTTCTCTTTATTAATCCATTTTCTGTCGATATTTCGCAAAATTTTGACCAATAAGGGTAAATTTTTCCTCTAGAATATGTAATAATCGGCAAAAATTGAATAATCGAGGAAAAAAAGGATTAATAATCGACAAAAAGTGGTCGATAAAAATAATTATTGATATTTTATCAGATGGAAGAGTTGAGCAGCGTGGTGATGAGCTTCTTGCCTTGCTCGGTGGTGATGATGGGCTTGAGCTTCGGGGTGGCCATCGTGGCCACCTGGTGCGATGGGGTGGCGACCAGCAGCAAGACCTCGGCCTTGTAGAGGGCGTCCGGGAGGGAGGACTGGACGGAGATGTCCCTCAGCTTTTGCATCAGGGCGGCCAGGCGAGCCTTGAACTCCTTTTCTCTCTGGTCGGGCTGTTGGATGAAGGAGACTTTCTCCAGGTCCTCCTCCTCGAAGCCTTCCAGCAGTTTCTCTCTGTGTTTCTCAAACTTCTCCCTTTCCTCTGCGGATAGTTCTGGTTCCTTCTCTCCCTCTTCCTTTTTTTGTTCTGTGGTTGTTGTTTGCTCGACGACGTCGCCTTTGTCTTTGTCCTCCTTGTTCTCTTCTTTCTTGACGAGCAGAGTGCCGATCATAGTGCGTCCTCCCTTGTCATCCAACATGGGTTTCAGCTTGCGAGAGGCAAAGCAGCGAAGGCTTCCCCGGACATAGACCAACACCAGCACTTCGCTGCCAGAGATTCCAGAGAGCACAAACGCCTTTTTTTATGAGAAGAATTGGCACAATAAGCTTTACAAAAAAAAAAAAAAAAAGTGCACCTACAGGAGAGCAATACGCACTCTCTGTAAAATACGTTCGATGAGAGGGTCTTGCAGGGTGTCATCGGTAACGTCCGTGATGACATGGCTCGGCCGTTGCAGCAAATCCATCTTTCTCTTTTCTTTTTCTTTTTTTTTGTTAATTGTTGCGGTGCTCAAAATCTCCTCAGTTTGTGCTGTAATCCTTATCATTACGATCTCGATCGATAATGAACTTTGATTTTTTGTTGGTTTATCAAACGATCACATGACCTTTCAAATCACGAACCGAAAATCGAAAGATATGAGATCACTTCGTCGACAAAAATTTGGAACATCAATCAAAAATCAAAACCCTCAAAAAGATCCGATCACCACATAAAAGAAAGAAACAGCAGAGAGATGCTCCAAAGAAGCGCTTTGCGTTGTGGAGGACCAGGCACTTGGCAAGGCCTGTGGGAGGTCTCTTCCGTGGCGTCCTCATCACCCCAACGTCTTTCGGCACTCCGGCATAGTAGCAGTAGAGCTGCCTCAACAACCACCACCAGCACGTTTGCGTTGAGGGCTTGCCGTCGTCGGTCGGATGCACCTTTGCTCCTGCCGCTACGTTCTTTCAGCAGCACCCGGTCGTTGTGGAGCAATGACAAGGAAGGCAGCAAGGCTGCTGCCACCAAAGCAGCTGTAAAAACAAAACAACACTCACTCTTTTTCGTTTGGCTCAAACCAACAAAAACTCATTCTCTCTCTCTCTCTCTCTCTCACGCCCAGCTGAAGCTAGAACCACATGAGACAGTGTTTGCCAAGATACTGGCCAAAGAGGTGAACGCAGATATTCTCTACGAGGATGACCGGTGCATGGCCTTCTTGGACATCGCCCCCAAGGCCCCACTCCACTTTCTGGTGATCCCTAAAAAGCCCATTGCTAGTATGCCTTCTGTTTTACTTACCGTTCCTCTTCTATTTGATTTCTCCTCGTTTTGCTTGCTTCTTTCCTCTTCTTTCGTTCTTTCCTTCTCTTCTCCTTTTTGTTCTTGTTCTTGTTCTTGTTCTTGTTCTTGTTCTTGTTCTTGTTCTTGTTCTTGTTCTTGTTCTTGTTCTTGTTCTTGTTCTTGTTCTTGTTCTTCTTCTCTCTGTTCCTCTTCTAACCTACTGCTCTTCTATTTGCAAGGTTTGTCGGATGCAAAAGATGAGGACGAAGCATTGTTGGGTCATCTGCTGCATGTGGCAAAGGAACAAGCCCGCAAGCAAGGACTTCACCGTTCAGGCTATCGTGTAGTCATCAACGATGGTCTGTTGGGTCAGCAGTCCGTTCGTTGGTTGCACATTCACGTGTTGGGTGGTAGGCAGATGAACTGGCCTCCTGGCTAAGGTAGAGAAGAGGAGGAGAGGAGAGAAGCAATGGAAAATGGTATTGAAGTACATTTAATGCTAACAGCTATTGTTTTGTTCTTGTTAACAGCGAGCTTGTTAGGTTGCTTACCCGCATGCATTCCTTCTTCATCTTCTCGTCTCTCGTCTCTCTTCTCTCTCTCCTCTCTCTCCTTATTTTCCAGAAAATATTCGGTTCCTCAACCCAACTTTTCTTCTTCTCCTTCCGTGGCAGAGGAGGATGAAAAGTTCTGCTCCTCGGAGTTGGCCGCTACCACTTGCATCCTCATACCAGCGCCGGTATCTTCCTCATGGTGTTCCTCCTTTCCCTTCCCTTTGTTATTGCTGCTGTTGCTATTGGCATTGGCCCGTGAAGATGAAGAAGAGGAAGCAGAAGAGGAAGCAGAAGAAGAAGAATCAGCAGCAGCAGTCTCCTTTTTGGAGGTTGCTGTTGGGGCACCGCCAGTGCTCTGTGCCAGCTGTTGCAGCGCTGGTTGGGTGGAGACAGAGGCCGAGCCCGGGGTGCCCTCCCTTTGTCTGTGGCAGTCGTTGCAGCTGCGCACCGGGGTGGCAAAGTAGCCGAGCTCGGGCAGCACCTTCCAGTTGGAGCAACACTGCTTGCACAACACTCTGCCACAGGATCGACAGTGATGCCTCTTTTGTTTATTTTTTTTGCAAGTGAGCAGAGAAGAGATGAGAAAGGGAGATGGGTCTAGGAGCAACAACGGGTAAGGAAAGAGTACCCGACGAAAGACGGGCACAAACTTGGCAGAACAGGCCATGCAATGGGGAGCCTTGGAGTCGGGCACCCAGTCGGGTCGTCTGGCAAGGACCTCCTGCTGGACGTCCGCTCGGTAGTGCGCCACCTTGCGGGCCATGTCGCTGAGGTACTGGTCGCGAGCGGCCTTTTGTCGCTGCTCCATCCTCTCCCGCTGCTCCTGCATGCGCTTCTGACGCGCCTCCTCCGCCTTGCGCCTTTGTGCCTTGCTCCGTTCGCTTTGCATTTCTACTTTTCTCTCTCTCTCTCTCTCTCTTCAGATTCAACAATTCTTTTTTTTTAAATATAAAAATGAGAGGGATGGCTACGGGGCTGCACTTGCACCACACTACAGAAATAAAAATAATGATAATAATCTGCTTATTCCTTCCGCATGGAACTGGTGGTCGGTTACCGTTGATACAGAGGGGAGCACGAGAGAAGAGAGAGAGAAGAGAGAGCAAACTTCGTTCGACTTTCTTCTTTTTTCGCTTTTCCGAAAGGGGGTGGTCGGTGGCGGGAATGCGTGGCGATCTGTCCTGCTTGGGACCGCCTGACCCGCTGGGTAATTTTCCGCCTCCGAAGCGCAACGATCTGAACCCGCGCGGTTCGACTCTCGCAGGTGATGATTTTTTTTTTTGTTTTTGGTTTCGTTGTGGTGGGAGCTGTTGTGTTGCAGCCAGAGCTGCCTCCACCGGCCCCTTCCCACACGTTGCACCCAAGTGACAAGTAAACGAATGCTGAGTTTTTCTTAAAGCCAACCGTTGTGGTAAGTTTATTGTTGTGCTTTTGCTTTTTTCTGTTTCTTTGTTGGTTTCTTTGGCTTCTTTGTCTGCTTCTTTTTGGCCTCGTTTGTCGCTTCCTTCTCGCTTGTGGTTTGTTTCGTGGCTGCTATAGCGTCCATTATAAAGTTGAGCGACTCTTGGTCGTCCTCTTCTTCTTCTTGTTCATCCGCGGCAGCTCGCTTTCGCTTTCTTTTCTTCTCGTCTCGTCCATTGGAGGAGGCCTTTTCTTTGTGGCTGAAGCCGAGCACGCTCATCATGTCATCTGCAGCTGGTTTCTTCTTTGTTGCTTTTTTCTCTTTTGTTTGGTTTTTGGCTGATGAAGAGAGAAGCAAATAGAGAACATAAGCAAAGAAGATAGAAAGGGAGAAGAGAAAGAGAGGAAGGAGAGGGGAAGAAGAGAACGAGTGAAGCATTGAAAATTGAACAGCGAGATGAAAAGAGCGAGTACTTTTTTTGTTCACTGCGCTCGCTTTCGAGTTTTGCTCCTTTTCCTCTTCTGCTTTTGCCGTTGCTTCCGCTTCTGCCTCAGCGGCTTCCGTCAAGATGTCGGCAAACATTTGTCGTTTGCGTTGGCTGGCAGCAACGTTCTGCAACCAAACGTCCTGTTTCAGTTTGTACTGTCCGATCTTGCAGTTGTACAGCACCATGCGGCCGTAATGCTCTTTGTCGAGTTCTTTCTCTGCTGCCAGCAATTCTTTTGCGATCATTTCCTTTAAAAAAGGATGAACAAAAAGAGTTAAAGAAGGAGTACGGAAGAACGCGGAGAAGAAAGAGGAATTGTACCTTGATTTCAACCGTCGTGTTTCTGTAACAACTGTCCACAATGTGGCTTCCGTATTTGTGGGCAGCAAGCTTAAGTGTAACAGAAGAGTACACTCATATTAGCGCTTGAAAACAAGAATAGCAAGGAACGCACAAAGGGAGGGAGCGAACGAGGAAGAGAGAGAGAGAGAGAGAGAGAGAGAGAGAGAGAGAGAGAAGGAAATTACCTCAGCAAAATAGCCAGCAAAAGCTTCAGCAACTTGAAGTTTTTTCTTTGGAGGAGCGGAACTTGTTTCAACCAAGAAGGCTTCTACCACTCTGCTGCCTATAACGTCTTTCGCCATCGTCAACAAATACTCTTTATCTAGTTTCGCGAAACTAAGAAAGAAAGCAAGTAAGAACATTGAAAAGGACAGGGAAAGAATGCAGAGTTACCTGTTGATAACAACATTGACGTAGTTGAAAGGGAAAGAGAACAATGACTTGACGATCAGACACCCAACCGAAGAATAAGCGGAAGCCGGTGCTCCTCTTCCTTTTCGTTTCTTCTTGTTGTTAAAGTTTTGGTTGCCACGATTCTGTTCTCTTCTTCCTCCATCACCAAAAGAAGAAGATAGCTCCAACAAAGCCTTCACCTCGAACGAGTTTCCTTTCTTTTGCTTCTTTTGCTTCTTTTGTCCTTCTTCCTCTTCCTCCTCTTCGTCTTTTGTTGATTTGTTATGAGGAGAAGATATCTGAGTTACAGACTCTATCAAAAACTTGACCAGCTTCTTTCGTTCATCTTCGCCAACTGCTTTGGATTTGGCGTAACCTTCCACAAGTTTAAGTATCACTCCTCCTCTCCCCATGCCTTTGTTTTCTATCAATATTAGAGAAAAGGAGGAAAACGAGAAAAGAACAATGACAGACAGCAAGGAAACGACTTACCAAACAGTTGTTTGAACGAAGTGTTATTCTCGTAAAACTCTTGAAAAATAAGTTGGAGATGAACAGCATTGTGAGCAGAAGCTATGAGCTGTTGTATCACGAAATTTGAAACATTGTCACAACAGAGAGCCATCAACTGTCCTCTGAAGTGGGTTGTGTATAACTTGGTGTAAAGCTCTGTGCTTGAAGTCTTGTTGCAGGAAAAAAAAAAAGGTCAGACCGAACTTTGAAAAAAAAGGAAAACAAAGAGAAAGAAGAACAAGGAAAGATAAGTAACCTCCAAGATCTTCTCAACAAGATGGCTGGCAATATTATTTTTTACCATGCTTCTCACGTGTGCCTTCTGAGCCGTTACCATCGCATCCTCCTCTTTCTGCTTTCCGCTATCATTCTTTTTGTTCTTCTTATCATCATCACTTTCTTCCATCTTCAGCGCTCTCGCCACGAATCGAGCTCTTAAGTCTGACAACTTTAGTTCATTGCTTTCTTCCTCCTCCTCTTCTTCGTTTTCATCTTTATCATCGTCAACGAGAACATCAACAATCACTTGAAACACGAGGCACGCACTCGGCTCGAAGCAAAGTCCGACAACGTTATAGTCTGCATCTGGTCCTGCCCTCAACATATCTTCCACTATTTCCACCAGCTTTGCTCGGAACGTTTTCGGCACTCGAAAAGATGTTAATTGTTTTTGTTTCTGCTTTTCTTCTTCCGTTGAAGCGGAGTGAGAAGGAGAAGATGGAGAAGGAGGTAAACGACCACGAAGCGTGTAAAACAGAGTACGGACGACGTGACTGGCGTAGTTGTCGGTGATAAGGTCTCCCCAATTCGCAAAGACTTGTTGTGCAAAGCGAAGAATGAGTTGTTCGGCGGAAGGAGCGTTATAAGCCTCTTCTTCGACTCCTCTTTCGTTGTTTGCTTCATAGCTTTCATCGTATTCTTCTTGATGATCGAATGAAGAAGACGAAGTGCCACTTCGGTCTTCAAAGAAAGAAGAAGAAGAAGAAGAAGTGTTGCCATCTTGAGAGAGTTTAGACAAGAGCAAACGGAGGAGTTGTTCGACGATGTGAGAGCCGCTGCAACTGAAACATAGTTGCAATATTCTATTTCGAAAGGGACACAAATACAGTTAGGAAGAAAGCAAGAAGGAGAAGAAGGAGAAGAGAGGCAGGAGCGGCAGAAGCAGCAAGAGAAGCAGGAGAAGGAGAAGAAGGAGAAGGAGAAGGAGAAGGAGGAGGAGAAGGAGAAGGAGGAGAGAGGGAAGGGAGAAGAAGAGGAGGAGAACGGAAGGAGAAGGAGGAGGAGAAGGAGAAGGAGAAGGAGAAGGAGAAGGAGAAGGAGAAGGAGGAGGAGAAGGAGAAGGAGGAGAGAGGGAAGGGAGAACAAGAGCGAGGAGAAACGGAAGGAGGCTCACTTGTCTCCAAGTCTGTAGAAGAAAAGCCGAAGATAAGAGAGCGGAAACGCGGGCATGAGCTTCTCCACGATCCGGCTGACCCTATGGTGCATGGCGAGGTTGAACTCTTTGCCCCTCATCTCCGAGAACACATTGTTTATCAAGATGTCTCGTTCTATTATTTTATTTTATTTTTTCGATGAGAGAGGGAGGGCGAGAGAGAGAGAGAGAGAGAGAGAAAGAGAAAGAGAGAGAAGAGAGAGATAAAGTCCGATGAAAGAGGAAAATCAAAAGTACCTTCGTCATCCTCAAATTCGTTCTTGTCAAAAAGTTGTTGCACATGCTCAAGGTAGGAAAGCAGCTCGTTGTCGATCTGTTTGTGAGCGTTCCTTCTGGGGTCGTGGTTCCTGTTGCCGCTGCTGCTGCGGTCGTGCTGCCGGTAGTTGTCCATCTCTTTTCTTTTTCTTTTCTCACTTTCTTTTTTTTTTTGCCGAAAAATATCATTGACACCAACCGGCGTCGAACCCATATCCCCCGAAATTACACCAAAATATTTGAGTGCGGTGGGCGTCGAACTCGCGTAGTCGACAAAATCATATTAAAAACCAACCTTGTAACAGTCGAGCGTCGAACTCGCGTTTTCCACAAAAATTGATTGATCTGAATGCGGTGGGCGTCGAACTCGCGTAGTCGACAAAATCATATTAAAAACGAACTTTGTTAAAGTCGAGCCTCGAACCGACGAATGCAACAATGGCCGTGAAGTCGCGAAAGTGAAAGGAAAGAAATGCGGCCATCAGCCACCTCGCAGCATGGCCGAAGCTTGTTCTGGCCAAAGGTTGGATCCCTCGCTCTTCTTCTTTTCTAATCTCTTCTGTCCTACTGTGACTTGATGCCGTTTTACTCACTTTTAAAAATGAATAGAGACGAAGAAAAGTCCCACGGCTCTTGACTCACCTCCTTCGGTTCCTCCGGCGATGGCTCTACCTCAGCCTCGGCGGCGACCTCCGCAGCTACGCCCTCTTCCGGGTCTGCTTGGCGCTCACCGTGCTAGGCGACCTTCTGGACCGCTCCATGGACCTGCGCTACCACTACACCGACCTGGGCGTCTTCCCACGCAGCACCGCCTTGGGGAGCAGCGGCAGCGAGAACCTTGCTGAAGAGGTCGACCCTACTGCTCCCAGAGGAACCGCAGTCGCTGCTGTTGGCAGCCTTGTGGATGCCACCACCTTTTGTTTCCACAACATGAGCGGCGCTCTGTGGTTCCAGGCCATGCTCTTCCTAGTGCATGCCTGGCTGGCCTGCCTGCTGCTTGTGGGTCGTCGCACCGCGCTCTCCACGTTTGGGTTGTGGTTGATGACCTGCTCCCTGCACGCTCGCAACGTGTTGGTGCTGCATGCAGGCGATGTGTACCTACGAATGTGCTTGTTCTGGGCCATGTTTCTACCATTGAGTAGTTGCTACGCTCTCGACTCAATCGTGAGGATGCTTCAGAATCCAAAACCACATGCGCAAAGCAAGGAACATGGAAGAAAGAGTCAGAGTCATTATGTTGTTTTGTCAGCAGGCACCTTTGCGATGACGGTACAAGTGGCGATCATGTACATTACTTCTGTCCATCACAAGTCAGGCAAGACGTGGATGGAGGAAGGCACGGCTACGTTCTACGCTCTTCAGTTGGACTACTTTCGAATGCCGCTGGGCGAGTTCTTGTTGTACTGGTTGCATCCTACTTGGTTACCATGGTTAACTAGTGCGGTGTGGACGTGGGAATGGTTGGGCGGGGTTCTGCTCTTCTTTCCTCCTCTCCTTGGTTCCTTCATAACCTTCTTGTGCTGTTGCTGTTTCACTAATCATCAACGCGAAGGACAAGTATCAACAACAAGAAAGAATAAGTGGCGGAGAAGCGTTGATGAGGACAAGAAACAACGGCACACCAACAGAAGCGATGATGATGAGGACGAAGAGAAGCTAACAACCGTTATCAGGAGAACAATGTTCTCTCAGCGTGCAGAACAAGAACAAGATGAGATGGAGAAGAAAGAAAGAGAAAAAGCGAAAGAGGGACAGGAGGACCAAGCGGAGAGAGAAGAAAAGGAAACGGAAAATGTGGCATGGGCGAAGGAAGGGGATGGCGGGATAAGAACCTTTGCGGTGTTTGGTTACATGATGATGCACCTGGGATTTGCGTTGTGTCTTCGTCTGGGAACCTTTTTTTGGATCTCTATTGCAGCACTTACAGCTTTGCTGCCAGCTTTCTTCTGGGACGGACTCGTTTTGCCCTGTTTGCGTCGTTTTCGCAATCAGGTAAGGAAAAGACGTTGGCAACAACAAATGCAGCTACAGAATGAC
The DNA here is from genome assembly GCA_031835245.1 of Balamuthia mandrillaris. NCBI lineage: Eukaryota > Discosea > Longamoebia > Balamuthiidae > Balamuthia > Balamuthia mandrillaris. The sequence continues at coordinate 40,670 of JAVKOQ010000060.1, read as the reverse complement.
GAAGATGAAGTAGACATTGAGGAATCAAGAGGAGGCGCAAGAAAGAAAGGACGGAAAGGAAGAGGATTGACGATCTACTTCTCTAAAGAGGAGCGAAAGGCATTGGGTGGTGGACGACGAATTACTAACAATTGTTGGTCTTTGTGGTTGGATGCTCGGTGGGAGATTCTTGCCAATATCATCGCCAACTTTTGCCTTTTACCCGATTCTCAAGTCCTGTCTCTTCCTTCTTCTTCCTCTTCCACAAACACCGGAATAGCAGTCATCGATCCTTGTAATGGCCGTCTACTAACGGATCCAGTAGCAGTTTTCACATGCATTTTCGCTGAGTCACCGCTGCTTTGGCCTATAGCATGGCTGCTTTCTTTCCTCTCTCGTCAGAAACGTTTGTACCCTCTTCTCCTAAGGATAGGAGCAGTGCTCACCTTTTTGAAGGACCTATCGCTTATTCTCTTTCTTGGAGAAGAGGGAGAAAGGCGGATTGCTGCACGTTATCAGCAAAAGAAAGTAAGTGCTACAACTCTAGAGCTCGGACAACAAACTGTTACTTCTACTTCACTCTCTCCATCTTCATCCCCATCTCCTTTCTCTTCTTCATCTTTTTCTATTTTTTCTTCCCCTACTTCATTTTACTCTTCGTTATCGGTGGAACGTGTTTTGGGATATTTACTTCGTTGGACAAAGTTTTGCTTTTGTATTGGATGTCTTTTGCTGGTCTTCACGTGGAACATGGGAAACATCGCTGTTTACACGTGGACAACACCGTTGAACTATCATCCATTGGTCTACACGTTGCGGTTGGACCAAAATTGGAACATGTTCTCTCCAGACCCTCCTGACTATGATTGGTGGTACATTATCGAGGTTCGTTTTTTCTCCTCTCCTCCTCTTCTTGTACTCTTTCTTCTTCTCTCTTTTCTTCTGCTTTATTTTCGCTTCTTGCTTCCATCTTTATTTCCAAAATAATGATGAGACCATGTCAAAAGAATATGTTATGTGGGTAACATCATGTAAACTTCATTCATCCTCTGGAAGAACCGTTCACATGACACAATAACGTAACTGTTGAACAAAATTCTCGATTTTCTGAGCTGCTTCTTATTTCTGCTTCTATCACCATTTCTTTCTTTGGTGGATGAATTTCTAATCTCTCTCTCTCTCTCTCTCTCTCTCTCTCTCCTACTTCCTTCGCCCCTCTTCCTTCTGTCATGTTCTTCCTCTCTCCCTTTCCTACCAAACAACAGGCATGGCTCGTAAATGGATCCACCGTAGAGCTTCACCGAAACGAAGGCATGCAACGGTGGCAAGGCAATCCCTTGGGCGATTGGTCCAAGCCTTCCCCCTTTGCGCCCACATATAAGAGTCATCGTTGGTACAAGTTTTATGAGCAGCTGAACAGTCACGTGGCTCATGACAAGATAAGGCTGGCCTTTGGTCGCTTTATTTGTCGTGAATGGAACCAACGGCATAAAGGTCTGCGTTCTTTCTTTCTCTCTTATCGTGTCTTTGATGTCGTTTCTTTCTTCTTTTTATAACATAACAAAAAAAAAAGATGGTGAAACGTTATTCGAGTTTAAGATTTGGTGGATGAGTGAGAAACACAACTTGGATGGAAGCACAACGCCCCAGCCAAAGCAAATGCTATGGCACCACCAATGCCTGGACGAGAAGCCATCACTCTCCACAGAACCACCACCATCACCAGCCGGTCGCCGACGGAGTCGATGGACTTGAGCTCTTTTGTTTCTTCATTCTTCTTTTAAAAAAAATGAAAAGAAAACAAAAAAAAAAGTGTAATAATCGGCTTGCGGATAATCTACAATATTTTTCGAAAAATTCTCAATTTTGGACATAATTGGTACCAATGTAAACTTTCAACCACAGAGACGATAATTTCCATATATCAGATATGAGAAGATAATCCGCGATATTTTCCGAGAAATCTGGATAATTTATCGATAGTGGCGCGCCGGTTCGAATCCAGGTGTGAGCAACAAAAGAAAAAGAAAAAAGATGTTGCGAAGAGGAACGGCAACGGCGCATGCAGCACACGGCACAAACGGTTGGCGCTGCTCCTTTGCTCTGCCCACAGGGCGACGTCGGCGGTTTTCCGCGGCAGCCGCTGCGAAGAAGGAGGTCTACGCGTGGGGCATGGGATTGGAGCAGCCCGGCGTGATGGACGCCACGCCGCGATGTTTTGACCTGCCTTCGCCTCACTTGGCCTCTACTTCATCTTCTTCTGCTTGCAAGAGAGCGAGCGAACTGTGCGGTGGTAGTAACAAGAGCGTGCAATTATCGCAAGGGGACTTTATGGTGGTGGTCTACGAGAACGAGGATGGCACTGAGCAAGGTTCTTTTCTCCTCCTACTCCTTCTTTTCCTTCTCCTTCTCCTTCTCGTTCTTGTTCTTCTTCTTCTTCTCCTTCTCCTTCTCCTTCTCCTTCTCCTTCTCCTTCTCCTTCTCCTTCTCCTTCTCCTTCTCCTTCTCCTTCTCCTTCTCCTTCTCCTTCTCCTTCTCCTTCTCCTTCTCCTTCTCCTTCTCCTTCTCCTTCTCCTTCTCCTTCTTGTTCTTCGTTTTCTTCTTTTTGTTATGCTGAATATTTCTTTTAGAGGTGGTGAGTTGGGGCAACAACGACAGAGGACAACTGGGCCTTGGGGACCGCCAAAAGCGGTTTTGGGGGGAGGCCTCCTCTTGGCGCTGGCCCGTCAAGGAGAGGGGGCGCCTTCGCACCATAGCTCTTGGTCGCAATCATGCCTTATTTGCTTCTGGTTTGTTTTTTTGCGTCTGCTCTCGTTATGCTTCTTCTTCTGCTTCTTCCTCTTCTTCCTCTAACTTCTGCTTCTTGTTCTTCATCTTCGTCTTCTTCTTTCGTCTTTGTCTGCGTGTTCCTCGCTTCTTCTTGCACAAAGATGACAGAGTGTACAGCTGTGGAAGAGGGATGAGAGGCCAAACCGGGCTCAGCACAACGGAGGACACGCTCCAACCGACTGAAGTGGAGGCCCTTCGCGGCAAACGGATCAAAGGAATGGCAGCAGGAGATGACTTTAGCATAGTAGCCACCGAGGAAGGCGTTTTTGGCTTTGGCAATAGGAAGAAGCTTGATGTGTCATCATCAACATCCCCGGAGGATGTGTTCCGCCCTAAGTTGATGGAGAAAGTGTCGGCTATCATGGAGGACGCGGGAGACCTACAACATATCGCTTGTGGGTATGGTAACTCTTTCTTGATGTCGTTGTTGTATTTATGTCCGGCTTAAGCGAATGTTACATGTTTCGACTTCATGCAGTTGGGGGCATAGCCTGATGTTAGTTGGATCCAAAGGTACTTCTCTCCTTTCCTCATCCGTCTACTTTTCTCACTTTTTCTCTTTACTTAATACAACATCTCTCCACTTATGTTTCTTTGCTTTGTTTAACACAAAAGTGTATGCATGGGGCAGCAACTTGCATGGCCAATGCGGGATTGGGACGAAGGAAGAGAGCGTCATACTTCCACGATTAGTTGAAGCCCTTGCGGACCAGCCCGTGGCCATGGTCTCTTGTGGCGGTTCTTATTCGTTGGCACTTACTCGCGATTCAAGAGAAGGTTTGTCTTCTCCTTCCTTCGTTTTCTTTCGTACTTCTACTTTCTTATTTCTTATTTCTTATTTCTTCCTTCTTTCTTCTTATTCTTCTCAACAAACAACAAGTTTACGTGTGGGGAAGCGTTAAAGACGACAAGTCGGGTTTGGGAGATGTCAAAGAAGATATACTACGGCCGCGCCGTATTCCTTTGTTTGACAAAGAGAAACGGGTGTGTGAGGTGTCCTGTGGCACTGATCATGCTGCTGTTCGAACAGGTTTGTTTATTGACTGGTTTGGGGTTGTCTGTTTTGTTGGTCCTATTTTACTAACAAGTGATACGTAGAGGACGGAAATGTTTACACTTGGGGCTTTGGTCAGGTACGTCAGTTCTTATTTACGTTTCCTTAGCGCGCACTTCTCTCTCTCTCTCAACAAAACCAACGTACGAACAAAAAACAAAACTAGCATGGCACACTTGGTTTTCCTGAAGCCCGCAACGAGAAGGAACCTAGACTCTTGCAATTGCCAAATAACAAGCGCTGCATTGGTATCAGCTGTGGCATGGACATCACCCTTGCTTTTGTTTGAACATTCTTCCAAAAACCTATTTCCCTCTCTGCTCCTTCTCCTCTCTGCTTACGTTTTCTCTGTCTTTGTTCTTCCATGGTCAACAAAAATAACATTTGATGGATGATCCCGCTCCTGCTATCTAAGGACATCCGCACGCTCTGGCCCATTTCAGCACCTTCCAGTGAGCGGCCCACAAGCAGGTGCCTGCATCCGTTACCGTACGCTATCTTTCTTTTTTGTTGTCGTTAAACGTAAATTGGATGTCTGCTATTCGTTGGGGCCGGAAGGAAAGAAGCGAGATACATGGAGGTTCATGCTATGCAGTCTCCGGCGTATAATGAATGCTTCATTGGAGCTCCAACTCCGTAAATGCACGTCGACGCTCCGCACCGGTGCCACCAAGTTTGGATTCCTGCAACTACAACGAATAGAACAAGTGCGACTATCAACACACAACCAGCTGCTTTCCTTCTTGCTGCGTTGCACGCAATTTAAATGAGAACTCTATTCTTCTTCTACATTCTCCTCTGCTTCTTCTTCGTGCTGTATGGCGATCTCGTGGTGATTGTGGACGCCGCTTTCACCTTCCAGTCCATCAGCCCAACCAACCCAACGCCTGGTGGAAGAATTGGAAGGCGTGGGTGTGGATGTTTCTGTTGTTAATGCCAGACTTGTTTCAAGCCACAAACGACAAGTACCCTTCTCACACCAGAAATGTGACCTGTGGGCTGGAATTCAGCGGAGGTGATGCTATCTTGCTCACCTTTCTTCCTTCTGCTGCTGCCTGTCGAGATTTGGGTCCCTCTGCAGGAACTCGATTGTTGGAATGTAATTTTGAGAACCTGAGGCACGACGTTTCCACAACGAGAGAGTTGTTGGCCAGAGTGGATCCAAGGTTGAGAGGGCTGGACATTACTATCAGCTGTCACAGCGACTTTTTGAACAGCCTTTCCAATCCCGTGGCTCAACAATCTTTGCGTTTCCTTCACGGTTCGTTCAATGCCACGTTGTTCTTGTTCTTTGTTTTGCGCTTTTTTTCTTTGCCTTCTCTTCTTTCATTTCTCATCGCTCCTTCTCCTTTTCTTGTGCTTTATCGTTTCCTTCTTTCTCTTGCTCTTTATTTCATTAATAAGCCTCTTTGTTTGTTCCTTCATAAAGTGGATGCAGTGGATGGAGACACGCCTTCCTCTTCCACATCTTCAAATGGAGCCGGCGATGGAGAGCAACAAGACAAGAACAATTCGGAAAGCGACAGCAACATGGCTCTTCCCATAGGTTTGGCCATTGGTTTGGGTGTTCCCATTGTGCTTTTGTTGGTGGGATTGGCCATTCTTTTGGTGCTGTTGCGAAGGAGGAAGAAACGAGCCCGTCTGGAGAGACAACATGAGGACATGAATGCGAAAGAAGATTCAATGGAGCTGTATGCAACGGGAGACCTTAATGCTGTTGGAGCTGCTTCAAATAATGCCAGGAACAGAACCGAGTTGAAGAACGAAAAAGACAACGGCAGCTTGCAATGGCAGATTCCCTTCTCGGAGCTCGAATTTGATGAACAGATAGGACAAGGGTAACACAGCTTCTTCTTTCTCTTCTGCTTTCTTTCTCAAATGGCTCATTTCATAATGTCAGATGCTTTGGGACAGTATGGCGAGGAACATGGAGAGAAACCAGAGTTGCCATCAAGATGGTTTGTTTCCATTTTTATGCTTGTTGGGCTTTGTTGATGGTTCATGCTTGGTTGACTGTTTTTTTTTTTAATTGTTGTTGTTAAAACAGTTCAACTCGATAATGGATTCCAAGACTTCTAAAGCCAACTTCAAGGCCGAAAGTGAAATCATGAAGTAACTTCTCTCATTTCTTCTTGTTCGCCTCCTCCTCTGCTTTTCTCATTTAACCCGTTTATTTGGTCACATCAGAAACTTGAGACCACACACGAATGTGACACAACTGTTCGGAGTGTCCATGGAAGAAAGCACGCCATGGTGTTTGGTCACGGAGTTCCTTGCTGCTGGTAATCTTCTTCAGTTTCTCCAAAACCTCAAAGGCAAACAACAAGCAGGAGACGAAGTGTTCAAGAAGATGGCCGTGAGAATGGCCCGAGAGATCGCAGCTGGAATGCATCATTTGCATTCAGAGAACATCGTCCATCGAGACTTGGCCGCAAGAAACATTCTTTTAACTGGTGACTTTACAGTCAAAGTTGCTGGTTCGTTCTCTTTCGTAGTTTCTCTTTCTCTTTCTCTTTCTCTTTCTCTTTCTCTTTCTCTTTCTCTTTCTCTTTCTCTTTCTCTTTCTCTTTCTCCTTCTCCTTCTCCTTCTCCTTCTCCTTCTCCTTCTCTTTAAACTAAAAACGCTATGATAAGACTTCGGGTTGTCAACGTTAGAAAGCGATGAAGAGATGGCCCAAACCATTCCTATTCGTTGGACACCACCCGAATTTTTCTCCAAACGAACCTTTGACAAGAAAGCCGATGTCTGGAGTACGTGCTTTTTTTTGAAAAACATTCTTGTTTCTTCCTTCTTCTGACCGGTACATCGATGATTGCTGCAATGAAGGTTATGGCGTGTTGTTGTGGGAGATAGTGAACTTTGGGCAAATGCCATACAGCAAAATGACAAGCGAACAAGTCATCACGGCTGTGCTTAATGGTACTTTGCTTTTGTTCATTGTTTTCTCTCTTTTTTTTTTTGTTCTTTCTTTTTTTTTTTCTTTTACCTTCGCTGAACGAAATTGTTTATCTCCAGGAGAAGTGTTGAAGCTTGATGAGAATGCGCCGGAAGTGTTGAGAAGCATCGCCGCTCAGTGCTTCCAGTTTGACCCTCAACAACGGTACTTTTTTGTTTCAACCTCTTCCTCAAATGATCATGCCTAACGTTTATTGACTTTTCTTTTTTTCAACAAGACCATCCTTCAAAGATATCATCAAAATGTTGAAAGAGGACAAAGCTTCCCATTAATGATACAATATGTTTATTCTAATACCAATACTGCTTCACCTCACATACCCTTAAGAGACCGCTTTTCCACTTCGAAGAGCGAGCAGCAAACGCGACTCAAATCAGTGATTCCTTTCCTGTTGCGCTGATCTATTTATTTTATTTTAATATTTATTTATTTTTTGCTCTCCACTGGATACCCGCCTCTTCGCCTCATCTTTCTCTTGCGGTCTGCTCTCCTCTCTTTTCTATCTCTTCTTGATCCACCGCTCTTTTATCGCTTCGCGCCGCCCATACTCTCCCATACTGAGACTTGCTGTGGTTTATTTCATTGCAATAAAATTATCGGATCATTGCAATCGATAATTTCATCTCAATAAAATTATCGATTGTTACGATAATAATTCAAGAAAAACGTGGATGAAGTGAAATTTCGTACTGCTGACATCATCACTGATGACGTGGTCACTTCACAATTAAGGTAAAAACTAATGAGATTTCTTCTAAATTTGGAAATTTTGGGATTTAGAAATTCACCAAAAAAAAAAGCGTAGCACGAAAGAAAAAGAAAAGAAAGCAAAAACGACGAGACGTCTCTTCCTCTTCTCATCCCTTCCACGACCACGACCACTACCAGGAGCAGGAGGAGCACTGTTGTTGTTGTTGCAAAGAAGAAGAAGAAGCATATTCACCATGGGAAACACCATTCAGAACTGCATGCGCGCCGAGGGCCTCCCCACCAAGGTCTTGGACGAGGACCTGAGGGAGTACGCTGAGGAGAGGGCCGCCGCCATCCGAGCCGTCCTCAAGGCCAGCCTTCTCTGCCGTAAGGTGCAGGAGAGCCTCGTCTCCGAGGAGACCATCGAGAAGAAGGACCGCTCCCCCGTGACGGTGGCTGACTTTGCCGCCCAGGCGGTCATCATCAGCGAGCTCACCAAAGCCTTCCCCAGGTACCCCTTCATCGCGGAGGAGAACAGCAAGGCCTTGGCCGAGCAAGAGGACCTCAGGAGGAAAGTGTGGAGCCATGTCCACCAGGTCCTGCCCTACCTGGAGGAGGAGAAGCTGCTTGAGACCATTGACAAGGGCAAGAACAAGAAGATCGACAGTGACACAAAGTTGTGGTGGACGATTGATCCCGTTGGTTCGTTTCTGTTCCTCTCTTTCTCTTTCTTACTTTCTTTCACTCACTCTTTTCTTCACACAAAAAAACACAGATGGAACATTGGGCTTCCTTCGAAAGGGACAGTACGCCGTGTGTTTGGCTCTGATGGAAGACAACGAGCCAGTGCTCGGCGTGTTGGGTTGCCCCAATCTGTCCTTCCGTCGTCCTGCTGCCGCCAACAAAAAAGAAAACACAACAGAACAAGAAGAAGGAAAGGGCAAAGAAGTGGAGGGCTCATCGTCCTCTGAACAGCAACAGGAAAGCAACAAGGAAGAAGAAGGCGAGGAAAAGACTGGTTGCCTGTTGGTTGCTGTTCGTGGACAAGGCGCTTTCATTCGTGACTTCGATTCTGATGTACGCTTCTCTCTTTCCTCGTTTCTTTTTCTTCCTCTCGCTCTTCACTCTTCACTCTTTTTCTCTTACAAACAAATACCACCACAACAAAACAGGAAGAGTACGCCATCCACACCAGCGACATAACCTCCACCGCCGAAGCCAACTTCACCGAAAGCTTCGAGAGCAGCCACTCCAGCCACGGCGCCTCTGCCGAGATCGCCAAGCGCCTCCAAGTCTCCAAGGAGCCCATCCGCATCGACAGCCAGTGCAAGTACGCGCTGATCGCCCGCGGTGAGGCCTCCATCTACCTGCGCCTCAGCAGCAGCAACTACCAGGAAAAGATCTGGGACCACGCTGCCGGGGTGGTCATCGTCAAGGAGGCCGGCGGAGAGGTCTGCGACTTGAAGGGGGAGAAGCTGGACTTTGGCATGGGCAGGACGTTGAGCAGGAACCAGGGCGTGGTGGCCACCAACGGAAAGATCCACGAGGAGGTGATGAGGGTGGTCAAGGAGGTGTTGGCGGAGGAGCAGGAGGCCGCCAAGAAGAAAGACGAAAAAGCAGAGTGATTTGAAAGATTCTCTCTTTATTTATTCCACCTTATTCACTTTATACTCCGTTTTATCATTTATAAAAACAATTATCCGCCAATAAGTTTAGCAATGGCAGCCTGCACGTCCCCTTTACACTCCGCCAACACACGGATGTTCTTGTCCACGTCCTGGAAGCCCATCGCGTTGAGCTGCTGCAAGGCAGGCAGTCGGTCGAGCGCCTGCTCGACGGAGCCGCTCACCCCCTTGAGGACGCGGCAGCAGAGCTTGGCTTCGGTGAAGCCCATCATCTCCAGCTTTTCCAGTTGGCTTTTGTAGGTTTGTTTGTCTCTTCTGAGTTGTGGATCTTTTGTTTGTTTGTTTGTTGTTAGAAGAAAAAGAAAAAGAAAAAGAAAAAAAGAAAGAAAGAAAGAAAAAAGAAAAAAGAAAAAAGAAAAGAAAAAGAAAAGAGAAAATGAAAAAGAAGATAAAACTTACCATCATGAACAGAAAGCTGGGAAAGAGAACTGATGACCTGGCCAACAGAGGCACTGCCTCCACCCCCTTCTCTCTTGACCTTTCTTCCTGTACCGTTCGAGTCATCGTAACGCTTTTGCACGAGGGCATTCAAGTCCACGAATCGCTGCGAGTCCACCTGCACTCTGCCCGTTCCGCTTGCCCTCTTCTGGTAGGCTGCCTCGATGTCCTGACTTTGCCAAGTGTCATAGGGAATCCATCCCCCATCGTCTCCCATCCATGACCAAACGACCGGAGAAGAAGCAGCTGTAGAGGAGGTAGAAGATGAAGTAGTTGTGGTAATACGTTTATCGATGATAGGAAGCCCGTTTTTGCCAACTGGTGCTTGCTGTTGTTGTGGAATGAAGGAAGCAGAAGAGGAGGAGGACGAAGAAGAAGACGACGAGGAGGAGGAGGAGGATGAAGAAGAGAAAGAGGAAGTGGGAGAAGTTTGTGGAAGGGAAGGAGGGACGAAGGGAGAAGGAGGATAATAGGATCCTCCTCCCTGTTGTGGTTGCTGTTGCTGTTGCTGTTGTGGAGAGGGATAATAGGAGAAAGGAGTTCCACTTTGTTGCTGTTGTTGCTGCTGTGGAGAAAATTGTTGTTGAGGAAAAGGTTGTTGTTGGAAATACCCAGAAGGAGGAGGCATGTAATAAGGAGCTTGTTGCTGTTGCTGTTGCTGAATTCCACTCACTCCCCCTTGTTGTGGCTGTTGTGATGGTGGATAGGGAAAGAAAGGAGTTGGTCCGCTGCCGCTACCACTTCCGCTGCCCGAATGATGGGGAGAGGTTGTAGGTGATGGAGACGCGGTATAAAATGGATTGTTTGAGGTATCTGTGTTGGACACGGAAGTTGTTGTTGGATTGTAATATCCACTACCACCGCTTCCCGGTGGCGAAAGCGGTGCTTGTTGCTGTTGATAGCCAGGAACAGAGAGTAAATCTCCTGAAGAACCTCCAATTCCACTTCCGCTTCCACCCCCGCTTCCGCTTCCACTTCCTTGTTGTTGATACTGTTGTGGTGGGTATTGTTGCGGCAAATACTGTTGCTGCTGGGGGAACGGTGTCCATGTAGTTGTTGTTGGTGGTGGTTGTTGAATTCCACTTCCTCCTTTTTCATTGCTACCCGGTCCTTGCTGTTGTGGTTGTTGATGAGGAGGATAATAAGGTGGATATTGTTGTGGATAAAACTGTTGCATGTGAGAAGCTGGTGGAGGGTAGTAATATGGTTGCTGTTGTTGAAATTGTTGTTGGTGCAGAGGTTGTTGCTGTTGCTGAATTCCACTTCCTCCAGTGGTCCATGATGGTGCTGCTGTGGAAGGACCAGATGACGAGGACGATGCCGCACTGTACGTTGTCGTTGTAATTGTTACCTTTTTAACAACATACAAAGAATAAGAACGTCGAATAACAAAAGAGAGGGAGAGAGAATGAGAGCATGGAAGCAAGAGGAGAGGAGAGAGTACAGTGTGGCGGATCTTGGGATTCGGTTTGATATCTCTGGATGCCATGAACGTCAACAGTTGGTTTGGAATCTCTCCCAACACATCCCTTGCCAACACTAAATATATTTAAATAGAGTTAGCCACGTTTAAACAGTTTGAAATGAACAAAAAGAAAAGTACCCTGTGGGGATTGGTTCTTGTACTCTCTAAACGGCACAAACTGAACAATGTCTCTGTCTGCCACATCACCAGAAGAAGTAACTAAGGGAGTTTTGTCGGCATCTAACAACTCCATTTGATCAAAGTTCTCGTTGCCAACTCCCACTATCACTATAGAAAGCGGCAGATGAGAAGTATTTCACGAATTGTTTCTTCGAGATACGTTGTTCCATTTCCCTGTTCACGTTTTGGTCAAGGAGAAAGAAAAGGAAAGCAATATAGAAAAAACTGAGGAAAAAGAGGGGGGAAAAAAAGAGTAGAAAACATTGAAGTAACAAACAGAACGAAGAAGATAGAAGGAAAGAAGAAAGAAAAGGATATCTGTAATTGCGCCATCAGTGAGCAAAAGCAACACAAAGTACTTTTGGTGGTCTTGCGTGATGTATTCGGAAGCTTTGGAGGCGGCATGTTTGATAACGTCGGTGAAAGTAGTTGGCGCAGACAACTCGATAACGTTCAATGCATTACTGTTATTCCGTTTCATTGTATTTTGATAGAAGTTTAGAGAGAGTGAGAGAGAGGAAGGAGAGGAAGAGAAATGTACCAGTAAGTTGAAAGAATGCCTTCTACGCCTCTACATTCCGGCTGTTAAAATAGAAAAGGTATGAAAAAAGAAGAAAAGAAAAGCGCAAAGATAGAAGCAAGAAAGAAACATACATGAGAAGGATCGCCAGTAAGTGGAAAGCAGTGAGAGACAGGGCTTCCAGGCGGCATCTTTCCACCAAAGCCATAAACTGGGAACAGCTTGTTCTTGTCGTAATTGGCGAGGATCTCTCCTACTGCAGTTATAGCTTTTACATATTCGTTTGGCTCGAATGGATTTGTGATGTTGTGAAGCGATGAGGGACTCGTTGGATTTCTGAAGAAGTGTTGGTTATTGTTGTGAAGTTGGAAAGGAAGTACGATAAGCATAAATTTGATAGAATGAGCATTAGAAAGGCAAACCCATTGCTGACTGTAAAGTCAATCGCTACTATGAGAGATATCTCGCAGCCACCAGCGAGATACTCCATAAAGCTATGAGAGTTGTGATACTGTTTGTAAGCAGTAGTGTGTTTAATGTAATTCTTTGGAATGACGTTGTGCTCTCCTCTTTCTTGAACTCGTTCATTTACATCTGCTATTTTTAATACTCCCGTCTTTTTAATAAAAGGGAGATTTAGTTTTACGGGTTGAGAGAAGAAGGCCAAAAAAAAAAGTAAAAAAAGAAAAGATGGCAAAGGTAAAGAAATACCTGAATACGAGAACCTTTCTTGTGGCTATCAAGAAAGAGAGGAAGGTCTCTCTTGCGCTCATCACATATTTGTCGTATGGTTGCCTTTTTTTTTTTCTTGGTCACCACAAAAGAAAACAAAAGAAAACAAGAGAAAAGGACTAACCGAAGTACTGCCCATAGGTTGGTCTACTTTCTTTCGTTTGGAGGAAAATACATCAAAGTGGATGGGCCGATCCTTATCGCCGTTACAAAGACGATTGAGAGCAACGGTAAAAGGATTCCAATTGGGGTCTACAGTCTTTTTCTTGACTTCCGTCTGGTAGACAGGAACTTTTTGTCCGTCTTCACGGAGACGAGAAATGACGAGATATGGATTTGCACTGCTAAACTTTGAATGTTTGTGTAGCTTAGCTGCCCATATGTGTAAACTTACATTTTGTTTGCCAAGTGAGAAAAGAGGAAGCAAAAGAAGAAGAAAGAGGCAGCGAGCTTACTCAAGAACGTTTTCCATGGCGGTCTCAGTTTCGTCTTCGGTCATTTCTTCAGCCAGAATGGCCATTGTGCCTTGCAGCATGCCCCCGCTGTAATAAGCGTTTAAGCAGTGTGAAACATGGAAGAAGAGAGCAAAAAGGAGACAAGACTTGAGGCAGTGAAGAAGATACCTTAGTTCTCTTTGCAAACATTGGCCTTCGTTACCTAGAATTTCTCCCAAGTTCGCTCGCTGCCATCAAATTACGTTAGTGGGCAACGTAATGAGAGAGAGAGAGAGAGAGAGAGAGGGAGAGTGTGTGTGTGAGGAGAGGAGAGAAGAATGAAGGCAGAATAGAGAAGGCAACTACATACGATCTCACCAAGGAGAACACGTTGAGAGCTTGAAGACGAGGATGAAGTCGTAGCAGCACCCATGTCGTGCGCATTGCCTTGGTAGAGCGAGAACTTTAGCGGCTGCACCACGTTGAAGTAATAGTCCGTAACGAAGCCATGAACGAATGATAGATCCACGCTGCTGTCTCTGTTTTGTTTGCAGTTCATTCATATATGGGTCAGTCAGCTCAAAGAAGAGATAGTAGCAGAAATAAAATAACAGAGCAAGAAAGATGGAAACAACCAAAAGAAACATAAATAAATAAAACAAAGAAAAAGAAAAAAAGAAAAAAAGAAAAAAGAAAAAAAGAAAAAGAAAAAAAGAAAAAAAGAAAAAAAGAAAAAAAAGAAAAAAAAGAAAGAAAGAAAAAAAGAAAAATGCAAAAAAAAAATGCAAAAAAATGAAAAAAGAGAGAGAAGAAGAAGGGAAAAAACCAAACTTGAGTCCTTCGCTGCGATCCAGCTCTTGCCAAGAGTCATGGCCATAGGTGGGAACGTATAGCACAACGTAGACTTCTCCTTTGGGTTTTTGGGAGAGACTACAAAAACAAAGAAAAGAAAAAGAATGAAAAAAAATCAGTTTCAGTCATCATCTCAACACTACGTATTTTAACAAAAAAAAAGGATGCGCTGCACGAAAGCCAACAAAGAATATGGGTGGGGTGTGTTACGCAACTGGCATCGAACGGACAGTTCTGCTTCGCCGGTCTTTTCTTGCAACGAACCGTCCAACATGGTTACCTGAAAGGATGGAATACGAGGGAGGGAATGAACGAAAGAAGGAAGCAAGGAAGGAAGGAAAAAAAGTAGCCGCTACGTTACCGTGTCTCCCTCTCTCTTTGCTGTCTTTCTTTTTCTTCTTCCAACTTTTTTTGATTCCGTGAACTGCATTATTTTACTTAGATCATCTAATCTACACTTTTGATTTCCAACCAATAATCTTCGTCGGATGACCGTATTAGGATTCTTAATTGTCGACATCTGACGTGGCATGTCCACAAAAAGTATATTGTGTTGTCGGGGCGGAAAAGCGGCTTCGATCGGTTACTGAAAGTTTCAAACCACCAATCAAAAATCAAAACAGAGGCTTTATCTTACCATAAAAAGGCCATTTTCTGTTGTCTTTTTCTTTGTCTCATCTCTAGCAGAGATCTTTCACGTCGACAAAAATTCATTGCTCCGCTTTGGTCGGGGCGTTGGATTGGTTGCAAGTTCAGGACGCGGTTCATGGAACGTTATGATAAAGTCGACAAATAGCATATACTTTTTGCTTGAACCATTCTTCAAAAATAGATCTCTTCAACTTTCTTTATCCAAGATTTCCTTTGTATAAATAGCGGATCCTTTTCGTTCTTCTTCTTCTTCCCCTCAACCAAACAAAACAAACCAACCAACCCAAAAACAAGAACAAGACCACTGTTCTTTCTTACTCCAACCAGACAAAACAACAAGAATCACACAACCAAACCATGGCGATGCAAGCAATCAAGTGCGTGGTGGTCGGCGACGGAGCCGTCGGCAAGACCTGCCTCCTCATCTCCTACACCACCAACGCCTTCCCCGGAGAGTACATCCCCACCGTCTTTGACAACTACTCGGCCAACGTCATGGTGGACAACAAGGCCATCAACCTGGGGCTCTGGGACACGGCCGGCCAGGAGGACTACGACAGGCTGCGCCCGCTTTCCTACCCCCAGACCGACGTCTTCCTGCTCTGCTTCTCCATCGTCTCCCCGCCCTCCTTCGAGAACGTGCGCGCCAAGTGGAACCCGGAGATCACCCACCACTGCCCCACCTCCCCCAAGCTGCTGGTCGGCACCAAGGTGGACCTGAGGGAGGACAAGGACACCCTGGAGAGGCTGGCCGACAAGAGGATGGCCCCCGTGAGCGTGGCCCAGGCCGAGCAGATGAGGAAGGAGATCGGAGCGGCAAAGTACTTGGAATGCTCCGCTCTTACGCAGCAAGGCCTCAAGTCCGTCTTTGACGAGGCCATCCGGATCGTGTTGAACCCCCCTGTGGCCAAGACCAAGCAGAAGAAGAGCGGCAAGTGCACCATTTTCTGAAAAGGGCTTCAACAACAGAAGAAGTGAGAAGAGAGAAGAAAGAGGGATAGTGTTAAAGTGTAGCTGTACAGTTTTATATATTGTTTTTTTAAAAAAAATATGTTTCTTATTTAAGTTGCTGTTCTGTTTCGTTCTTCTTCATCAACAAAAAGAAAGAATCCTCTTCTCTCTCCTTTGTGTTGCTGTTCTTTAAGTTCGTTACCTTCTTCCCTTCCGTCCTCCTTTTTATTCTTGCTCCAACTCAATTCGTTTTTTACAGTTTGTTGTCTTCATCCATGAGATCCCAAAGGTGGTCGGCGATGGCCTGGCGAGAGTGTTTAGCGGGGTCGATGTCGAATGGACGAAGGTCATCGGGCAAGGAAACGACTGTGTAGTTTTAAGAAAGTGTTTGAATAGGCGGAATAGAGAAGAGCGAGAAGAGACAGAGAACAAGAGAGCAAGCGAAAAGAGAAGAAAAGGAGAAGGAGGTAAACGTACATCCTTTGATGTGTTTGGAGTCATAATCCCATCGGAGCTTGGTAATCTGGTCGTAAAGGCTGAGCAGATGCCTCACTCGGGGGATCTCCACACGACTTTCCTGATCTACAGCAACCTCCTTAGCTTTGATTTGTACTTCCGCTTTGCTTATCTCTTGAGAGGCTAGCCGAAGACTCCTGAAAGATCAACCATGAAGCAAGGTGCAACAACAGTAAGAATGAGTGTACACGTGTGACAGAGAGAAGAGAAAGGTGAGAAATGAACAAAGAGGGAGGCATGGGAGGCATAAGAGGCAAAGGGAGAACAAGAGAAGAGAGAGTGCGAGAGAACAAAGGAGTGGAGAGAAAAGAAGGGGTAAAGAGGAGAGGAGAGAAGAGGAGAGAAAGATATACTTCATCTGCTTATCGAGAGCCTTCAGGTTCTGCTCCACGAAATTCTTTTCCTGTTTAAGTCTATCCATGCGGTGTAACTGGCTGACGGACAGCTCGTCATCATTCGCCTCGTCTTCGGCTTTATCCACCTCCGAAGTCAAAGCTATCAACAAAAAAAGAGTAGCAAGATGAGATCGGTTGGATTACTTAATCAAACAAAAAGAAAGGAGACAAAAACTCACCTCGAATGAGCTCTTTGAAACCCCGTTGTCTCGCCTCCGCTTTCCTCCGCAACTCCATCTCCAGGTCCAAAATGGTGGCGAGGCATTTCTCATCCTTGGCGTCCTGAAACACCGCCGTGAGCTCGCTCAAGATCGAAGTGGCTTCCTTCAGGTTTAAATTCATTCCTCCCCCCCCCGTATCGTTTTTTTTTTCTTTTTGTTTTTCCCCACAAAAAAACCGGAAAATATAGATATAAAACAGACCGTTTGTTGTCGCTGGGATTACGGGTGAGTGTTAAAAAAGGCGGGAAATTTTGCTGACGTAAGTTGGAAATTTGTCGACACATTCTTAAAATTTTTGATCTTTAATGTTACATCATGTCGACATTTTCTGGGGACGAATGACGTCTGTAGTGATTATTAATGAAATGTCGACAAATTCTTTAAATTCTTGGATGATGTCATTTCAACCTAAACGAACCCTCGGTTCGTAAACAAAAAAAAAAGAAAGGAAAAAAAAGAAAAAATAGAAAAGAAGAAATCAGATCTTTTGTTGTTGCAAACGGAACTAACGATGGACGGGCATGAACGAGAAGCGATGCAAGAGGAAGAGGTGGTTCAACAACAACAAGCGTTCGTTTTTTTTTTCCTCCCCTCTCCCACGTTTTTTTCCGTGCCTTTTTTACCAAAAAAAATCTCAGTTCACTGACTTGTTACACTCTCTCTCTATGCGTGAAAAAAAATCAAGTCCGAAAGAACTGACAACGGAAGAAAAGGAGAAAGAGGCACTGCGATTCAAACAGTTGGGCAACACGGAGTACTTGGCCGGTAATTACCGCAAAGCCGTCGCCTTCTACTCAAAAGCCATCGGTCCGTTTCAATTTCTCTTTCGTTTTCTTTCTTCCTCTGCTTCGCTGCTCTCCTCCTTCTCTCTCGTCTCTCTCTCTCGTTCTCTTGTCTTTCGTTTTCTCTTCTTTCATTCTCTCGTCCGCTCTTCTCTTTGCTTCCTCGTTTCACACTGTTGTTTATTTATTGTGCTTCTTCTGCTCACTCTCCCTCCTTGCCTCGGCACAGAGTTTTCGCCAGACACAGCAGCCTATTATGGAAACAGAGCAGCGGCCTACATTATGGAGGGAGACTGGCGAGCCGCCCTCGATGACTCCTTGGTCACCACCGCCAAGGATCCTTCCTTCACCAAGGTCTTTCTTCTCCCTCTGTGGCTTTCTTCTTTTTTGTTTTCTTTTTTCCACTTTATTCATTATTTTTTTTATTATTAGGGCTATTTACGGGCAGGCAAATGCTATTTAAGACTGGGAGACTTTACTCGGTCCAAGTTACAATACGAAAAGGCCTTACACTTGGAGCCCAACAACGTTGAAGCCAAGAAAGACGTTTGTTTCTCTCGTTCTTTCCTTCGTTGTTCTTTCGTCTTCTTCTTTCTTCTTTCCTTCTTATCAAAGGAACACGCATATCTCACTTTCAAACAAACAAACAGCTGAAACTTGCAACAACTATAAAACAAAAAATTTCAGAGGGCAAAAAAGCTCTCAAAGAAAAACAATTCGGAGCTGCTCTCCACATCTTTGAGGGAGTATTGGACGAATGCGAGGAGTCGAATCCTATTTTGATGATGAAAGCCAACGCTTTGCTTGGCTTGCAGCAATACAGCATCGCTACAAAGCTTGCAAGGTTTGTTTTCATGACGCTTTTCCTTTCTCTTTCTGGTGTTATTTCCAGACGTCTGACTGCCTTTTCGTTTGTTCTTTGCGTTTTGCTTTGTCTTTGTTCTTACTCTTGCTTCTCTCTTCTTTCAGCCAAGTGTTAAAACAAGATCCACACAACGTAGAAGCGCTCTTCATCAAAGGCAAAGCGTTCTACTTCTCTGGCAACTTTGCTCAAGCCCTCAACTTCTATACCCAAGCCCTCAAACTTGATCCAGACTTTGCCAAAGCGAGAGTGGAGCTGAAGATGGTTCGGACATTGGAGAGAAAGAAGAAGGAAGGCAACGACGCTTTTGGAGCGGGCAGGTATCAGGAAGCCTTTGATGCCTATTCGGAGGCACTGCAAGTGGATCCGGACAATAAAACCACGAATGCGCAGCTCTATTGTAACAGGGCTGCTGCTGGTACTAAGGTTTGTTATTGTCTCTACTTTCTTATCGTTTCTTGCTCGTTCCGCTTTTTTTTGTTGCCCTCTCCTTATGTTTCCTGCCTTGTTGCTTCACTTTCTCATTTCTGCTCGATTTGTTTGTTCTTTCATAAGTTGGGACAATATGAGGAAGCTATAAGGGACTGCACGAGGGCGTTGGATTTGGATAACACATACACAAAAGCATTTCTTCGTCGGGCGACGTTGTACACCCTCACTGAGAAATATGAAGAGGCGGTGAGGGACTATGAATCGGCCAAAAAGTTGGATCCCGAAAACAGAGGTTCTTTCTTCGTTCTTATTCCGTCAATATTTTCTTTTGTTGTTTTATGCTGACCCTAAATCTTTCTCTTGTGTAAACGAACCAATGAAACACAGATATTAGAAACAGTTTAAGAGAGGCGAAACTGGAGTTGAAAAAGTCACAACGAAAAGACTATTACAAGATTTTGGGGGTGCCAAAGAACGCTGACGATGCTGAAATTAAGAAAGCTTATCGCTCATTAGCTCTCAAGTGGCATCCTGGTATTTTCTTCTCTCTCTCTCTCTCTCTCTCTCTCCTTACTTTCATCTCATCTGTCTTTTTCTGTTTCTTTCTTATAACGAAAAACAACAAACAAACAAAAAAAAAAAGATCGTCACCAAGGTTCCGAAGCAGACAAACAAAAGGCAGAAGAGATGTTCAAAGACGTAGGCGAAGCGTATGGCGTTCTCTCCGACGAGAAGAAACGAGTGCGATACGACCAAGGTGCTGACACCATGGATTTGCAACATGAAGGTGGATTTGGCGGGGCAGGCATGGACGTGAACGACATATTCAACGTCTTCTTCTCTGGTGGTGGTGGAGGATTTGGAGGCGGAGGGTTTGGTGGTGGATTTGGTGGTGGTGGAGGTGGCCCACGTTATCATCGCCATCATCATGGAGGAGGTGGCGGAGGTTCTTCATTTTACTTTTAAAGGCAAGTTTTGTTTTTCTTTTTCTTCTTTTTTTTTGTTTGTTTGTTTTTGTTACAGTTGTTCGTTGCCCACTCGCTTCTCTCGCTCTCTCGCTCTCTCGCTCTCCTTTGTCGGCTTATTCGTTGCCCACTTGACCACTTTCTACATACCCGTACTTTGCAGCTAATTTGCGGGTTGTCTCGTCCCAAGGGCATCCATTCTCTCTGGCCCACTTCAAGATTTTCAAATAACCATTCTTTGCGGCCACGGAACAGACCGCTTTGGTCCAAGGGCATCCATTCTCTCTGGCCCACCGCAGCACCCCCTTATAGCCGTTCATTGCTGCGGACTTGCAAACCCTCTTGTTCCAAGGACATCCATTCTCTCTGGCCCATTGCAACACCCCCAAATATCCATTCTCTGCAGCAGCACAACAGGTTTCTTTGTCCCAGGGACATCCATTCTCTCTGGCCCACTGCAACACCTCCAACTCGCCATTCATCGCTGCTGACTTGCAAGTCCACCTATCCCAAGGGCATCCGTTGGCTCTGGCCCACTGCAGCACCTCCAAATGCCCGCCCTCTGCAGCAGCACAACAAGTGTCTTTGCTCCAAGGGCAGCCGTTCTCTCTGGCCCATTGCAGCACGTCAAGGTCACCCTTCATGGCGGCAGCGGCGCAAACTTGCGGTATCCAAGGACATCCATTCTCTATCAACCACCTCACCATTGGCCAATCGTCCCTCATCGCAGCGCAGTACACCCAATAGCGTTCGTCCGCAGGGCATCCGTTCTCCTTGGCCCACTTCAACACGGCTGGATGTCTGTTCATGGCAGCTGCCTCGCTGGTCTCCTCGTCCCAAGGGCAGCCATTCTCCCTGGCCCACTGCAACACCTCCAAATGGCCATTCGTTGCTGCTGCGGCACAAGTCTCTTCGTTCCAAGGACATCCATTCTCTCTGGCCCACTTCAGCACTCCCAAATGGCCGTTCCGCGCTGCTACAGTACAAAGCTCATTGTCCCAAAGGCACCTGTTCGCTCTGGCCCACTTCAGCACCTCCAAGTGGCCATGTTGCGCGGCCGCCGTGCAAGTAGTCTTCCGCTCCCAAGGGCACCTGTTCGCTCTGGCCCACTTCAGCACCTCCAAGTGGCCATTCTGTGCAGCACCGACACAAACCCCTTGGTTCCAAGGGCAGCCATTCGCCCTGGCCCACTTCAACACCTCCAAATGGCCGTTCCACGCTGCAGCAGCACAAGTCCGTGCATCCCACCTGTATTTTCTCTCTTTGAGCCACCTCAACACCTCCAACTGCCCACTTGCTGCGGCTGCAGCACACGTCGTCTCTTCATTCAAGCCGCTCTGTTCGTTCCAGGGGACACGAACAAAGTTGGCCCAGCTCGGTGCTTTTCCTTCACATTCCCCATGACACTCGTTCTCTCTGGCCCACCGCAACACCTCCGAATGGCCATTTTTAACAGCTGCCCTGCAAGTACCAACATTCCAAGGGCAGCCATTCGCCCTGGCCCACTTCAACACCTCCAAATGGCCATTCGTTGCAGCTGCAGCGCAGGTCCATTCATTCCAAGGACATCCGCTCTCTCTGGCCCACTTCAACACCGCCAGATGGCCATGTAGTGCGGCCCTGGCGCAAGTGTTCCAGTCCCAAGGGCATCCATTCTTTCTGAGCCACTTCAATACCCCCAACCGCCCGTTTGTTGCAGCAGCAGCGCATGTCTCTTCATCCAAGTATTTCTCCTTTCTTCTGGCCCACTTCAACACCTCCAAATGGCCGTGTTGTGCAGCTGCAGCACAAGCCTTCCGACTCCCAGGACACCCGTTCTTTCTGGCCCACTTCAACACCTCCAAATGGCCATTTGTTGCAGCTGCAACTAAAACCTCTTTGTCCCAAGGGCATCTCTTCTTTCTGAGCCACTGCAACACCTCCAAATGCCCATGCGCCGCAGCTGCAGTACAAGCCTTGATGTTCCAAGGGCATCCGTTCTCTCTGGCCCACCTCAACGCCTCCAAATAGCCGTTCCGCGCTGCTGCAGCACACGTCGCCTGGTCCCAGCTATATCCATTATCTCTGGCCCGTTGCAACAGGTCCAAGTTGCCACTCGCAGCGGCTGCGGTGCATATTTTAGTCGAGTCCCGGGTTAGGCCTGGGTTATGAAGGCGTGCCCACCGCATGGTAGCGCGAGAGCTACCAGCCCACTCCAGGGAGAGCCTCTGTCGAAGGTGAGGAGGGCTGCAGGCATACCACCTGCGGCAGGTCCTTGCCGCCGCGGCCACGTGGCTCTTGGGAAGCATCCCCAAGAGGTAGCACAGCAGCTCGTCGGGCAGCCACAAAAACAAACACTCCTCTTCCTCCGAGTGGTCGGTTTGAGCAACAACAACAGAGGACTCGAAGAACGGCGGAGAGGAGGGCGATGGGTTGCAATGACGTTCTTCTCCGGTGACCTTCCATGGCTTGGGCTTTGTGGGGGTTGTGGCGGTTGCAGTTGCGGAGGAGGAGAGGTGTATGTCCGTCATTTCTTTTTTTTTTTCAATTGTCTCTTTTAAAAAACCTTTCAATCCCCTGTTTTATCTTCTTCTTCTCCCTCCCCTCTCCCTCTCCCTCTCCCTCCAACGCGCGACAGCGATCTATCGGTTTCGTTGCTTTTACAAGTGGGAACGTGGCCTCTTGGCAAAATGAATCGAAATCAATGATGGGGAGGGTATTTCAAAATAAAGAAAGAAAGAAAGAAGAGAAAGAAAGAAGAGAAAGAAAGAAAGAAGAGAAAGAAAGACAGAAAGACAGAAAGAAAGAAAGAAAGAAAGAAAGAAGAGAAAGAAAGAAAGAAAGAAAGAAGAGAAAGAAAGACAGAAAGACAGAAAGAAAGAAAGAAGAGAAAGAAAGAAAGAAAGAAAGAAAGAAGAGAAAGAAAGAAAGAAAGAAAGAAGAGAAAGACAGAAAGAAAGAAAGAAGAGAAAGACAGAAAGAAAGAAAGAAGAGAAAGAAAGAAGAGAAAGAAAGAAGAGAAAGAAAGAAAGAAAGAAAGAAAGAAAGAAAGAAAGAAAGAAAGAAAGAAAGAAAGAAAGAAAGAAAGAAAGAAAGAAAGAAAGAAAGAAAGAAAGAGGAGAAAGAAAGAAGAGAGAACATTTACAAATCAAAATTCGAAAAAGGTGATCTTTGTTTCTTGTACTGTATAGGTTATTAGAGCTCAGCTTCGTAGACGGCAGCAGCGCCCATGCCAGTTCCGATGCACATCGACACCACTCCATAACGGCTGTTGTTGTTTTGTAATCAAAAAAGAAAAAAATCAGAAATGAAAAAGACAAAGACAAAGGAGAGGGAAGCGTACGCTTTGCGGCGCTTCAACTCGTGAAGCAAAGTGGCAGTCATTCTGGCGCCAGTGCATCCCTTTTAAAAAGAGAGAAAAGTTAGAAAAAACTACACCACAAAGAGGAAGCGAAAGAAAGAAAGAAAGAAAAGAAGCAAACCAAAGGATGTCCCAAAGCAATGGCTCCTCCGTTCGGGTTGACCTTCTCCATGGGCAGGCCCAGCTTCTCCACGCAGTAGGTGGCCTGCGAGGCAAAGGCCTCGTTGATCTCATAGACGTCGATGTCCTCCAACCTCAGGCCCGCCCGGCGGACGGCATCGGGAATGGCCACGGCCGGTCCGATTCCCATCACAGCGGGGTCCACGCCCACAGCGCTGAAGCTGCGCAGCGTGCCGAGGATGGGAAGGCCCAGCCGCTCAGCGGTGGAGCGCTTGGTGAGGAGGGCCACGGCGGCGCCGTCGCTGAGCTGGCTGGCATTGCCAGCGGTGGTGGAGCCGCCGTCGGGCTTGAAGGCGGGGCGGAGCTTGGCCAGCTTCTCCGCGGTGGTGCCTTCACGAACGCCTTCGTCTGAATTGGTTCAAAGAAAATATCGAATAAATAAAACATAGAAGGAAAAGAAAGAAAGTGAAAAAGGATGGAAAGAATAAAAACAAGAAAAAAAGAGCAAGGAAAAAAAGTTATCAGAAAGAACGCAGCGATGATTTGGTTATAATCATGTGTTTTTGTGAATGTGAATCTTTCATTCGTTCAATTCATCTTTGAAAGAGAGAGAGAAAGAGAGAAGGGAAAAAAAGAAAAAGAAAACACAAAACAAAGAAAGTGCAATAAAGAAAGAAATATACCTTGAGAGACGGTGATAGTTTTGACTTCCTTGGTATTGGGGTCCTCTACGTTGATGGTGATGGGCACGATCTCGTCCTTGAATCGCCCGCTCTTGATGGCCTCGGCGGCCTTGCGGTGGGAGTCAGCGGCCATGGCATCCTGCTTCTCCCTCGAGATGCCATATTTGGCTGCCACATTCTCAGATGTCTTTGTACACCACAAAAAAAATGGAAAAATGAGAATTGTAACTTTAAAACAGGAGAGCAACAAAAGAAGAGAGAGAGAGAGAGAGAGAGAACGACGAAAGAGAGAAAAAGTGCAAACATACGATGCCCATAGGCAAATAACAGTTCTTGGCGAGGTCATGCTTCAAGGCCTCGGGATTTACGGCTCCATCCCAGCCCATGCTGTTCATGGACATGGACTCCACGCCACCAGCAATGCCAATCTCATAGAAGCCGGCCTTGATGGCGGCAGCCACGTTGGCGATAGCCTGCAGGCCAGAGGAGCACTGACGGTTGACAGTGGTCACGGGAACCTCCTGAGGGATGCCAGCGAGGAGGCAGGCAATGCGGGCCTCAGTGGCGCCTTGGCCTCCCTTGGGGAGCACCATGCCGACCACCACGTCGCCGATCTGCTCGGGCTTGACTTGGGGGGTGGTCTCCAGGACGTGCTTGAGAAGAGGGGCGAGGAGGTTGTCGGGAGCGGTGTCCTTGAAGGAGCCGCGGCCAGCTTTGCCGACGGCTGTGCGAACAGACCTTTTATTGTTTTGAGATGAAGAGGGAGTGGGTAAAAATGATTAGAAAGACAAAAGAGGGAGGAGAGAGAGAAGAGAGAAAGGAGAAGGGAGAGAGAAATGTGAGAGAGGGAGGAGGAGAAAACGGTACTTCACGATCACAATGTCATCAGGGCACTTTTGGGAGGTGGCGGCAGTGAAACCGGTCTCGAGGGGGGAAGGGCCGGAGGCAGCGCCAGCGGCGGACAGATGGTCAGCCAAAACGGCCAATCGGTGTGCGGCTTGTCTCTGCTGCATTTTTAAAATCAAAATCTCTACCGATTTTTTTGTAGAGCACAAAAAAAAAAGCGTAGCAAGATGAGTGCACACTTTAGCGAGGAGAGAGAGCGCGCGCGCGAGAGAGAGCGAGAGCAGAGAGTGGGCATACACAATGAAGAAAGAGATGAGAGAGGGAGAGGGAGAGGGAGAGGGAGAGGGGAGAGAGAGGAGAAAGAGAGAGAGAGAGAGAGAGAGAGAGAGAGAGAGAGAGAACAAATCGAAATGGGGGGAACATACACACCTTTTCCGTTTCAAAGCGGCGTGAAGTGCGTTTGTTTCTTTTCTTTTCGTTTGAAATGCACCAAAAAAAAAAAGTAGAGGCCGGGGAAATAGGGCATTTCCTCGGAGAATTTTATTAAGGCGTTCCATTTTAAGGCCCTTCGTGTGCAGCAATGCTGAAGACGTCGAGGTCACCATGAACGGCGTTTATCGTCGACACAGGATGACATCAGCGAGTTTATATTTTCATTTTGGTTGAAAATCTTAAAAGAGTTTTCAATTTGTTTTGGTCACCGAAGAAAAAAAAATAAAAGAGAGGAGGAAAGAAAGGGCCACAAAATCAAAAAAAAAAGTAAGAGGCGAAGGTGCGGTGATTTCGATTTGTTCTCTCTCTCTCTCTCTCTCTCTCTCTCTCTCTCTCTCTCTCTCTCTCGTGTGTTTGGTTTTTTTTTCCCCTCCTTTTTTTTTCTTGTTCGTGTTTTTCCCCCCTTTTATTAGTATTTTTTTTGAAATGTGGTTTGTCCTGTGATGGATTGGGTAGTGATCTTTTTTTTTGGTAGCAGCAGTAGCGCTGATCCTTTTTCTTTCTTTCTTTCGATTTGTTCTCTCTCTCTCTCTCTCTCTCTCTCTCTCTCTCTCTCTTTAAAAAAAACCCGCACGAGCAGATTAAAAATGATGGCTTCTTCCTCCTCAACCGCCCTCCGCAGCTCCTCTCTCCTCCGCGCCTCCTCCCGGAAGGCCCACCCCATCCAGGGCTCCTCACTTCTCTCCGGTCAACTCAAGTAACCCAATCCCTCTGCTTCTCTCCGCTCACCTCTTGTTTCTTCTCTCTTTTGTTTGATCGTTTGCATGACCTGTTTCGTTCTCTTTCTCTCTCTCTCTCCTCTGTCATTCATTGTTTTCCCCCAAAGCAATGACCTGGTTATGTTGAGCCCCATGGGCGTCCGCCACTACCCTGGCGGTGGTTTGAAAGAACGTACGTTTTCACCTCTCTTTCCTCCCGCCCCTTTGCTGCTTCGTTCTTCTGTCTCTCTTTCCGCCTCCCTCTTTGTTTCTTCTCTCTGCATGCCCTTTTCTCTTTCTCTTCTACTCTCTGCTACCCTCCCTTCTTTTTTTTTTGCTCTTCTCATTCACTTACTCGTGTCCTATACCAACACCTTCTTTCACCTTTTCTTATTCCTTCGCACGCTCTCCTTTTTCATTACCTCTCTCTGTTACTCTTCTCTTTTTTATTTTTATACACACAAAGTTCGTGGCCGCATTGCCTCCATTTCCAGCATCAAGAAGATCACCACCTCCATGAAAATGATTGCCGCGGCCAAGCTCACCAAAGCCCAACAGCGGCTCAACGAACACCGCCCCTACGGCGAGAGCAGCCAGCGCTGGCTGGAGGAGCAGTACCCCCGCTACAAGGTTAACGAGGCCGGCGAGGAGATCACTCAGGGCGAGGACGTGCCCTCTGGCTTTGGCCAGCCCCTCCCCGAGGGCGGCTCCACGCACCTTCTCGTACCGGTCACCTCTGATCGTGGTCTCTGTGGCAGCGTCAACAGCGCCGTCGTCAAGGCTGGCATTCGCATGTTCCGCCAAGACCCTAAGCACTGCAAGTTCTTTGTCGTGGGAGAGAAGGCCAAGGCCGCTTTGGTGAGGGAGTTTGGCTCCGATATCGTCAGCGTCGCCGCCGACGTTGGTGGCAACAAGAAGACCTCCTTCACCGACATTGCCCAGCTGGCTGAGCAGATCACCGCCCAGGACTTTGACCGCATCACCATCCTCTTCAATCGCTTCAACAGCGTGCTCTCCTCCACCGTCAAGCGAAGGACCTTGCCCGGTCCCGCTGTCTTTGCCGCGCCGGAGAACTTTTTGGAGCTGGACTTTGAAGACCTGACCCGCGAGGAGGTCCTCACCGACTACTACCAATTCTCCATCGCCAACTTGCTCTACTCGGCCTTCATGGAGAGTCAGGCCAGCGAGCTGGGCGCTCGTATGAGCAGCATGGACAGCGCCACCAACAACGCCACCGACGTGTTGGGCAGGCTGAGGCTGCAGTACAACGGACAGCGTCAGGCCATCATCACAACGGAGCTCACGGAGATCGTGTCCGGTGCTGCCGCTTTGGAGGATGGAGTCAAGGAGGATTAATGCAATTGAAACACACAAGTCGTGGAGAAGGAACAGTCGTTGAGAAGTATTGAGCCAGTGCATAAGAAATATATAGGTGGTTTTTTTTTAATTTGAACAGTAAGGTTTTTTTTATTCGTTGCTCTTCTCATCTTTGCTTTTTTTGCTGGTGGACCACAAAGGTGTTGCAAGACTCGCTCTTGCCCTCTCTTGCTCCTCTCTCTCTCTCTCTCTCTCTCTCTCTCTTTCTCTCTCTCTGTGCTTCTTTCGTCATTCACTTTCAAAGCACCAATCAAAAATCAAAAACGCAACGAAAATTTTCCATAAAAGGTCTAGATCACAGCAATCTGTCGACAATATAGATCTTAACACCATGTCGTCCCGGAATCTGTATTAAAAACAGAACACTGGAAAAAAAGTGTTTTGAAGGAAGGATGGAGAGCACCGACGCCTCGGCTACGGCCTCGCTGGTGGCCCTCCTGCGAGACTCCGTCAACCCAAGCGACAACGTGGCCCGCTCCACCGCCCTGAAAAACCTGGAAGTGGCCGCCACCTCCCTCCCCTCCTTCGCCTCCTTGCTGCTGCGCCTCTCCCTCAACGCCGAGGCGGAGCTGACGCTGCGTTTCCTGGCCGCCTCCTACTTCAAGCGCGTGGTCACCCGTCGTTGGGGCTTTGACCCCTCCACGCTGGAGAGCGACAGCGACGACGATGAGGACGACGAGGACGAAGCCAAAAGAGGACTCTATTCGTATTCCACGTAATCATTCTCTTCCCTTCTCTTCTCTTCATCGTTCTCTCATGACTCATCCCGTCTTTCTTGTGCGTGGGAGAGAAGCGATCAGTTCATCCCGGAAGAGGAAAAGAGTCAAGTGAGAGAGCAGTTGCTGCAGGTGGTGGCGGAGGGCAACGACAAGATAGCGCTGCAGTTGGCGCTTGCTCTGGCCCACATTGCGGACCTCGACTTTCCCACTCATTGGTAAAGCCCTTGAGCCCCTCGTCTTTTTGTTCTGCTTCGTTGTTATCATGTTGTTCATGCTCCATTGTTGTTCTTGTTCTTGCTTGTCTTCTTGTTCTTGTTCTTGTTCTTCGTGTTCTTCTTCTTCGTGTTCTTCTTCTTGTTCTTCTTCTTCTTCTTCTTCTTCTTGTTCTTCTTCTTCTTCTTCTTGTTCTTCTTGTTCTTCTTCTTCTTCTTCTTCTTCTCTCCTCTTCTCACCTCTTCTCTCTTCTTGCTGTTCTTCTTGTCCTTGTCCTTATTCTTGTTTATCTTCTTCTTCTTGTTCATCCTCTTCCTTTTCTTCTTGTTTCTTCACTAACCAAATTAAAACAAAAAAAAAGGCCTGATCTCTTTCCAAAGCTGTTAGGGCTCATTCAGAGCCAAAGCAGCAACGAGCCAGACCAATGCCAACGCAATCGCCACTCGCCTCTCCAACGCGCCCTTCTCGTTCTTCACCTAGTCATCAAACGAATGGCAGCTCGTCTCAAGCCTCACAAACGGCACCTCTCGCCAACGCACCAAACTCGCTTTCTTCGCATTCATAACATCGCCCTTGAACTTCTGCCCTTTCTCTCCAGCATCTGTTTTGCTTCTGCCTCTGCTTTGTTTTCCTCTTTGATGCAGCAGCTTTCTGGGGTTGCCTCTTCTTCTAAAGTCGCAGCAGCGAATGCTGTATTTCAGGATCAACATGGAGGCACTGCCGAGATGATCAAGTTGACGTTGAACATGTTGCATGTGCTAGTTGTTCGAGCTGGGTTACTAGAGCTTTGTTGCGACTCTTCTTCTTCTTCTTCGTCATCCTCTTCCTCATCATCGTCTCCATCTTCATCGTCATCTCTGTCAACTCCTTTACCAACTGGTAATGAAGACAAGTGTCGAGAGATGCTGTCTGATGTTTTGACCAAAGTTTTGCAGTTTTGGGGAGAGTTAGTGAAGATGCGGTTGACGCTTGTTAATAACAACGATGAAAGAGGAACGACGGAGGAAGACGAGGCTCCCTCTTCCATAGCACTTCGATATTTGGATAAGTACTATCATCGTATTGGAAAGTTGGTTGTGGGAGCTCAAGATGATGTGTCGGACGGGTTTTCTCCATTCGTGGCTCCTTACCTTTCGACTTGCGTGTATAACGTGACGCAGCTTAGCGGCTTGCCTGATGACTATCTCATTCCTTGCCTTATATTTATTCGTTATGTTTTGCAAGCAAACAGGTGAGTTCCTTTCTTTGTTATTGTCTCTTTTTCTGATCTCGTCAAACCGTTTTTTGAAAACAGTGAACGAACGTTTACAAATGTACGTTCGTTTTGGACGACGGAAGCACGAACAGCATTGCTCTCCGCCATCCTCACTCGTTTCTTCGTAGCCTCTCAAGAAGAGCTCGTTCAATGGGAGGAAGAGGGAGAGGCTCTCGTCAACGAAGAAATTCACGGCGAGTGGACGCAACGCTTGAAGAACTGCGCTGAGCTAGTTTTCTTTGCTGTTGTTTCTGCCTTTGAATCTACTGTCTGCCCTATTCTTATGAGTCACCTTCAGGAGGTCTTTTTTTTCTCGTTTGCTTCCTTTTTTTCTTTTGTTTTCTTGCTTTCGTTTATTCTTTTCTTTTCTTCTTTTTCTTTTTTTTTCTTTTTTTTTGTGTACTTTTCGGTTTCGTTCTCTCTTTCTGCTCAATTCGCTATTTCTCACCAACCAAATGAAAAACAGGTGATGGAAACCGAACAAAAACTTGATACATTCTCTCTGGAAGAGCGAAACCGCTTTTACCTCAAGAAAGACGCCATCTACTTGGCGTTAGCTACCGGAAGTGACCGTCTCATAGACGGTGGCTATCTTAAAGCCTCTGACTTGTTCCACAACATCATTCTCAACGACTTGAACAATATGAAAGCGAGAGGAGAGTTTTCTTTGGATGACGCTTCATCCCCTTCGCTGAGCAAACTTGTGAGAAGAAGACTAGCGCACTTCATAGAGAGCTTTGGACGTTATCTTAGCAAAGAGAAGGAGTTGATGCCGGATGTCTTTCGTGTGGTCATTATGTTGATGAGGGACCCCTGCATCGTGGTTAGACTTTATGCTGCCATTGCTTGGAAGAATTGTATGTATTCTCTATTTCTCTCCTTTCCATTCCTCTCTCTCTCTCTCTCTCTCTCTCTCAACGCTTTAAATGTATTATCATTTATTTGTTAATTATGTACAAACTAATAGTGATTGATGATACACACTTTGACGCGAAACTCTTTCAACCGTTTTTGGAGGACTCTGTGGCAAGCATTTGCGGTATAGTGGCCGACATCAGTGATGGCGACACCAACCTGCAAGTCATGGACATCATCTCCATACTCATTCAAAACATGGGCATCAAAGTACCTCTCTCTCTCTCTCTCTCTGCTTTCTTTTTTTAAAATGTCGTGTTATTGTTCTTACTTTCATTTAAACCTTTTGTTTAACTTTGTGTCATCAGATTCGTCCATACACAGAACGAGTATTAGATTGTCTCTCAGTCCTCTGGGAACGCTCCAAGAACAACAACATTCAACGCAGCGCCATCGTTCGTACTCTCTGCACCCTCACCAAGTGCCTCAACGCGCAAGGCACCGATTTCTATCGCTTCCTACTTCCTGTTCTTCATCACAGCTGTGCTTCTTCCTCTTCCCAACAAGAAGAAAGCTCGGCAGATTCTGCTGAACTTCATTTCTTGGAGGATGGCTTAAGTCTCTGGTTGACTATATTGCGTTATGTGCCGACGGATGATAACATATTGCAAGAGATGAAGCTACCACGAGTTCTTGTTATCGCGGAGAGAAGTTTGTCGGAGGAGGAGACCTCCGTCACAGGGCTTTGCTTGAAGATAATGGAATGCTATCTCATTCTCTCTTCTTCTTCATCTTCTTCATCTCCAGCCTCTTTTCTTTCGCAGTATTTCACTTCGATCGTTCGTTTGTTGAAAGCAGTTTTGCAGATACACTTGGAATATGTTCAGAGGAAGAACGAACAACTGCAACAACAAAGTCAGCAACCATTGATAATGATGAACGAGAAGAAGAAGAAGCAAATGGAGGAGAACGTGATGGTGGCTGTGAGAGTGGTGGAACTGTTGATGCTGCTTCATCCTGAGAGAATGCCGCAGCTGTTGCACGACCATCAGATCTTTGAGTTGGTTCTTGGTTTAATTGTACGTTTTGTTTTTCTCTATGTCTGTTCTTCGCTCTCTCTCTCTCTCTCCCCCCTCTGTCGTTCCTCTTCTCTCTCTTCTCTCTCCTCTCTCTCTTCTCGCCTTTCGCTTCTCGCTTCTCGCTTCTCTCTCTTCTTCGCTCTTCGCTCTTCTCTCTTCTCACAAAACGAAAAACAAAAAGTTACAAACGCCAATCAGCGAACAAGAAAGCAAAGCAGGAGAGGGCCACCACTTCCACTCCGATCTCCTCCTCCAGTTCTGCTCTCTCTTTGCTCAGCTCCTCCTCCGCAACGCCAGTTTCTTTCATCGCTTCTTTGCCGAAATGGAACAACAATCTTCTTCCTCTGCCTCTTCTTCTTCTTCTATTATAACACGATTTCTGGAGCGATGGCTGATCAAGTTAAACGCCCTGCCAAAGCAACCGCCGCTGAGGGTCGTTCGCAGGGAGCGTTTGAAATCGATTCACGCTCGCAAAGAGGCCGTTATAGCGCTCTGCATACTGCTCACCTCCTCTTCTTCCACTTTTCCCTCCTCTTCCGTACAAGAGTTGAAGCAGACGATTCACGTTTGCTTGGGCTTGATTCAGTTTGTGGAGGATCTGAGCAAGAACAAAACGTTCCTCAAGAGGACGGTGAGCGATCAGCGAAACTTTGTGGAGAGCAAACGGAACGCGCTGTTGGAGGGGGAGAAGAACAGCTCCATCCACTCGGTGAACATCATTCAGTTCTTTGTTGGAAAGCTGCGGGAGATCGTGGCGGCGAGCAACGGCGCTTTGACCTTGGATCAGTTGGTGGAGAGCTCCGTTTTGCAACAGCTGTTGATGTTGTTGAACACTCGCATCGCTAAATAAATCAATAAAAAAAAAAGAAAAATGCTCTATAGTGATGCACGATGCCGATTGGTGAAAAATCAACCGAAAACGCGTTCCGGATTGGTTGGAATTAAATCAGAAGCGAACCGTCTGCCTTTGCAACTGTATTCAAATACTTGATGTTCTTGTTCTTCTGCTTGTTCTCTGCACCGCAAATGAAAGTCACAGCAAGCCAGGCCAGGCAGCAGCTGTTCCGCTCGTTCATCCATCCCCAACGTCGACAGGAATGGTTATCGTTGTTTTTAATAAGCGCTTAATGGCCACCAAATGAACAATGAGGCAAATAGATAAACCACGTTTCGTTCCTGTATTTTCTTCTCTTTTCTTTCTTTTATCACTTTAAAAAAAAATAATAAAATAATAATAAAAATGAGCCGTTACATTGTGTACTTGTGGCTGGTGGCGGCGTTGGTGGCGCCCTCCTTGTCCATCCGAGTGGTCCTCTATGCGGCGCAGTACCGGGACGCCTACGAAACCTTTCTCAACGGCACCGCCGGCTTGGAATACCAAGGCTTCATCGCCAAGGAGGACTGCGCTCAACTGCCGAACGTAACCGCCGACGTGGTGCTGTACCCAGGCGAAGAGTACTACAGTAAGCATTCCCTCCAGCTCAACAAAACATGAAAAAAAGTCCATTCTTACCTTCTTCTTCTTCGTGAAACAGACTCCTGCCCAACAGCCTTTGAGGCGTTGACGGAGTTGAGCTTGAGAGGCGTGCACGTGGTGTTCACCGAGTGGTTGATCTACCGTCATACGAACGAGCTGGAGGGAATGAGCCCCGTAGTCTTCGACTCCGACTACGACTACAAGCCCTTCAACCAAACCTTCATCAGTTACGAGGGACACCCCTTGTTGGACGGCCTTCCTGATGGCTGTAAGTATTCTTTCTTTCCTCCTTCTTGTCGTTTCTTTCTTGCATGTTCTTGCTTCGCGTTCTCTTTCTTCTTCGTTTTTCCTTCGACTTCTTATTCTCTAACGATACAAATGCAAAGGGGTATTGGAAGGAGGTACCAGCAAAGTCATCGCTCAGGAAGATGCCGTGGTGATCGCCTACGTCGAGTGGAGTAAGAACTCCTCCGCCACGGAGGTCCCCATCCTTTCCTGTCGTCCCAACAACCAGAGCGACTCCATCTGGGTTCACATCAACCACGACTTCTTGTACCAAAACTCAGGAGGAGAGCTTAATGATCTCCAAAGGATAGTGCTGGAGAATGCCATTCGTTTCGTGGCGGAGGGAGAATGTACACCACAAGAAAGTGCTTCTTCTTCAACGTCAAGCTTGGAGGACAGCAGTTCCTCCTCGGATGGCTCTGGGAGTACTTCAAGTCAAGAGAGTTCTGCTTCCACCTCGCAAGTTTTTTGGATGTTATAAACACTATTAGAAAGATCGAGAAGGGAGAGAAAACCCATTCTTTCACGTAGCAACGATAACCATGGTGGTCGGAGAGAGAGAATGAGAGAGATTCTGGTGCCAGTATTGTACTTCCTTTGTCCCACAACTTTGAAGCATATTGCTAGGTTGGTTGCATTACTGCCGATACCCAATTTCATCAGCGCCGAATGTCATTAAACTTAAGAGAGCAGTCGATCCCCAAACGGCGGCACATGCTGCATCTTGATCTGTCATGAGCACCTTGAATGTTGTTACCACGGCCACCAACGAGAGGCTCCGTTTTCCAAGGGTGTGATGCCCTGCCACAACTTCTACACCCCTGCGTTTCCCCCCTCCACGTGTATGCACTGGTCCATCGATTGCCACATTGACACTTGCAGAAGAACGAACAGTTGTTAGAAGTAGCAGGGCGAGAGAATGAAAGGAGAAAAGAGGAAGAGAACACAAACTTGGAACCGGCCATAGTATCTACAAATATGCACACCACGAATAAGCAGATATGGGCGACCGCAGTCACAGCTGTCATCCTCTTCATCTTCTTCGTCCTCTTCTTCTTGCTGGTCGTCGGTGTACTCGCCTTCATTTGACTCATCATACTCGCTATATTCACTTTCGCTAGAGTATTCGCCCTCATGGTAGCTTTCATCCTCTTCATGGATTGTTGCCGGGTTATAGCTATATGGCTTTGGCTGCTGCTGGTGTTGATGGTTTTGATTGCCCGTGGCCGCCACCTGAGCCCATGACTTTGGTTGTTGTTGTAATTGCAGAACTTGTTGTGGTGGTGGCTTTTGGGGTGCTGGGGGTGGTGCTCGTTGGTTTGGTTGGAGTTGTTGTGGCTGTGGTGGTGGTGGTTTTTGTTGCTGTTGGGGTGGTTGTTGTGATTGTCTTCGTTGGCCTTGTTGTTCGCTGTCATTTTTTTGGGACCACGAGTAGAGAACCCCTATGGTGCCCACAGCAACGGCCACCTTCAGCAAGGTCCACAGCCCATCCATGTTTTGCAATTGGTAGTTCTGTTTTACAAGATCTGGAATAATTTATCTGGAATCTTGAATAATTATGCAGTTTATTACAATTATCGTTGTGGTTTAAAAGTATCGATAACAATCAATAAATGTAATAGAGATTTAAAAAATTACAAAAATATTGAAAA
Source organism: Balamuthia mandrillaris (assembly GCA_031835245.1). NCBI lineage: Eukaryota > Discosea > Longamoebia > Balamuthiidae > Balamuthia > Balamuthia mandrillaris. The sequence continues at coordinate 5,989 of JAVKOQ010000060.1, read as the reverse complement.
CTTTATATTTATGTCGACATAGAAGCACTCGCAGAAGCAGAGGAGGAAGAGGAGGGAGAACCGGAGGAAGCGCTCTCCGCGTTCAACAGCCTCTTCAGCATCTGGACGGCAGGCCCTGTGTTTCTATTCCTCTCCCTCTCCTCCTCCAAGCAAGCCACCGCCTTCTCCACGCTCGCACCTCCCGTCTCCACGAGTTCCTTGCAAACCTCCTCCCAATGCTCCCTCGCGGCAAGGCTTAGCGCCGTGTCCGACCATCGCTCTCGCCCATCGAAATACTGCGCCAAGCTGTCGATGCGCAAACGAACCTCCTCGCTTCCTTGGAGCAACACGCGCACCATCTCCAGGCAGACACGCGGCGTGAGCTCCATCCCGTCCGAATTCTTCCCTGCGGTCATGCATTGGAGGGCGTAGATGAGAACGGGGACAAAGCCGGAGAGACGCGCAGTGTCGGCGCCGCGTGACATGAGGAAGGAGGCGGCCTGCACGCGACCTTCGCGCACGGCGCGTTGGAAGGGAGTGCCGCCGGATGTGTTGGGAGCGTCGATGAAGGCGCCTTTGTCCAAAAGGAGAGAGAGTACCTGTTTTGTGTTAGTTTTGTTATGTTTTGAGAGAAGGAAGAAAAGTGAGGAGCAAGGAGGGAAGTAGCAAAGAAAGAGATAAGAACAGATAAAGAGAGAAACAACTTAACAAAAGAGAGAGAAAACAGAATAATAACTACAAACCTCAACATGGCCATAACGAGCCGCCCAATAAAGAGGCGTTTCCCTATCGGAGGGAAGAGCATCGACGACCGCTTTGTGGTTCAACAGCAGCCTAACCATGTCGACATGTCCCCTCGCCGCTGCCACATGCAGCAACGTGTCCTGATAGGCTATAATGGAGCTATACAGAGTCCGGTCGAACCACGGATAGCGCTGGTCAGGGTCGCCCAGGTCCATGATTTGCCAGTGGAGGTTGACGATTTGGCTGCCTCGCTCGGCGATGATCTTCTCTGCTATCTTGTCATACCCCTCTCTTGTCGCCCTTTTTGGTGTTGCGTTCAACCGAATATAAGAAAAGAGAAAGCGAAGAGGAGAGAGAGAGAGAGAGTGTGTGTGTGTGTGTGTGAGAGAGCGAGAGAGAGAGAGAGAGAGAGAGAGAGGAGAGAAGAAGAACAAGAAGAACAAGAAGAAGAACAAGAACAAGAACAAGAACAAGAACAAGAACAAGAAGAAGAAGAAGAAGAAGAACAAGAACAAGAACAAGAACAAGAACAAGAAGACACGACAAGAAAGAAAGAGCAGTAAAACAATACCACAGGAGTTTAGGAAAGTAGATCTGGTCCAGCTTCGCTGCTTTTGTCGCCTCTGAATCTATCTCTGTTCATTTTTTTTTTCTACCATTTAGAGAAAAACGAAAAGAAAGAAAGAAACGACAAGGAAGGACAAGAAAGAACAGAAAGAAAGCGGTGCTGAAGAAAGAAGAGAAGAAGAGAAGCAGAGAAGCAGAGAAGAAGAGAAGCAGAGAAGCAGAGAAGCAGAGAAGAAAGAAAGAAACAAAAAATTTAAAAGAAAAGAAAAGAAAAGAAAAGAAAACCAGAAATCTCATGAATAGGCGGAACGGGCATAGGCTCAAAATATCGCCTCTCCTTGAGGTACGCTTGCAGCACCTCTTTCTTCCAATGGATTCTTTGCTCCTCCTCCTCCTCCTTTTCCTTCCATCCCAATGCTTGGAGGAGGCTTCCCTCCGCTTCTTCCTCCTCCGCCTCCTTCGGGCTGGAGGTGGTGGTCGTTCTTTTCGGCAGTTGGGAGGCAGGAGGGATGGGTTGAAGGGCCGCACGAGAGGCCCTCGTCGGAGACGGCGTGGAGGCCACTCGCTCCACGTACAGCGTCTTCCACAGAACCTCATCTTCAGCACCTGAATTTTTTTTTTGTAAATGTGATTTGTTTTTTTTCGGAAGGATTTTTTTTTCTAAGAAAATAGAAAGAAAGAAAGTTACAGTCTTTCAATGCCTTGCAAACGAGAGAGGCGGTGACCAGGTCTGTGGGGAGGGCATGCTGCAGGATGGCCATCAACAGCTCCACTGGTAAGTCCAACAACTCCATTTTATTTTCGATCTTCTCTTGGTGTGTGTTTGTTACCTAATAGGTTGAACTTCGGGATAATACTTTCGACGAATATTCTGATAAAGAAAGGGATGACGTGTGTTTGTCGACAGATATCAAATTTCCAAGGACGACACGACGGGTACGAAAATAACATATTATCATGACGACACGAAAAACAATCCACGTCACCACGGGAAAAGGCAGAGGCGCCGCTTCGAACAACAAATTTTTATTTTCTGTTTAAACAGAAGAAAAGAGCAAAGCGTTGCATCGTTATGGCGAGCTTGTGGCAACTGCGGGTGTTTCTTGGCCTGGTGTGCGTTGTACTTGTGCTGGTTCCCTCTGGACAGGCGTTTCGAAAGAAAAAGCCCGATTTCCCGGAGGGATACGGCGGGGAGCATGCCAAAGTGCCTTCCCCCGTGGATCTGACCATTGCGGAGAAGATGAAGGTCGTTCGTGGGCACCTTCTGCTCAAGCAGCGGATGGCCCAGGCCTCCGCCGCCAAACTTCAGGAAGCGGAAGATGCAGACAAGCCTGACAACGCCAAGGCAGAGAGTGTAAGCATGCATCGATTGGCCTGGATGGAAGCCGAGAGAAGCCGACAAGCTTTAGAAAAGGAGCTCGCCGAGCTGGTAGAAAAGGAAGAAGAATATGAAGAGATGAAAGAGAAGCTAGAAAAGATTCTGTTGGAGCTGGAAGAATACGAGCCAGCGGAAAAGGAGATGAACGACATCTTGGACGCCCAAATGGTAGAGGTGGAAGAGAAGTTGAACCAAGTGTTGGAGAAGATAAAGGACACGGAAGAGGAGTTCGACCAGAAACTATCAGCGGAGCAAAACTATGAAACGTTGGAGGAAGAGTTGAAGGAGTTGGAAGAGCTGGAAGAGGAGTTGGAGGTAAAGTTAGAAGAAGTTCAAAAGGGGGAAGCTGAAAACGAAGGTGACGAACAAGGCGAAGAGGCTGTGTTCGAAGAAGACGAAGAAGCGGACGAGTTGTGGGATGATGCAGAATTGATCGCTGATGAGGATCAAGAGGAGGAGGATGAAAAGGAGGGAAACGAATACTTGTACAGAGGAGACAACGGACCGGATGAAGAAGAAATGTGAGCCAGGGAGCAATCATGAACCCCCCACAGCTCAAACAAGCTCCCTCCTACAATATACGACCATTTTCTCTTCCTTGCTTTCTATGCATACACATGTGAATATAAGCTCCTTTTATCTGTGTTCTCTTACCAAAAAAAAGGAGGTGTTTGTCTTTGGTTTGTAAAAAGAGAGGGGTGAGCGAACACACCCCAGCTATCAAAAAGTGTTCTCCCGCAAACCAGTAGTTCGCGGGCGTCCACTGCCAAACTTTTTCGCAAAGTTGGGACGATTCTCGACCCTCACCAACAAAACGTTTCTTCGTGAGCAATAAACGTTTGCCAAGGCAGAGGCCAAGAACAACAATCCCCACTCCTCCTTCTCCAAGGCTTTGTTCCTTTTTTCTTTTGCGTTCTCGCGAAAGCACAGAGAAGAAGAAACTTGGCGCCAGGAGTAAAGCAAGGAATGAGCGAGTGGAAAGGAGACAGGTAAGAATGAGTTTTTGGACTGGGGGCATACGGGCGACTTATCGGGAGGGGTCGGGCGGGTTTGGTTTGTGGGACTGGAAAAGTACTGGAATCGGTTTTTGTTCGCAGAAGGTCATCGGGGAAAGCCGTCGCTGGAGTGGCAATAAAATTAAATTAAAGACGAGCAGGTTGTTGGGAAGAAAAGGCGGAAGACTTGGAAGAGCCTAACACCAGCGGAAGAAAGAGCAGGGTAGCATAACGAGAGGAGGGATCCCGCTGGAGAGGGCGAACGTAAGATGTCGACATGAAACACTGGTACGACGACGTCAACAACGTAAACTTAATTTCACACTCACGTCGACATGAATAAATTTGGTTACTGTTTTGTCGACGAATAATCTCGATCGTGTTTTGCAAATATCGATACACTCAATTATTATTCAAAAAATTTGAAAAATCAAAAAATAAAACCTGCAACCGGAAAGGAAGAAAGAAGAACACCAAAAGAACCAAAAAAAATGCGGGAAGCTACCGACGGCGGGTTGATGTACAAAGTATGTGTAGTGGGCAGCGGAGGTGTAGGAAAGTCCTGTCTTACCCTCCGTTTCTTCAACCAAAGTTTTAGCGACGTATGTATTTTTCTGTTTATTTATATTTATTTTTTTTTTCGTCTGATTTTTTTTTTTGTTTTTTGCAGGAATATGATCCAACAATAGAGGACTCGTACAGAAAACAAATCGATTTGGACGGAAAGAGCATCATTTTGGTTCGTTTCGATTTTTTTTCTCTCTTTCGATTTCGTCTTCGTAACGTTCTGTTCCTATAGGACATTCTTGACACGGCAGGGCAAGAAGGGGTTCGTCGTTTCTTTCTTGCCGTTTCTTTCTTTCTTTATTTTTTTCTTTTCGTTTCGTTCTTTCCTTCTCTTCTGTGTTTTTATTTTTTGAGTGTTTAACATATGGAGCTACAATGACGGCCACGACGTGCAAAAAATGCAGTTTAGTGCTATGAGAGACGAGGTTCGTTCTCTCCTGTCTTTTTTCTGTTCTTCTTCTTGTTCTCTTTCTCTTCTCTCGTCATTGTATTTCAAGGCACTAAGTTCTTTGTGTTACTTCTTTCTTATGTTGCTTTCGTTTTATTTTTCCTCTGTCCTTCCTTTTTCTTTTTCTTTCCTCTCCTTTCTTGTCCTTCCTCTTCTTGCTCTTGTCCTTGTCCTTGCTATTGTTCTTCTTCTTCCTCTTCTTCTTGGCTATGTCCCTCACGTTGTTCTTCTTCCTGTCGTATTTTTCCTTCCTTTCCTTCCCTCTTCTCTTTCTTTCTTTTTTTCCAGTACATGCAATCTGGAGAAGGTTTCGTGATCGTTTACGCCGTCAACATTGAAGCTACTTTTGAGGAAGCGCAGAGCTTTCGCCGTCAAATCCAACGGGTTCAGGACAAAGACAACATACCGATGATTCTTGGTATGTTTTCTTTACTTTTTTTTGCTTCTTTTGCTATCCTTTCTCTGTTACTTGTTTTCTTGTATTCTCATCTGCTTTGCTGCAACTTTAACACTTTAAACAAACAAGTTGGCAACAAATGTGACCTTCCAGAAGAGCAACGAGCGATCACTCGTGAGCAAGGAGAGGCCGAAGCCGCTCGGTGGCAGGTCGGCTTCTTCGAGACCAGCGCCAAGAACAACGTCAACGTGCAGGAGGTCTTTCACGCCGTCGCCAGGGCCATCGATGCCGAACGGAGGAGAGCGGCCCGCGGGGAGGGCGACGCCGAGCAAGAGCAGAGCGGCAGCAAACGAGGAAGAAGCAAGGTGGGCGGCTTTCGATGTATTCTTATCTAGCGAATGGCGCACGTGTTTTTGTCGACATTCACGTTTTTTTTTTTGTATTTTTCATTTGGCTGAAGAGAAATGGCAAGGGAGAAAAGGGCAGCAAAACAAGTCCCTGAGCTTCCCTGCTACTTCTAGCGGGAAAATTTAGTGTCGACAAGGACCACCGCCAAACCAAACCATTGCGCGTTGGTAAGTCAGAGAGAACACATGAGGGGTACTGTAGTTTAATATGTCCGACGTCAAACTCCGCAACCCTCGACTTTGTAAAATCACAAGCCAAAAAAAAATTAAAATTAAAAATTAAGAAGAGAAAACGTAGCAGGAAAGGATGAAAGAAGAGGCTGCTGTGCATGCGCGACAAAGCCTTTTTTATTTTTGTTTTTAACCTCCAAGACGCTTAATCCCAAGGTAAGCTGGCTCTGGTTCTTGTTCTAACACACCCTTTTTTGTGTGTGTTCTTTTTTCAATTTCACGTAGAGAGACCGAGTGGAGAGAGGGGCAAAGAGAGGTGAGAGAAGGATAAGTGCA